>JAOXXN010000446.1:80453752-80464314 GCA_026770055.1 Myrmophylax atrothorax | reverse complement strand
CCTCACCTAAACAATCCCCTGCGCAGGCTGGAAGGGCACAGCCACGTGGGGAGAGCCCTGCCCAAAGCTGCGTTCGCAAGTCTGGCCATACATTGCTACATGTTTGGTAGCAGTTAAGACACCCACAACAGTTCACATGGATATAGTCAAAGCAATCAGGGGGCACACAGAGCAATGCAGCCCACCAGTGTCTGCTTCTCAGTAAGCTGCAGTGCTCCCCAGTCTGCATTAGTTAAGTCCCATGGACTACGGTGGGTTTTGGTACCTAAGTTTAGGTGACCACTAGCATACTAGGTGACCAAAGTCCAACCTGAGCATCCATAACTTCCAAAACCATTCTGCTGTGGCAGCATTTTCCAGAGCCTTCATGGCAGCATTGCTCCCTTTCTTGTTCTCATGCTTTTGTACTCCTTGTACATGACAATCTTTGTGGGTCCCTTCCAACTCAGAATACTCTCATTCTGTGATTGACCTGCACCTTCAAACCTCAATAATGTTGTTGTGACAAGTCCTCCTGAGAAGCAACTATCAGTGGCATGAGAATCCATTCCTTCCCCTCCTTTCTTCTTCATTCAAAGGTAAGCCATTTAAAGACCTGATAAATATTCTCTAATAATACTGTTGCAAAAAATCTTAACAGGCAATGTGCAATATTTGCACCAGCATTGCACACTTCAGTCTTTGCCACCAGGACCATGAATAGGAGCAACCACCGAGCAGGTCTCGATGAACAGTCACAGCACCAGCTGAAGAGCATATGCTGTGCTGGTCAGACAACCTTTATTCCTCTGTCTGCTTTTTAAACAGCAGAACTCAGGAGATATATATCCTACATTACACTGTGAAGGTATTTAGTCCTCTGTTACAGCTGAAAAGGCTTAAGGGGACATTGTTTTAAGTGTGACATCAAGACACCAGCCATTGGTCTGGCAAAAAGGCAAGAGAAGGTGGGGAAGGAGGGAAATTACTCAGAAGACAGGTCTGGCAGGGAAAGCCCAAAAGTCACTGAGTGCACCTCTTCAACAGCACAGACCAAAGCACCCATGTAATAATTACACAGTAGGTCTCTTCACAGGCAAGACTCTGTAAGACTAAAGTACTGAATAACACAATTGCCCTTAACACAACAACTGCCATCACTAAAACATAAACTATTGTTTCAAATTGAGTTTTGAAATCTGAAACAAATATGCCTAACCGAAATACTGTAAGCCTTGGTGCTTCTTTAGACAGTGAGGCTGTATTTCTTTCTCTAAGTGAAAGCTGACAGAAGGGAAAGCTAATTCAAAGTATCTTTTCTTCTGATGGAATGAGAAAATCTCTCTTCAGGAACAAGGCCCCCGTGTGGAACAGGGGGAATGAACACAAAGTGATGCCAGAGATCCATTTCAGTGCACTCTTCGTACAAGAATTAAGTTAAGCCTATCCCAGAAAGGGGGTCATTTTTCTCACAAATAGCTTGTCATTAATTCATTCCAAGAATCACTGTCCTTCCAAGAAGCTTAAAGGTTAAAAAAAAAACATGTAACAGGCAGCTGTTGCTGGAAAGAACAAACTCTACCCCAAGAAGCAGTCCCATAGTAAAATACAGCCTACAGATTCCCTCACCTTCACCTGGAGGTGACCCTTCCCTTAGCACCTATTTACCATGATGTCTTTAATGAAGACTGGTTACAACTGTTCTAAGAAGAGAAGAAAGATAACGCTCCATTCTTTCTGCACTATTACTTCTCATTTTCGGCTCTGTATTGTCTAGAAGGACATAAGGTCCCACGACTTCAGAGTTAGACACATTAAATCTACTGTATCAGAAGGAATTAAGCAAGCCAATAGAAGGATTCAGCATTCGGTCTGCCTCTGCTCCTTTTACTCTCAAAGGGCATACATTTCAAGTTCACAACAGCAAATTTTCTGTAATAGCTTTTAATTAAACACACATTTGTAGAGTAAGAGTAAACATTTTTTTATCCACAAAGGGGAAAAAATAACTTTGACGTTGCCCACATCTAACGCAACTTAATATAGTAGAATTAGGTCTTTACACAACAAGAACTAACCTATTAAACTAATTTTATACATGCAAGAAGCCCAGCCAAGCAGAAAAGATCTGAAGTTTGCATGGATACTCTTTTACACCTATTAGCAGATCAAGGCCCACAGTTCCCTACTTTGAAAAGATTTCTATTAAATTTTGCAAGAACAAGAACACAAAAATAGCAAGCTCAAATTTCTTAAAATAGTCTTTCCTGTTACACTTTTCTTTTTTTCCACTGTGTGGCTGTTTTCACTCCCAAATAGCTCCAGGTACTTCCTAACACTCAAAATGTGACAGTCCAGAAACACAGTTACTGCTTCAAACTCAAACTAACAATCACGAATGTGACAATCTGATCCCTTAAAACATGGACCCATTTATTTACAGTTAATCACATACATAAATATTTTTAAGTACATTTATACATTTAAAGGTCTTGTTTCCCACGGGACTGTTCTGCTGAAAAGCTACTTATTACTTATTAATGCAGCATAATCGATTAAAACAGTTTTATCTAAAATGGGATTAATCAAAAAAAGTCTCCTTTTCCTCAAGAAAATGCCAGCAATGCCTTTGTGTGTCAGCTACTTCTACTATATTAGCTAGGATTTGTAGTAAGAAGAATGAAATAAAATGGTTTTAAATTCTGAACAATCTGGAAAAATCCTTATTGTGGGGGGGGAAAAGTATGCTATTAGCATGTTTATATTTCTACATGGCTTGAAAATATGTTGCAAACACACAACAGATGGTCTGATGTTATTTGACATGTTTTAGGGTTTTTAACCAATCTGCAGCCCCATCCTCTCTCTAAAAAAGGCAGCTTAGCTGGGATTTGTCCGCAATTTATCAGTGAATTTAGATTGCATTTGCCACAGTCATAACAGCAGCTGCCTTGGCCCATCACCAAACCTCGGTGACTTCTGAAATCATTATGTAAGCCCTACACCTCAGAGTATTAAAACATAAGTGTCATACTTCAAATGGCAAGAATATTTCAGACTTACTTAAGAGGTTATAAAAAACAGGAAGACAACCTTAATTAACATTTAAAAGCCACAGGTTATCACTGAAACTTTTTTTCCCTCTGGCTAAAAATTCAATTGGAAAAACCTGTGCTACATTATGTAGATGGCAAATTCTAGTACTTCAGACACCATAGTATTTTCATGAACATTTAACCCATACGTTAAAGGAACTACTGGGAACAAGAATTGCTAAAAGAACATTATTTCTTGTTTTTAAGAGAAGGAAGTGAAAGCAGAGATCACTATTCTAAAAGTGATTCAGCATATTATTTGTTAAATTTTACACATAGATTTTGTATAAAAGTACACAGAAGTTCTAGAGAAATCTATGAACTACATACTCTTAATTAAGACCTCAATCAGCTTAATAGGACCAAGCTCATGTTCAGGTTATGCCCAATAAAGCTCAAACATGGACCATACCGTTGCACTTGTTGGATCTTGGGATGCTGCAGCAGCACCATCCTGCTGGGGCTCACGAGAGGCAGCAGACTGGGTCAGTCCTGATGTGTTTGAGGGTCCAGCATCAGCCTTTCTGGATGAATTGACTTCTGCCTACAAGAAGTACATATGTACACTTCAGAGACAAGATCAGTATCGCTCCAAAAAGATCTGGCTTATTTTGGAATGTCTATTTTAATGTATGGAGAATATGAAGCTTACTGAAATGTATAATCAGGTTTGCCAATTGCCTTTTCAATCACACACCAATAGGTTTAAGAAATTTTCATTCTTTAGAAACAAGACTCTAAATGTGCAAACATCGATTTAAAAACAATTTGAATGGTTTTTTGCATATAACAACAGGTATAACATTAAAAACAAAAATGCACAGATGTATAAAGCAAAAAATAAGATTCTTTACAAGATATTATGCCAGAAATAACACCATTTTTTGAAACTTCTGTTTTTCATGTCCTTAAGACAATGCTGACTACTGTTGCTACAAGCAAACTAAAACTGCCTGTTGCTCTGCAGGACTAACTCACCTTTGGTGAGTGCTGCTTTAATGTGGCTATACTGGTTCTGGTACAGAGTTGCCTCACAGCCAGAGTGGGCACATATACATGACGCTACACTGGGCCAAGCATGCACACCAGTTTCCAGTATTTAAATCTCAACACAAACAGAGTAAAAGAAAAATTACCAGTCCTTATAATACTGCTTTCATACACATTTATACAATGTCTACAAGGCATTATTTCCCAGAATTTAGGCTTAATGCTTCTAGAACTTTGCGACAAGAGATCAGCAGTAACATGTAGAAGAACGCGAAACCCAGTATATACCTGCAAAAATCTCCCGGGAATGGAAAAGGACACAGCATCATAGTGCTGAACTGAAGTACTTTAAAATTCATACATGTCCAAAAAAAAAAAGTCATGACAAGATCAATTTTTATCAGTAAGCAAGACACCTCCCAAGTCATGTATCTCGATCCCAATTTAATCTAAAGATGACAATTAGAAATCTAGTTACTGTTTTCAAATGCAGATATAAGTAGTGGTGGTAGTAGCAGTAAAAAATACAAACCATGTATTAGGAACCAACAAGTTATGGTGATAACAAACTGGTAAGATCACAATATAATATTCTTTCATGATACTATTTTGTGTGAGGAAATTAAATTCCCTATTTCTGGATGTGTATTATCTTGGGAGAATCCAAAAAATATGTCACCAAAACAATCCAAAGATGAATTTGAGATCTGAAAACAATCTGACAACACTACTTTCCATTTGTGCTTGACAATTATGAACTCTAATATTAGACAGGTTAAGTTATGACTCAGATATGGATCATCAACAAAGCAGCAGAGAACTATGAATAACTTAGACTGGAATGGACCTCCAGATGTCACCTGGTCCAACTCCCTCTAGAGTCATATCCAGTCAAGTTTTGAGTAGATCTTCAAAGCTGGAGATTCCACAGCCTCTGTGGGTAGCCTGCTCCAGCATTTGACAAGCTCCAGGGTGAATTTTGATTTTCTATATTCCAATTTTAAGTTCCTTCCCTGGAACCTGTGACCACAGCTTTTCATACTTCCGCTTTTTCCAGTATGAGCTTATTTCATCTTTACTGTTAATCTCTATAAAGCACATACAGTACAAACCAAGCATTTGATTTACTTTAGTTTATAAAAATACTGTATCTAGTACCTGAATTCAGACTAACATTCAAAAAAATGACACTTGAAAGTTTCCAAAAATTAAATATCTTTTTTGTCACCTGGTCTCTCTTTACTCCAGCTGTCACCTCTAATTCCAGAAAAGCTGGAAGGAACACAGGCATCAAGGAAAGATGACCAACATATTTAAGCATAATGAGGGTGAGTGGAGAATTGATTTTACTGCAAAATACACCTTGTGATGGCAACGTGTAGATAAATCATATGGTTTTACAGTGGTACATATGCCATTAGTGCTATTAATTATCTATCTTTCCTGTTGGGTCTTTTTTAGGCAAAACAGAATTTATGATATATAGCACCTAGAATGCAGAAAATAATTTGCAAGTCAATATAAAGCTGATAAAAAATATACTTTTCTATTAAAGCAGACAGGAACAAAGGTGGAGGCTCACAGAAGCAGGAAACTGTACTGAGAAAATACGTTGGTGGGTTTTTTCCCCTCCTGAATTACATTCTCAATACCATAGTGGGTCTTTTAAAAGTTACCATTTTGCTTAAAGCTGGTATGAAACAACTTCACAGAACCCCAGGATCTTCTAGAAAAAATTACGAAATTCCTTCTTTGATGAAGCTAATGCAGAGGTTGCTAGTATGTTTGCCAGTAGAGAGACTCAAATTATACATTTGATCAGCAATGTGCTATTAAATCTTATCCCATAAATCGACATGGAATGTATCCAGATGATTAAAAACCTCTGTATTCCCTCCTAGTGATTCATACCATTATTTTACTACAAACAGATCAATTTAATACCTCAGCCTAGAATTTAAGAAACAAACAAGAAGAAAGTTAAGCTAAACAGAGAAGTAGGAACCTTAAAAACCCCAATCCCTAAAATTTTATTTGAGAAGGGAAGAAAAAGCGCAACCAGAGGACAGAACTGATTTACCTTGTAAAAAAAACTACAAAGGATTGTAAAAGGCTGTAGAAACCTGAAGGTTTTGTTCATTTTTCAGTTGATAAGTGCTTGCCCTTAGAAGGTGGTGTTAAAGTTATGGATACATGGAAAGCACCAATACTCTTTAAAGATTGATGTTCCTAAGTCCTTCATTTTAGAACTTAAAAAGATATGAAATACAAGGCACGAGTTCTTTCCAAAAAACAAGAAGCTCTGATATTTCTAGAATTTCTCTGATGAAGATTAGCAGTTCTTTAGTAAAAATCCATCCTACACTTTTTAACCCTTATATATTGTAAAAAAGCCAGGAGCAGGCAGTCCACTGCTTCTCCAAGTAGCTCAGCTTTAGAACTCTGTCCCTGTATCCCCTCATCTTTGTAAAATATTTTGAGATGTTTTTATCACAAGCATTATTACACACAGACCCAACCACGCCAACAAGATGACACAGGAATATGCAGGTCCAGCAAAACTGGCAGTAGAAGACAATCTTTAATTTCATAGCACACAAAGAAAGTAAAAGTAGTTCTCAGGAGAGTGTTAGGAGAAGATTGGTGATAAAGGGGGACATACCAGCATCCCTGACCTCAGTGAGGATGTGTGCTGCCACACTGTCACGATGTACTTTGCTGTAGTTCCCTGACCTCATGCACAGCAGTCTTCCTTAGTGGCTGATTTAAGAGTTTAGTAGAAAACCCAGTGAAAAACAACACTGTGCATGCAAGACATGCAATTCTCGTAGAAATGTATTTGTCTAAACAAACCTTGCTTTCACTGAAACACAAGCTAGAGAACACATTTTTCGGTCACAGCAACTTCCATACCAGAGTTCAACTTTCAGTATCTTCAGATAGTAGTAGAGTAGTTCAAAAGAATTTGCAACCATTTTTCAGTAGTAATATGTTTTATTCCTTCCATAAGCCAAAAGGAGAAAAAAAAAATCACAAAGGAAAAAAATTCAGGTTAGCTTAGCCCAAATTTTCCTAACACTTTTATGATAAGACTAGTTCTGGAGAATTTAACAAAAGTTATTAGTGTCTGAAAATGTGGAATTAAAAGCAACATAGGCAGTTTTTACCACAGTTCTCACTACTAAAATTAAAACTAATCAATCAGTGCTTGAGATGCACATTTCCTTTACTGGCAAATCGCAAGAGATCCACTCTTATTTTTCTCTTTCAGACTGTACTAAAAAAAGAAGCAACTGCTGAAGGTTTTCTGAAACGATGAATATTTCTGTGATTTACAAGTTTTTCCTCAATGTTTGTTTTTTTAAATTCTATACAAGAGAGATACAAGTTTAAACAGTGACTTCACCTTGAAGCTAATTTGTCTGGCAAGTTCTTTAGCCTCCTTGTCCGCTTGGCTTGACACGCTTCCAGATGTTAGTGGTAAGAGGGCTGTCTTCATGGATGTGCCACACATTTCACAACAGAAGTCTTGTGACCTGGCCACAGATGACATAGCTCAGAATAGCATGTTCTCAAAATGTTCTTGCATGTTTGTTTAAATAAACTATTTGGAAAACAATCCATAGAAAGACAAGTGGTGGCAAGACCAGTAGCTTAGAAATGCTTCCCACTGTCTTGAAAAAATACATTGAAAATTATCTATACTACAAGCATATACTCCCTCATGTCATTTAGGAAAGTATTAACAATCGACTGACCTATTACAATTTATACTTTATTAAGAGTTTCTTACAATTTAAAAACTTGTATCTATAGCAAATTAAAATTATAAATTATAATTATAAATTATAATTATTCCCAGGCAGCCAGCAGTAGGACAAGGGGGCACGGGCTCAAGCTCTGCCAGGGGAAATTGAAGTTGGAGATCAGAAAGAAATTCTTTCCAGAGAGAGTAATCAGGCATTGGAATGGGCTGCCCAGAGAGGTGATGGATTCACCCTCCCTGGAGGTTTTTAAACTGAGATTGGCCGTGGCACTGAGTGCCATGATGTGGTAAAGGGACTGGAGTTGGACTAAGGGTTGGACTTGATGATCTCGGAGGTCTTTTCCAGCCCAATCAATTCTATGATTCTATGAATTCTGTATTTCCTCTTAAAAGCTCCATCTAGTGCTTGGCTGGAGTATTTTTGATTGCTCCTTTATCCACTCTGGCAATTTTTGTCCGGTTTCTCAGGAAATAGAGGTTTGTGTTGAGCACACTTTGTTTTGCTTGTCTTCTTCTTTGCACTCACCCACCCTCAAAGTTAAATGTTTTTTCATAGAAATCAAAGGCAAGGCTGAGGTCCAGTACAGAGTTGCTTCGAGTTTTATGAAATTGCATGTCTGAACAGAGTGCAGTGGATGAAATTAGTGTGCATAATGACATGTGTTGATCTGTAACATTAAAACACCAGGGAATACACAGGAGACAGACAGGAAATTAATCTCCCTAAGTTCCACAGTTCCACATTGTGAGGGATGACCAAGGACAAAAGTAAATTAAAAGTTTTACTATGTTTTTAGTATTCACATGGCACGTTGCTATGAAGGAACTGTGAGCTGGAAGAACATTGCTTCGAATCCCTGAGTCCTCCACAGTTAATTTGCTTTTACTGGAGCTGTGGGAATTGAAATAATGATAAAAATACGGAGGAGAAAACTTACCAGAGCTGGGCATTTACTCTTGACTGTAATGACTAATACTTTGTGCCTGTTCACTTTAAATGAAGCCTTGTTTGAAAATTTGTAGACCATGGATGAAACAGAATTGCAAAGAGACATTCAGGTGTTCTTGCAGTAATTTAAAGCACTGGTTTGGATTACAGGATGAAAATTTCACTAAAACCTTGCCTTCCTCCAGGAATTCTGCATCAAAGGGGTTACACAGCAGGTAATTCAAAGCTGGGCTGAGATATGATAGTCAGCATACTTTTTTCACAGCATCCTTATCTCATTTAATTTTTCATTTCTATGAGTTTTTAATAAAAGCCTAGAATGTAAGAAAGAGATGAACTAAAACTGATTCTACCTATTTTTTTTTCCTCCTCAATTGAAGTTCTCTGGTATAAAATAAAATGTGGAGTAAAACCAGCTTGAGTCTTGTTGAGCAATGAATCCTGCTTGGGTCAGCAGTGCCAGCTTCTACTCAGAGTATTTCCTGGTATCGCATGAGTGGTGCTGGTCCACAGGTATTGATGTGCTCAGCTGATATATGCCCTCTGTGTAGGAGACTTAAGGGCTTCCTTGCTTTTTCCATCCCTATGGAATATAGTGCTGCTTCTCCCACCTTCTCAGATTATTACTTTAAAAGTTATTGAATGATTGGAGGCCTCAGAAATTCTGTAAGTAGCTTCTTACTGCACAGCCTTAAGGGCAAATGAGTAATAGATTGAGCAGCAAATGTTGAGAGAAGTGAAAACCTTTTCAGTCTTTCCATCACAGATGAAAGGTGAGAGAGAGGACATTAGGCGGTGGTAGGTAAGCAATGACAGTATTCACTGGCAATTTCTGACTGCCTGGAGGATGTTCTGCTGAGATCTGAGAAGTCTGAGGTTAGTATGAAATCTGTGGAAAGTTCCTGACACTGAGCTGAGTGAGCCAGAAGCTTAAAGCTACTTACCAATAAAAACCATGGGAAGTTCTGTAGGAGATTTTTGAGGTTAGGAGCAGTCTTTCTAACAGAACCAGGAAGAAGTGTTAAAAGTGACTGAGATGCAGACTACCAAAAGAGACTTTTTGGGAGTTCTCTGGCATTGTTATATTTTCATATGAAGACTCCTACTGAATCTTTGCTCGGCACCTTTGATACACTTTGAGATTTTCTGTCTCTGTTTTGTAGCATGACTTCAAACTCATGTCCCTCCAATGTTTTCCCTTCAGATATCTGGACAGAAGTTTGTGTCTCAGATAAGGCATGATCCCTCATGGATTTGTAGAGCAAAAAAAATCATTTACTTAGCTGTCCTAGTCATGGTTCTCCAAGAATAAAGGCTATAGGAGAACTGCAAGGCACCTAATAATCTCCTTTTCTTGTACTGTTTAGGTCGTATCTCAGCCCTGGAGCTCAGTATAGGGCAGCATTCCTTCTTTGCCTCCTTATTTATGCTTGAGAGCTGCTGCTGCTGGCATTGCAGGGCTGAAGCAGAAAGAAGTAAGAATTGATAGATTTTTTTTTTTTAATTAAAAGAAGAAAATAAACCTGCAAGAAATTTTTTGGCCCTGTAAGCTCGTTATGTAACTGATTCTGTATCTGTTTGCAAGCACAAAATGTTATTTCTTGATCCCTGGAGAAAAAGAGATATTTTTTCTAAGATAGGGTAAATGATCTGTAGAGGAAATGTTTTCACTGTGTTTAAAAAAAACAGCCTCCCTGGAAGTATTCCAAATCAATTTTGCATTTTATAAGGAATATATATAAAGGTATACGGATACCACGAGGAGCTTTCCACTCAGCAGCCT
>JAOXXN010000446.1:80374674-80389112 GCA_026770055.1 Myrmophylax atrothorax | reverse complement strand
GCCCAGCCTAGCTCAAGTCACCTGACAATTCCAGGCTTAGTCTGGCCCCCAAAACTTAAATTTAGGCCCACCTAGGTGAACCCATAACAGTTGGTATGAATGGCAGAGTCAGGTGTGGAGTAAGGTGAAACATGAATTTGAAGTACAGTATTTTATTAATGAACAGTCAGCTACCAAGTTGGATTCTTTTCTTTCCCTGTAAGATCACACTTAATCAGTTTGGAGAAACCAGGGTTCAAGAAATCCTGACCTGGCATGCACTGGGTTAGGCTGTCATCCATATCACTTTCTCTGGTGCCTTGACAGGCTAGTGCAGGTGCTCCTGCAAATGAGTAGCTGAGTTAGTTACCAGCATGTCTGAGAAAGCAGAACTGAATTTCAGGGTGAATGAGGACAGCTCAGTCAAGAGTGAGTGTTGATGTTAGCTGTCTTAGTTTCTGCTAGCCTCAAAATAAGCAAGATCAAATCTAATTTATTTAAATTCTAATAATATAAAGACTGTTCAAAAACTTACCAAGTGATATAGATTCTTTTGTCATCGCTTGGAAAAACAGAGTGCCTAATGTGAGCTGCTTCTCTGTGGGACCATCTCCACAAGTCCTAGTATTTCAGACAATCTGAAGGCAGGGAGAGGTGGACTTCTTTCATTGAGTAGGACAGGACTGACTGTCTGGGGAGATTTCTTTCAGTTCTTTCTGCATGGTGACTGGGAGCTGAGCAACTCACGTTCCTGTGTTGAGCCTGGTTTGCAGGTGCAGGTGATGCTTCCATGGTCAGCCTGGCTAATTCTCATCTCCGTTTTGTTGGCTTCATTTCATTTGCAGGGAAAAATGGCATATATTCTCCTTAGTACCTTTGACTCTTTTATAGCATCGATGTCGGTGACTCTCTCAAGTTGAGAAGGGAACATGAGTGAATGGGAAACAGACTGAAAAAAACAGAAAAAAAGGCCATGGAAATAACAGCTTGAAAATTGTTTTATGGCAAGAAGAGCTACTTCTTTTCAGTTGTTTTGAGTCTGAAATATGCTGGTTTAATCTAATCCCTTCTAATATTTCTCCAACCTGATTTTCCTCCACTTAGTTATGTCCTGCCTTTGGTTGTCTTATGTTCTCCTTCCTTGAAACTTTTCTAGTTTTGCTAAACCTTTTCCAAAAAGACAGGGCCAGAGTTACAACTTTCAGGATGCAGTTGAACTTCTTAGATGGTTGAATAAAGATGGTTTTGGCTCTGCAGTAATGATTTTTAGCACTGTCCCTGCTTTTTAATTGTAGATCCACTGTAGATCCAGGATCTCATTTCTGAATCATCCTGAGCCCATCATCATGCATATCAAGTTGAGGGTTTTTTCCCCACCATGAGTACCAGCCTGTGTTTAAATGGTATTGAATTCTGTCAGCCATTTTAACAGCTGTAATCTTTCCATGCCCCCCTGTGATTCATTAGTGGCTATAATGAACTCAATATATTCTTAATGCAGATGGCTGTGGAGCTGCAGGGTTTGTGTCCTTCCCCTGTGAAGATTGACCTTGAACCATTTATTTCCTGTCTAACTGGTTCTCTGTACAGATGAGGACTTTTCCTGTTATCCCCCAGCTGCCTAGTTTTTATGCTACTGGAAGGTTTTGTGGTTTCTTTTGTTTGTTTGTTTTTGTTTTGTTGTGTTGTCTTCTTTTTTTAAAGCAGCCTTCCTTCCTTTGAGAGGAATCTTAGGGGTTTGTACATGAGTTATGGAGGAATAACTTTGCATCACTGAAACTGCTAACAGGTTACGTGTAATGTGTAAAGTGAAATATCTTAATTTAAACATCTGTCTTATGTCCAAACAATGAGCATTCAGCTCTAACTAATCTACATTGCAATCACATCGCAGCTTGCTTCATAAAATTTTAACTTCCAGTAGTCTCTTTGGGATTTAGTTTTGGTCAAAGAGTGCCCTGAGTGAATCAGAGTAACTCACTTCCACTTCTCATTCTTCCTACTTGTCAGACCAGATTGACTATTTCTATATTTAGGCCTGCTTTGCTTACTCAGAAATCCATCCATTCTTAATGAGAATTTTACACTTGATTTATCTGGTAGCAAGATGGGACCTAATGTGCAAAGTGAATGGCAGAATTAAAAGATTGGTGTGGATACTTGCAGCAAATAGCATGCCACCTAAATAAATCAAAGCAGAATTTGTAGGTATAAGCTCTGGTCCTTGGCAGAGTCTCTTGAGTGAAAAAAAATCATATTTTTAAAAATTATTCCCAGATTCATTGTCTCCCTACAGGAGTAATTTAGGTAAACAAAACAAACTCCCAACTTTTTTCTGCCTCCTCTTGGTTTGCTTTATTTCTGCCCACCAACACGTGTTTAAGAGGTTTAAAACCAAACTTCTGAGTTGCATATTCTTTCAGAGAATTTAGCCTTTCATGTCTATAACTGCAGACACACAAATGAGGAGGATGTTGCTGCTTCATTTGCTAATGTCAGGTTTTTCTTCTTCTTTTTGTTTTTAATCCTCAAAGTGGAATACTTGGCATGGAAGCTAGAAGGACTTTTTATTCATAATCTAGCATACCGAACTTGGATGCATGTATTTCCAGCTTTTAAGAATATTTTTTTTAAATATTTTACTGAATATGAATTTGCTTACATATCATATGTGGGTTTGTACATCCAGCAAGTATCTTAATATAATTACATGGGATGAGCTGGTTTTGGTCACATTCAGGCACACCAAGAAAACGGGTGCATTCAGAAGAACTGAGCACAGCACTTGAAAGAAAATAACAAAACATTTTAAAGATTTATTTGTTCTCCTCAATTTGAAATTAAGACCTTCTCCTTGACTGAGCTGAAACAAGTGTTGAGCTACTCAGGAGGCTGCAGTGTAAAGTCAGTTTTGTCTGGAAGCTGTTCTCAGTCTTTCCCAGAGATGGCATAAAGAGTGTCAGTGAAATGGAGAACTTGCTCTCTGTTTCAGTCCTCTGTAGCTCTCATACAACGCACAGGTACTCTGCTTTGGTGGAAAAAACACTAAATGCACTTTTCAAGAAAGATAAGCCAGGGAGGGTTATCAGGAGAGAGTGACACTATAATGGAATTTCTCAGCACACCATTAAATGTGTGCTAGAGTGTTTCACATTAAGATGATGGATTATTCTATCATTCTAAGGAGCTGCATGCTTGTCCTCTTCCCCAAAATACTGAGATTTTGAAAAGCTGTAACTATATAGGCACTTTGATTGTTATTAATAAAGTCACCTTTTAAATTTTAATACAGCAACAAGCATCTGTTGTACGTCTGTCCTTTTTACATGTGAAAAACAACCTTCAGCTGATTAGTTCTTATGCTTCAGATTTTGAGTATGAGTATTCACTCTTCTGCTAATAGGGAAGTTTCTCATGGTTTTGTACATCTCAAGCTTAGCTCAAAATAAATACAGTGTTTCAAGAAAAACAGGATCAGGCAAAAGTGTCTGTAATGCAAAAGTTTGCAGATTTTGCCACATACCATTTAAAAATCACTTCCTTTTTGCTCTGTAAGTGGGATTTTCAGGCCTTGCTTAATTAGGGATCAAGAATAAAATTATACTAAAGTAATGACTTAATAAAATTCCCTTGCTATATATTCAAATAGCAATATGGCCCATAGAGAGGTAATTATCAATTACTTGTGTGTAGCAAAATTTTAATTAGTTTACTGGCTTAAATCTCAAAAGGATAGACCTGAAAAACAAATCCTTCAACTAAGTTTTGCATTATTAGAAAGCTTAAAGATGGATGTCTATTATCCTGGGGGGGTTAATTAAATTTGATGTTGTATTTTGTATCAGTAATGCTGGATCAAAACCTGAATTCCCTGCTTCTAAGGCTGATCTCATTTAATTCAATGATTGTTTACGTGAATAAGGTGCAAAGAATGTGGCTTTGTATGAAAAACATCCTCCCAGAGGGAGTTGTAGTGGGCTCACACTTAACTTGAAGAAACCAAACCAAAAGAAAAAGAAACCAATGTTTGTTTCCTTGTCTTGTCGTACAATGATTTGCAGTGAAGTTTCATATTCTGTGAAATAAAAACCTGTAGCCAAGATGATACGATATTGGACAATTTTTATAGTTCAGCATGCAGGTCTAAGCTGTTGAAACAATAGGCTGAGTGTTTTAAGGTGCAGATAGCCTGACTAAAATAGCATGTGTTCAAAAGAAGCTGCAGTGCATTTTTGATAAAGTTCAGCAGAGAGATACTTGTGAACTCTGCATGGTGTGTTTCAGTCATGGGAGTAGTTAACAAGATAAAGAAAATCTCAGCTTTCTTTCTGTTTACAAAACTGGCCTTTCTGGAAGTACTGGAAAACAAGAATACAAATATATAATATGCTTGCCTTCTCTGTCTTCCCCTCCCTTCTGGCCTCCCTGTATTGAGGCAAAAATAAATGGGAAGACTAACTGTAAGAAAACAGCATTTACGATAAGTCCTCCTCTCCCTTAGTTTTCTCTCTCGGTTTTATACACTGTTGAGAGCTGATGGTTGTGTGGCAGTGCAACTGCTGTGACAAAGTATGATTCAGTCCTGTAGTGCTGACAGAGCAAAACTATGCTGTTAACTCTTCCACACTCACATTACAGTAGCCACATGTCCAAAGATGGATCTGCACAGTTCAGGAGGGAAGTTTGATCTTGTTTACACTGAAATGTTCATACGTGGTTTAGCCATATTAGGCCACTCTTGTGGTTTTAAGGTAATGAAGATGTCCTGGACCGTTTTACCATTTTATTTTCCCATGCAAAATTCCTCTTCATTTTGTGCCACTTCCAAAAGCTCTGTATTGTTCTGCAACTTTGTCTTCTCCTCTCCTTTGTCCTAGTACTCTGCATCATTTTCCTGAAAATCATCTGATTTTCTTTAATCTTTTCCTCATCCCCTACACACTTCCTGTTGTTTTGCTAGTTCTGACAGTGGTTAATGGGTACTGAGTCATCACTTTGAACCCAGAGGAGCTGTGAATACAGCAGAAGGTTTTTTGACAAACCTTTAAAAAAGAATTTGTGAGAGAGTGAAAAAGGATCTGTTCCCTCTTCCATGCCTTTCTGGGTGCTCTTTACCAGATTCGTTGTTGGGACATGTCTTCCAAGGCTTTTTAGAAGTTCTATATGCAGGATTTTTTTCCTCATCTCACATTCCAGGGTTTACTTGTCTCAGTTTGCAATCTCATTTTTTCTGCTTTCACTTCAACTTTAGTAGTGTTTGGATCTTGGGGTGTATTTTTCCATTGTTGCTTTCAGCTCTTTCTTCATCAGCATCATCAGCTCATGGGCTTTTCTGGTTGCTCTCCTGTTTTGTTGGGCTTCCAGTCCTTATCAGTGCACTGGTTTTTTGATAACACTGTTTCCACTGTGTTTCTTGGTAGGAGGGATGATGAAGGAATATCTATTTCTATCTCATTGTACAGGAACTGCCACCTCCTTGAGATTTTCATTGGGGTGTTTTTGCTGTGTCGTAAAGTGAAAATGAGATCTCTTTTGGCAGAGTGTACTGGCATATAAGAGGCACAGGGATGCTAAGCTTCATGAGGGTGGGGAAGCAGAAGGTCATGAGGAAAATCCTGCCTGGTTCTGGAAATATGGTCCAGGAACATGATGTCCCTGTAGCATGATCCTGCCCTTCTCTGTTATTACATCATCAGTTTTGGTGGGTTTTTTACTTCAAATTTCCATTCAGGACCTGGGCAGCTTTTGTGGGCAGATGATGTAAATATTCTTCATGTGTTAACATGATCTTGCATGAACTGGTCTCTTGTAATGTGCAAAGAAGACTCAGATAGGCTGAAATTTCAAAATATTAATTGACTATGAAGCAGCTACACTGAACTGCATGATCCTTTTCAGTCCTTGAAATAAGACCAGAGCATTTATTTTGGCTGTAGACAAACTGGAAACATGGATGCAACAAACAGCATCGTCTTCCACAGTTCCTATCCATGTCTGACCAAGGAGGTGCTTGTACTAAGGGACCCAACTTTTACCAAGATGCAGTAGGTAAGCCTACATAGCAAGGCTTTTTCAGATTTCCCTTTCCTTCAGGCTGTGGAAAATATCTATAAGCATTGAGAAGCTGAGTCTCTTTAAACCCAGCTTCAGTTCCCAGAGATGGCTTCCACTGCAAGGTTACTCGGTTGGGTTCCTGCAGGACCTGTAGGCATGCAGGAAAAGGCAGAGGAACAGGGAGCAGTGAGGGGAAGTAGGGCCATTTGTATCTCCCTTGCACTCTTAGCTCCCTGTACTTGGCATAAGTACAAATATTTCTGGACGATGAACCTCTGACTTCTGTGTGTAGCCATGAGGACAGAGTCTTCACTGGGAGATGAAGTTCTGTTCTACAAGAGGAGCAGCTTTCAAGAGATGCAGTCTCTGCAGCGTAGACTCTTTAATCACCTAAAATTACATTAGTGGTGTTCCTTTTAATCTGTGCAAAGAGCCTGTTGGTGTGGGAAATTTTTATTTTACCTGGTTGGGTATCGCGTTTCGATGCAGCAGATGGCATGTGTATGACAAGTGCCCTTTGGTAAGAGAGTAAACACATCAAGAATACACCCTAACCCGTTGGTATTTTCTTAGGTCTTTCGTAACATCAAAGCACCCTTGTGCAATACTTATTACAGTCACCTGATGCAAGATCCAAGGTTTTGTGGTACCTACTTTCTTCTGTTGCTCCTATGTTAGTACAGCTGGCAAAATTCTCAAGAGATATTTGGAAGAGCAATGTGATATTCAAGGTGAGTAGTGTTAATCGAGCCATAGCCTGCAATGAGAGATATTAACTTTAGTTACTTGGCCTGAAAGTATTTTGTGTCAATGTCTAACTTTTTAAATTTAATTAATTGAGATTCTGGTTTGCAGTCTAAGTAGAATAGGACAGAAACCTTTGATTCGGTTTATTTTGAGCTTGGTGTAGTGGCATGAGTTAAATGCTGAGTTGAAGGTAGAAGACTGTTGCTCCACATGGCCTTACCCTGACAGAACAAATGAGAAATGGCATTTTGGGAACTGGGCTGTTTGATGGTAGGGAACCATAAGCCAGACCTCTGTTATCTGAGTGAGATTCCCACTATTGGACTCTGGCATGGAGTGGGGAAGAGTCTTCTGCAGAACTTCCAAAGGATTTGGCAAGTATTAAAGAAAACATAGAGGATCCTTCAGCTCCACATCTGCTGTGGGGTTGGCAGAAGGATCAGGATTTCCAAAGTATTGTCTGCACGACCTATTTGGAGATTACTCACAGACAACACCTATGCAGATATAGCTGTGAAGGGCAACTCGACCATGTTGTATAGTATTACAGCTTCATAGGGAGATTAAGAAGACTTTTTACGGCTACTGTTTCTTATGATATTCTTTCTTCTAGAAGAACTCAGAGCATGGCTCTATCTGTGTGGCATCTCACTCTTCTTGTTCCTATTTGTTGATAATGGTAGTGCATTAAACATCAAAATCTTGTTTTGCTGGGAAATCAAGTCCCCAGTCCAGTCCCCCAAGTCCAGAACTTGTCATCCTTGCTGACCTGTTCCCATGTTTTAATTATTTCAGACATCTGCTTTCTACTAATACTGCCAAATTACCTAGGGGCAAACTTAAGCTGTGCCTTTCTGTTGTTCAAAGTATCCAGTGGGAATGGCTTCAGAAAACCTTCAGACTGCCATAGGACATATGACATGCATATGCTCCCTCTCTACTTTGTCTTATCCATGTGTTTTCTCAGACTTTTGAAAGGATGTTCCTCCTGGCTCATGAACCACCCTGATTTGCTACCTGGGCAATTTGCTACACCAAACCAGGTTATTCACTGACTGTAAACAAATAAGACTGAACTGTCTATTCAGACAGTAATTACCAAGTTTATCTCTCTGTATAGGATAATTCCCATGGTGTTCTGTTTTTGTAGCTTTAGTGATAAACCTTATTTCAGTATTATTTCATCTTCTTCTTTTCATTAACTGTAATATCTTTTCTTTCAGTAACAAGACCTTTAGAAATTGCAAATTACTTGTCATGGTTATGGCACTCACTGTTAGGTTTGTTAGGCAGATAACATTAAAAACCTCACTGACAAACTGAATATCTAAGAGGAGCAGAATCATGGAATTTTAGACTAGCACTGCTTTTCTGGACTACCTCTGTTTATTTTGCATCATGTAAAATACCAACAAGAGCACTGTTCAACAGGATTTGAGTATCACGGCACTGCATTCTTGGATATGAACAGTTGACAAGGAAAATGAACTTCCATGTGCCTGCTAGAATCATGGATTTAGTTGTGTTTGGTGCAGAGAAATTGCTTTATGTTGTGTTGGTTTGGATATTCTCAGATTTGTGTGGAGAAGTGTCATGGTTTAACCTCAGCTGGCAACTAAATACCACACAGCCTCTTGCTCACTCCTCCCTCCTCACTGGTGGATGGGAAGGAGGGTCAGAAAAAAAAAGTAAAAAGAACCCTCATTGGTTGACATAAGAACAGTTTAATAATTGAAACAAAGTAAAATATAATACTAATAATACAAATTGTAATTAAAAAAATCCAGTAAAATTCCAGAAAAAACAAGTGCTCACTGCCCACTGACTGATGCCCAGCCCATCCCCAAGCAGGGATTGGCAGCCCACAGGCAACTCTCTCCCGTTTATACACTGAACATGCTGCTTTATGGTATAGAATATTCCTTTAGCGTGTTTGGGTCAGCTGTCCTGGCCATGTTCCCTCCTCACTGGCAGAGCATGAGACTCTAGAAAGTCCTTGACTTAAAGTAAGCGCTACTGAACCACAGTCAAAACATCAGTGTGCTATCAACATGATTCCCATACTGAATCCAAAACACAACACTGATCCAGCTACTAAGAACATTAGCTCTATCCCAGGCAAAACCAGGACAAGGAGAACATTGCTCCTGTACTCTTTCTTCTTCAATAGTTCAACAGCTCTGGATGAATTGAGGAAGTGGAGTGATTCATGCTACATGTGTGGAACATTCTGATCTGGTCCTTGTTTATCTGATTGTTGTGTCTTTGTTTTGCTTTGAGAATAAGTGCTTGAATACATTTTTACAGATTTTTGATTTTTAACATACTTTATTCGTCTTGATACACTTAACCAAGAATCACTAATCCCTATTGTGTAAGTCACTGAATGTGTTTTAAGTGGATCACAGAATCACAGAATGGCTGGGGCTGGGCCTCTGGAGGTCATCTGGTCCAACCCCCTGCCTAGGGCAGGGCCACCTAGGACTGCCTGGATTACCAAGTTTCTTTGCAGTGTTTTGTATTGGTGTTATATATCTCAAAGTTTGATTGTTCTGTATCTTAAAAGGAAATCATGCAGCCATATCTTAATGCTCTGTGGTGCTTAAGAAGAATATTTTAATCTCTTTTTGGTTGCAAAATCATTGCAAGTTTTGCAATAAACACTGTTCCATTAGACAAGATCATATGTCAGTTTTGGTACTGTGCAATCCACAAAAACTGCAAAAATGGGTACACAGCTTGATTTAACAGACTGACTGATGCATAAGCATGGCTGAGATGGATAGAGCTGGAGTGAGTGGGGGAGACATTTGTCTCAAGAAGTAATTCTACAAGTAATGTATGTTTTTTGTGGTTTAGATGTTAGTTAAGACTTGGTATCTGAAGGATTTGAAAACAACTGAAACCTTGGCAAATGGTTTCAGCTTTGCTAGTATCGTGCTGAAGGTGGAACAAGAGTGAGTGTGGTGTGAAATGGCTCAGAGCAGCCAAAGGTCTTTTGCAGATATTTTTTCAAACCTCTTTGGCAATGTTCACTGAATGCTGGGACTGTCTTCAAAAGTAAGTGTGTATTGCATAAACTAAGCATCTCAGTTTGTAGCATCTGAGTCAGCAAATGTGTCCTAACATATTCAGCTCAGTATGTTTTGACGAAGCAAAGATCTTGTACCAAAACTCTGCTGCTGTTACTGTTGTGCAGTCTGGCCCAGCACATGTCTTTTCTCAAGAGTAACCTCCCTTCCTTCCCCAAAATCTGCAATTAGAGAAATCTTACTGGCATGCCAGCACATGCCTCCAGAGAACCCGAGGGGCATTTTTAATGAGAATTGCTTTAGAATTCCTGGGTTGATTTATGAAGAAAAGAAAAAAAATAATCACAGAAACAGTATCCTCTTACCTGTTAAAATGCTTGCCTTCAACTTTATGGTGGTAACAGCTTAACTTTTGCAGATGCAAATGACATAACCAATTGCTTACCTGTTTTCCTCTTAGAAGTATAGATACCTTCTTTGCTTAAATGCAACACAGTTTGAGGGGGGAAGTGGTAAAGGACTAGAGGTTTTAGTTCTAAATTTGTGGAAGAAATAAACGTTCAGGGCATCAGCATTGGATGTTTCCTGGAAAATTTTCCCATAAATTGTCTTTGAGAAATAAAGCTGAAAATATTTTAGCAGTTTGCTGCATTGTTCTAAGAAGGTTTCTGTAACTTTTACAAAGTGAGATAAACCAGGCAGCAGGTCTTTGCTTTTGGTTTCCTTTCATCAATACAGCTGTGTTAATGTATGTATTTCAGTCCTTGTTTTTGAACAAGACTTTACATTACAGCCACAGAAGTAAGGCAAGTACAATCATTCTGCATTATTTATATTCATACATTCATAATCACAACTCATAACTATGTTTACAGGTATAGAACCCCGACTCTAGCCCATGCTGAGGTCACCAATTACAACAGGTGCTCTAAGTCTTATCAGCATCTGCACTGCCTTTCAGGAAGTGCCAAACCTGTTCTCATTTATGCTGCACTCAGCCACTAGACATAATTTCTCACTGTTCAGTAACACCTGCCTCTCCTTCCCCCCCTCCAAAAGAAAGAAAAAAAGCTTGACTCCCAACATTCCTCTCATGTCTTACGAGTATTTGTGTAAGTCCTTGGCAAGAAGCTGACTCTGTTCCTCACCACTAGCCAGTCTGCTCCTACTGCCTTGTATTCCTGTTTCTTCCAGAACATATTCTTTTAGTGGAGGCACTGAAGGAGGTGTGTACCATGGTTTTAAACACCCTGGATGCAAGTCCTGTGGATCATTAGCATAGGCAAGTAGTATGAGGAAATGCAGAGGCATGGGATGCTACTGGATATTTGATTTTCCGTGGCTTTTACTTAGAAAGGAAATTAAGCATGAAAAACCATAAGAAGAGAATGCTGTGATGTAAACTTTGAAGACATCATTGTGTATTTGCTACTCCATGGGAGACATGCCTAGTGTGGTGCATAGGACCAGCTGCGACTGGGCAGGGCTGTGGAGAGGTAAGAGTGTACTTTTGTGTGGAAGCTGTGACCTGGAACCTAAGAGCAGGCTCGCACCATTGAGAACAACAGTTGACTAATTCTGGCAGGTCCTGCTTCCCCTGTGATTTCCTTTGCAGCTTTAGTGTTATATTAACTCCTTTTCCATAGTGTTACATTAACTTGGGCAAACGAGTTCCTTAGGTTTCTTGTTGCACTCCCAAATTGAAACATTCATCAAAACGAGGATAACTAGGATAATGTCTGTTGCTTTTACTGTATTCTGTTGCATGATTTTACAGTGCACATAAATCTGAAAAAAATGTGTTTCAGGATTTTTGTTTCCAACACTGCAGTACCATACCAAGGGGTTAGATCTCTGGGGAAGGTTGTTTGCACTACACTAGTGATGGTCAATTTACAGGAGTTTAAAGCCAGGGAACGAGATAGTAATAATGAGATTTTGTCCCTTGTCTCATCCAGAGCAGATCTGCCTCTGGAAGTGCAGAGAAGGTATTCTTTGAGAGGAGATCGTGACTCTTTTGCAAAGGTTACACAGATGCTGGGTCCAGTCCTTGAATAAGAAATTTCTTGCTCATATTTGTTCCACAGACTTTGTTTCAATTTTTTAATTGTTTTTGTAAGCTTTGGATCAGAGCAAGCAAGCTTCTTCTCATAAAAATGGTGATAAAACCTCCTTCAGCTTCTAAAGTGAATTCCTGTGTATCCTCATCCTCTCAGATCTGTTGGTAAACCAACAGGCAGTCTAGCAAGGAGGAAACTTTTCAAACAGAACTTTTCCAAAGTAGATGAAAATACAGATCTGTCGTTCTCAGTCTAAAAATCTAGTTCATATAAAATCTCAGGTTCCTTATAAGAAAACAGCTGCAAGTCTGTTGATGCAAAATTGCCAGTATTGTTCTCATGTGTGAATAGTTTGTCAATGTTACTGCAGGTAAAAAAGGAGAAAAAGTAAAAAGAAAACTCTGCTCACCAAGGGGACAGTCCTGCTCTGCTTGATGCTTCTGGCAGAAACTGTGCTTTGTAGGGCAGGAGCAGGATTGATTTCAGATTCTTCATTTCTTTAGCCTCTGCAGCTTCCTGCTGAACTATCTTTTTTTTTTTTTCTCCCCTCCAGCCAGTAGGTTGAAACACATTCCAGAAATGTCTGTGTGAGGTAGAAGAGTAAGAGTGCCAAGGGTGCTGGTGAATAAGAGACTTTGTAATGAATCTTGTAAAATTGGACCTTTTCATTCAGAGGATGGTTCTCCATTACTGAGACTTTTGTTGCCTTCTTTTGAATTGCAGGGGAGAGGAGGAGATGTTAAGAGTTGTCCTGCAACACTTCCCTCTAGTTACCTGATTTACTAGAGGGATGAATTGCTTTGACAGTGAGGGGGGTGGGTGGGTGAAAATGCAGAGGAAGTTGGTTCACTTTGTTAAATCTGAAGATGCAGCAATGGTATTACTTCACTTCTAAAACTACCCAGTTTTGGGAAACTTAAATTTACATTGGATCCAAGCTAAGAGATGATAATTAAAACTTTCTGTTTTGAAACCAAACTTTTTTAAACAGACATTCAGGTCTTACCGACTCCCAGTTGCTTAGAATAAGTCTTTCTGTAAGTTGAATTTTTTTTCAGTTCTAAACCATTTTGCAACAATTTTGTTATTCTAAGTTTTGTTTGTTGATATTTCAACTTGGAGCTTCCTACAAGGTGAACTTGGGTTGCATGTATGTTTTATCTCAATGTCAGAATCCCCCAAACATACTTCTTTTTCCATGCTTAACATAATATACTTAAGAATTTCCTGTAATAACAGCTGGAGAACTGTGGCAATTTCTAAGTTAACAGGTGACATGATGCACTGTGTATCTGGGCTGCAGCAGCTGTGTCCCAGGAGTGCACCTTGGTAAAATTAGCCAGTACACCTCAGAATATAGTATCTGATAGCTAATAGGTAATAATAGTATGTAAACATAGATGTGTGAGCTGTCACTTCAAGAAGGGGCACTTGCTGGAATGGAGGAACTCCCTTGTAGTTTGACAGGAGTCCTTGTTTGTCAAAGCTCACAGTTAGCAGAAATGAGTCTCATAGGTTTGTCTCCAAAACCTTAGTTCTTCATTAGGTCTGACAGGGTATGACACAAACATCTTTGAAATAAATCAATCCATTATTTTAAATTCCTGTGGCATTTGTTAACTTAAGCACCTTGAGAGAGAGAAATGTCTTTAAATAGTTCAGTGATTTTGCCCCTTTAATTATTGCAGGAGTTCCTATTGTGTCCATTTGCAATGTTTCCTTCTCTCCAAGTTGAAGCATGCAGCTCTGTTGCAGCACAAACTGCATCATCCTTTCAGGACATCTGCCAGAGCCGCCAGTCTCCAGCTTCAAGGGAGCTGCCCTGTCTCCACACATTGCTTTCAGCTTTTTGTGCTGGCTGCTGGTGTGGTGGCTTGGCAGCCACCCTTGCCTGAGAGAGCTTTTTAGAAAATTCTAATGCTTATATGGTATGAAAATCTTCTGGACAGAATGTCTAACTTGGGAGGTGGGCTGCTGCTTTCCATACTGCACCCAAGTTCTGTGTTTCATTTCTTTATTATGTACGGGGGGTTTAGCTGGAAAGACTGAGCTGCCTCTCTGTGCTGCTGCTTCTGAACCGTTGCAGCAGCCAGCATGCCCTCAGATCTCAGGGGGAGACCTTGGAATGCAGTGGCAAACACCCAGATCTTTTCAGTGCTGGGGGAATGTCCTGGCAGGGTGCTTGTTGAGGAACATAGCAAGATATGTTGGGAATACTTCTCTCCTTTTCGCTCCATCACCAAGCAAGAAGGGAGACAAACCAGAAGTCGGTGCAAAAAGTTTCCAGAGCAAGGCAGCCTATTCTCCCCATACCTGTGGGGGTAGCACCCCGATAGCCCATGCCACCAGCAGCACCTGACACAGAGGTGCACTGATGCCTATTCCATTCTTCCTGCAGACTGAAGATGTCAGATGCGCTCTCTGCTTTCCCTGATGGTTTTGTTGTGGCAGAGCACCCCAGGAATACAGCCCTTTCGAAGAGCTCCCCACATTTATGGAGGTAGTGCAGGCCTGCCAACTCAGGCACCACAGATGAGTGAGTAATATGTGGTGATCTTGCTCCTGC
>JAOXXN010000446.1:80328301-80360999 GCA_026770055.1 Myrmophylax atrothorax | reverse complement strand
AAGCCTTTTTTGTTTACTTTTTTTTTTTTTAGTTCAGTGGTAAAGAAACAGTTCTAAAACTGTTCATCAGACGTCTTGATAAATATTTTTCTGTCATTGCAGTGTGATTAAGATGTAATGATGTGTTTGAGATAGGTTTAGGGAAAAACGTGCTTAATAACAAAGCGCTGTACTAGCTACTACAGATCAGCTGAATTTTTTTTTTCTTCCTTACCAAGGAGGTAATAAATTAGTGTGTTTTACTGTGCAGGCTCTGTCCTTATTCTTAGGTACAGCTTCTTTTAAATTGACAAGAACATGAAAATAAATATTGCAAAAATAAGTATAATTGCTCAAAATTTTGCTTTAAGAGTGCATGAATGGGAATTGAGGGAGCAGGGGTGCCTTTGGAAAAATGGAACATAAACTTACTCTGTGATCTGTAACAAGCACAAATGATACTGGTTTAAAAAGTGTGAGAGGCCTGAAAGAAACATAGGCAGCAGTGGATGAACCTGACTTGCTCGCTTGCTGGCTTGTGCGTGTGTGTGTGTGTGTGTGTGTGTGTGTGTGTGTGTGTGTGTGTGTGTGTGTGTGTGTGTCTGCTTGTTGTTTTTCAGACCATTGTGCCAGTGCTGGAGCAGCTCTTGTTTGGGGTAACATCATTTCGGTGCACTGAGACTGTGGTGCTTGTTTCATCCCAGCATCTGGCAAGGTTAAGTATTAGTGCTGCTGTTTAATGAACAGTTTGAGGATGTGCATGAGTATTTGGGGTTGTTTTTGTTTCCTCTGGTTTGTAGCTGACAAAGCCGTAGGAAGGAACAAAGCCTTCCAGACTGCCTACTATATAGATTAATTTACAGCTGCCAGTTTATATTAGTTGTTCTATTTATTCTGCTTGGGTGCTTTTCTGAGGAAAGGAGTATTTCTTAGTCAATTGTCTGGCAAAAAGAAAGGAATTCAAGAAATGTGAGGCAAACAAATTTCCGCTAATTAGGCAAGCCTTTGGCAGCCGAGCTGCTTGCTCCCTTTTCTTATGATATTATGTTACACGGAAGGACTGAAGTTTCAAAACAGAATTTCAGTTGACATCTGAGCTTTGTCTTTAACCTCTTGTACTCTGCTTTGGTGATGCCAAGGCTCTGTGAATAGCACCTCCAACCAAATTTTTGTCTGCCTACTTAAAAGCTTGGCCCTACTGAAGGTTTTGACAGAAGAGCAGCATACATCGCTTGCCTGTGCAGCTCCTACAATACCGTAGGTTTATCAGGAACCTCAAATGATCTTTATTTTTTTCCCTATATTTTTCCTTCTCACTGTCACTTTTTGCATTGAGTCCTGCCTCTGTGGGCTGACTGCCCGACACATCCAGAAACTGCTGGATTTGGCTGCTGGAGGCATCCAAACAAGCAAGTAAGCCTATGCCCTCCAAGAGGTGAATCTGTGAATTAAGTGGTTATTAGTGAGAGCAGGAAACAAATATCTGAGATTTATCCAAGGGCCTTATGGACATGTCTGGATATGGATAATACAGACTAGCTGATGTCTTTGTCTTCTAAAATAATTGCCTTGAGGAACTCAAGTAGTTCAGGAGGGGATTAATTGGTTTACTTACAGTATGATCAGGCAAACAGGGAGATGCACCCTTCTTTCCCATCCCCACTGGAGCCAGAGCTCTTTGTTGCCCTTATTACTGAGATGGGATCAAACTGGGCTAAATATAATCTTCAACTATTCTGCACAGAGGTTTGCTTCTCCCTCGTCCCTCTGCTGGGTTGCAGGGTGGGGAATAATGCACCATGGGCCTCTGGAAATCAAGAGGAAGGTAGTAAGACATGAGATACCCAGACGTTAAGAAGAGACCTTGCAGGAACAGCAGTCACTGCTCTCAGGACCCCACAGGGTCAGGGGAACTCACTCTGTGCCAAGGTGTCCCTGATGAACTGTCAGCTCTGAGGCAAGGCAAGGAGGTAAAGTCTCTGTAATTCACTCATAAACCTTGGCCTGTAGCAACCACAGTACCTTGTGTATTTTGATGCAACTATCTAATGAGAGCTATGAGAGATGTATCATACAGAGATAGACACATGGGTGCATATATATGTGTGAATATATATATCTACATACACACATGCACACACAGGTGTCCAACTGTGGTGATGGTGCAGGTGTTTGCTGTGCAATGTGCAGCTTCAATTGAGAAATATTTTCCATTTCTCTCTTGATCTTTATTCTTTGGAAAGTATTTTAATTGATTTGGAAATACCCTTTTAATGAATGTTGTTCTTTTAACTGTTTCATATCAGATATTATTAGTATATGTGTGCTCCATTTAATGTGAATTTTATTTGTTGACTGCATCAAAAGTTACTTGATATGTCCTGTGTGAAAGATTTCAAAACCTTATTAGCTGATCTCGTGTTTCTAAGATTGTGTGGCAAAGTGGAGATGGCGTTGGATTTCCTCAAATTATTCTTTGACATACAGTGGGTACTTAGAGCTAAAAACAAAAAACCAATCCTCCCAAATACACCAACCCTCCAAACAAATAGTCAGTGAACGATCAAAAAGAAAAATGTTTTATGTGGGTTTTTTTGTATTGGAACTAGTCTTTAATGTGGTTTGAAATAATGAATAAAACTATTTAAACACCTCTATTTCTCACCATTGTAATTGAAATACAATTTCCTCTAAAACCATCTCTGGACAATATTGAGAAGTAATAATCATGGCGCACAAAAATATACCAAACAATTCACTATTTTCTAATACTTTTCTTTGTACCGAATAGACATTTATGAAAATACAGTATCTTCTTGCTTAAAAATTAGAACTGTCAAATTTTACTATAAGGTTTAGATTTTGTTGCAAATTTTTGTGTCCTTATCATTACCAGAGACACCATGCTTTTGCATTTTTTAAATCACATGTAGAATTAGTTTTTAAATTTAAATCAGTTCCTCCCAATGTCTCACATGTATGCTAGTGGAGTCTGCTGTTCAAAATAGCTCTAAGGAATCTTCTTGTCTAACATAAAAGCCCAGGTCTTGTGGAGTTGTCTTCAGAAGGTGTAAAGCTGGGTGAAATGTATTTTTTTTCTGTTGCAGTTGTGGGAAGCTTTACTCCTGGGGCAAAATGCCAAAACTTCAGCCCAGCTGACTGATAGTGCCTAGATGTTCAAAATTATTTCCTGGACAGCTGAGGTGGGTTTGCAAGTGTGCTGCTTTGCTCTGGTCACACCCAGTTCCTCTGCCATGGGCAACAGCTGCAAACAGCCTGGATTCCTGCTGGCTGCTGCCCTTCTTCCCTCTTAATGAGATGGTACAGCGGGGATAGGATAATCTTGTATAATGCTTTAAGATGATCAATAAAATGGTTTTTACCTTAATTTGGGAAAAATATATAGACATTTAAATCCTGTTCCTGACCTTTTTGCCTGTTATGAAATCACTGGTTTTTGTTTATGGAGTGACTTTCAGAAATTCCCTATGGTTCTCTTTTGTCAAGGAAGTTTTATTATTTTATATTATATGCATTGTTTTATGTTATGGCTGACTAAAGAATCAAACCTCTTCATTGCTGCATGCCCAGCAGTAATCAGAACACCTTAGAACCTGAGTAGATGGGAGAGAACTAGAGTGTATCTCAGTGTCTGGCTTCTTTATTTCATGTAGTTTGTGCTGGTTCTGGAGGCATCTAAAATAATTGCTCTCGTTTTTATTGCTATCAGTAAATTGAAAAGTCTGACAAAGAACTGCAAAGATACTTGATTTCCTTCTTTCTTTTTCATTCTGCAAAACCATTTATCTATCACTATCTACTACAACATCTCAGTCAATAGAGGCTTCATCCTTGTCTGTGTGTGAAAGGGAAATTGCCCTGCTGTGCAGATGAGCAGGGAGCAGGAATCAGACTGTATCTCTGTTGAGCTTCCTTAAACATTTTGTAAGAGTTTTAGAGTAAAACCTTTGACAAATGTCGTGGTTACCTGGTTTTCTCTCATGCACAAATGACTTAAAAAAATAATGACTCTTGACTATATTATAGAAGTATATACTCAGAGCATATGTAATTAATAAAACCTTGTAAAGTAATTGGTATCTATAGAAACTCACAACTCCCCACAAAAATACTTATATATAAGTATTACATATATATTTTTGATTTTAAATCCTTTCAGCTCCTGACTTGCCCTCCTCCCCCCCTCCCCCTTCCGTTGTTTTTATTTGAGCTCATGGCAATATTGTTTTGAAAAGCAAACCTTTTTGCTCACTATTTTCTTCATCACGTCTATTCATTTTAGCAAGATCTGACGGACTAAATAGTGTGCTTACCAGATTCTCTTCAGAAAAGAAATAAAATAGAAATTACTTGGGACACTTTTGGTTTTGTTTGCAAATATCCAAGTTGTAGCTATCCAATTGTGTTACCTGATTGGAACCCTTTTATTCGTGCCACAGATGGGAAGCAGGCAGTCTGTTGAGTTTGTATGCGCTGGCAAGCACAGTGGGTGTGCTTCCTGACAGACCTGCCGCTCTGTCCAGATGTATCTGTACACCTGCTCTGAGCTGGATTCTTGCAGGAAGACTGGAAATGGTTCATAGTGGAAGAAGAGTGGGAATCACCACCAAGGATAAATCCCATATTTGAGTTTCAACATTCAAAATACCGATGGGACTAATTGATTGCCCTTGCATACATATATGAAAGCTTATATTTTAGCTTATATTCGGTGAGGAAAAACAGTACCTATAGTTGCTAATATATTTTAAACATGATGGTTTAGTGAATGTGAGAAAGTAAATAAGTAATTTTGTGACATCTTTCAGGTGTTAGTGAAACATCAGGCTATGCGAATTTGGGCACTTGACTCTTACACCAACCTGTCTAGCTGGGACCCTCATTGAGTGAATGGAAAGAGAAGTATTTCCCCCAAAAGCATGTACAAAATCTCCAAATTAGGTGCCTAGTGTAGCTTGCCTTCTGTCTGTCTCCATAAACATCCTCTGCAATGTGTGAGGAGAATGAGTAGGCTACCTGAGTAAGCTTCCCAGTCCCTTGTCTGTCCCATACAGTGGTGGTTTGTGCTCCAATATGGTGGTGAGGGAGAGAGGCGGGGCAGTGCAGACATCAGATTCTTCCAGTGGGAAAATTTAACAGCTGGTTCATTATTTCCCTATACATGGTGGTCCTAAAACTCCCCATATTTTACAGACAGCTGAATAAGTGACATTTCATAGGCTAAGCATTCTGTTGTCTGAAGAGCTCCTCTGTTTTCATGTGGAGGGCACCTCATTCCCACGATCATGTTGCTCCAGAGCCCTTTGTTCATCTTTGTCTCTCTTTTTGCCCCTTTTGGATGGAGGGGCATAAATCTCTTAGAAACTTTTAGCTACAATGTCAAGGTACTTAATGAAACAATGACACAGCTACTTGTGTTCCTCATGAAGCATTTAAAGAGAAAAAAAATAAACTAAGTCAGTAAGTTCATAAATATGTTTTTCCTGCAAGAACAGTAACAGTTCTCTGGTGTCTGTGCATCATAGGCTGTTGTAGTATCTGTTGTAATGTGTGTGCCTTACAGTGGCTATGCAGTTAGCTGAATTAGCTAACTATCCTTTGGCAGGCATAACTTTAAATTGACTAACTTCTATATGCTTAAACCTCCCCTCTATTATTTCTCCCCATTCTTATTTGATTTTCTTCTGAAAAACAGTAAAGAAACTAGGAAAAGATTGAGAAGGAAGCTATAATGGAGAAATGCTATAATGCAGTTGAACCCATATCTGAATTAGGAACTGTTCTTTTTAAAATTTGTGGTTTGGAGTTGTATCACAGGCTGGCCATCCCTGTTTGTTTCAAAGAACCTACATGGATTTTAATAACAGGAATTATACCTAGCAGAAAGAATTCTTCAGCATGTTGTGTTACAGATCAAGAACATCCACAGATTAAATGTTCCAAGATCCAAAAAAGTTGCCTAAAGATTTAAATTAATTAGTGACATAACAAGCCTTACAACTCTGTGGGTATCAGGAGTAGGAGTGAAATGTAAACCCCATCAAAGTTAACAGAAAATTTCCTGTGATATAATAGGATTAAGGATCATATTTATTTTCTACTTGAGGTTTTGCAAATATAAGATTAGATATACTCAGTGTGGCATGAGGAATGGCTTTGCTGCTTTAAAGATACTAAATGACAGGAAAATGAACAGTGGTTGAAAGATGCTGGGAATCCCGCAGCCTGCCGATGGGAGCTCAAGGCTATAATTACAGTTTAGAAGACAGCCTAGAAACAATTTCTAGCTCTTTCTGGAATCTTTGATATAGTGAAGTGGTTTCTTTAATGGATGGCCAGTTTGTAGTTACATATGGGGTTCACACCATCTAAGCAGAGGTGTGTGAAAATTACAGGTGAGGTCCCTTTGTGGTTAGAGGAAGGGGCTGTAAAGAACATAGGACACTCATCCAGTGTTTCTCCATTGACTGTGGAAGGAAATTAAACTAGTCAAACCCAAATCTTTTATAAGGTTTAAGTTAGGCTAGCTATAACCAGCACGGGGACTATTGCAAGGCTTTGAGAGGGACACTTATGCCCAGTCATTAACTTCCAGTTAAGAGAAAGAATTTGAGGGAATGACTAATGTATTGCCTGTAAATAGTGTAAAATAGGAATATAATGAGTGGAAGGAGCACGGAACTGCAAAGAATTGGCTGCAGGGTTTTGTCTTTTCCCTTCCCCCTTGCACCTGGGTAGATCAATAGAAAGGGAGAGCAGTTGTGTAATGGCTTTTTTGCCCATCACTGTGTGCTGTTAGTTTGACACATGCAATTTACTTGGAAAAGCTTAAGTAGCCTTAATAACAGAAAGTCCCAGCAGAGCTGACACTAATGGTCTCCCCCGTTGTCAGTCTCAACAGAGAGATTAAAAACTGAATGAACAAAGAGACCCAATTACCATCTCGCCCCCCTGGATGTTGCTGCATGAAAACAGGTATAAGCTATGACAGTGGGGCTTGGGGCAGGCTCTGTCTCTCCACCGTGCCCTGGTGCGAGAGGGGGTTTTATTGTGGTCTCAACTTAGTGCCATTACTGAGAGCTTCTGCAACATCACTCAGTCCAGTTTTCTTTACACAAACAGTGAAGTCCAGTCATCTTGAAAGAAATTCAGTATATCGTGCCCTAATAATGCACATTACTGAATACTCTTCAGTCACTAACCATCTGATATGTGATGTTAAACCGGGCCCAGCTGGGTCTGCCATTTTTTCCGTCCAGTGTTGCACAGACAAATCATCTTTTCTCAGACAAAGCTCTCCATGAGGTGTAACAGTGCAGCTCTGCAGGGTGCACAGCCAGAGACAGACATGTCCCCTGTGCATTGGGTTAAACTTGCAAAAATGTCTCAAAGAAAACAGAGCATCTGTTTCTGCTTTTGTCTGGAGCTTGGAGAGACTTAGTTAATAATATAAGCACCATCTGTGAATGGCTAAACACTTTATGAGTGCTCGCTCCTTGAATATATTAAAAAGTACAGTGCCAGTTCTCTTTTGCCTCCCTTCTCTAGGACAGGTTGAAAAAAATTGCTGCTGTATGTACTATGTATTTTGTGTCTGTTTTTTATGGCCACTGTGTGGAAGGCTTTAATTGCAACTCACTTCTCTGTAAGACTGGTCTTTTTGGGGGGAGCACTGCTCATTTTCTGTTTCTCTAGCACTGCAGACCAAAGATGTGTCACCATTAAAAGTAAAACAAATGCGTTTCAAGAAGGGTCTAGGTTGGTTTTGCAAACAGAGGATTTGATTGATGATGACTGTGAAATGTAGATTCCCCATCTTATTCAGTCTCAGTACTGAGGAAAAACAGATCACCTTTCAGTGAACAGCTAATTTTCTGAGATGCCATCATGTTGACAAATCAGCTGTTAAATCAAACCTGTGTCCCTTGTATTTAAAAGAATAAAATCTAAATAACAGTCACAGCATTGTTATCAACATTGTCTAGCCTTATCAGTCCTTGTCTTATTACTCAGTGTATTTTCCAACATCACTTACAATGTTTTGCCAGGTACACCAGGTGAATGGTGGTGCTCAACATATTTATATTTCAGAGGTAGTGAAATAGATGCTTTGCCTTCTATTAACTGAATGTATGTATATGAACATATTTAATTGATGGTTCTATAGAGGAACAGTTGCTTTTGTACAATATAATAGCTAATATTTATGCTGTTAAATTATATTTAATATGCATGAAAAATAATGTTTCTTGCTAAAAAGAGGTTTGTACAGATTTGTATGTTTTTCTATGTGCATACAGTGTACAAATGAACTCTGCACATCTGATGAATGCAACGTTTAATCTGAAGTGAAATGCCTAACACTCAAGCAACAGTTCAAAGATGAGGACAGCTTTATTAGTGTTTTGGAGTCACACTTTCTTAAACTCGAATTCTTGTCTTACTGTGGATAATTAAAGTTGTGTTGTTGATTTCCAGCAGTCAGAATTGGCTTCTTTAGATGTCACAGCTACAGTGTTGGTTTTTTAAGTGAATGGTGTATGATAAACTTCCTTAACAAAGACTTGCATGACTGATACAAAAACCAGGAGTACATAAACTTTCTTTTCCCAGCTAAAGAAACTCAGAAATACATCCTCTTAAATGGACTGGAGTGCATTTTGGGAAATACCTGTATGTTTCTTAAATCACATGTACTAACCAAATATGACTGTTTATAAGGATGTAATAAATTATTATAAATGTTTACTCTACAGCCCCAGTGAGGTTTTTGGCAGCATGGGCTTGCCCTTGGGAGGTTGCCTTTTTTCTCTCTCCAGTTCTCTCTCTCTCTGTAGGAACTCAGAAATTGTTTTGAAGAGAATACTGGCAGAAGAAGCTTTTTCATTCCTTGCACTCTCTTATCCTTTCTTACAAGCCTTTCATTCTTCAGCAAAGGTGGAAGTTCTTTGCCTGCCCTCTTTTGCTAATCCCTCCACCTGCCCTGCTGATCATGTACCATTTCACTGCTTTTTTACCTCTTCTATTAGTATCCACCCTCACCATTTGATCCTCTGGCTTTGCTAGCAACATAAGCTTTTTTGAAACACTTCCAGCTTGGAAAAAGGTCCAGGCCATCACCAGCTACGTTTGCACTTCCAGGTACCTTCTGCAATTCTCTTCTTCCCCTCATTGCTCAACATGCTGTCAGTAGTTGTTGGTGGAGTGTGATTGTTTCATGCACCAGTGCCTTTTCCAGCCCAGCTTTGCACATTTTATTCTGGGCAGCGTCTTTACTGACCTCTTGCTTTTCAAAGGTTACAATGTGCACTGCCTCCTCAGTCTCACATCAGCTGTCATCTGCCTGCAGTCCGTGTTGTTGTTCTTGAAATCCTGCCCACATTTTGTTCTCTGATCGTGTCCTCTTCAGGTTCCTCTGCCACATCAGCAATTTGCTTGAAGGATCCTCCCAGGACCAGCTTTTTGGTAGTTGTTCTCTGAGGTTGTGCCCTTGGTCATTTGTCTTTGTTTTCTGTGCCTTGTGGATGAGATTACCTTGAGATAATTATCAGCTCAACTCTTGCATCTATGCTGAAGACTTCTCCTTGTTGCTGTGCACCCAACATCATCTGTATGGGGCCAGAAATCCCGGTCTTTCTTTCTGACATAGTCTTGTGGACATGGCAATGTTAGCTGACTTTTTTTTATCCCATAACCTTCAGGGTTTTTTCTTATTTTCCAAAGTATCGCCAGCAATTATGTATTTTTGATCATTTAGACAACAGCAGCATCTTTCTTGCCACTCAGATTCCTATTGAGAAACTCTTTAATTAATAGAAGTATGGAATGGTTTGGGTTGGAAGGGACCTTAAAGATCACGCAGCCCAACCTCACTGCCATGGGCAGGCACATCTTCCACTAGACCAGGCTGCTCAAGGCGCCATCCAACCTGTCCTTAAACATTTCCAGGGATGGGGCTTCCACAACTTCTCTGAGCAACCTGTTCCAGTGCCTCACCACCCTCTTAATAAGAATTTTGTCCTAATATCTAGTCTAAACCTGCCTTCTTTCAGTTTGGAGCCATTTCCCCTTGTCGTGTCACTACATGTCCTTGTAAAAGGGCCCTCTCCAGCCTTTTGTAGGTCCCCTTTAGATACTGGAAGAGGGTGATTGTGACCACATTGTACTTAAAACTTGTCAAATTCTTCTGCATCCATCTCCTTTGTACACTTTGTACTGTTAAAACTCTGTCCAGAATTTATGTCTTATAATTTCTGCATCTGTAACTGAAGTATGCTTTGGTGATGTTGGCAGTGTGAGAGTTTTTTCCTGCTGCTGCTGTTCTGGGGAAGCTTGTGGTGATTTTTCATCTTTCATTCATTGTTGAGATCTTTACTGCACCCTCTGCTGATTCAGGATGTCGCTTTCAGCTCCCTCCTTGGCCTGTTTCAACGCAAACATTTGTGCCCAGGGAGAATGACCTGAAAACATCCATGGTGCTGCCTGGGAAGCCTCACTCAGCACATCCCTCTTGCTTTCCTGTGATGCCTGTGGATGTACAGTTATGTCTTTTACTATAGAGCTTTGAGAGAGTATAGATAAGAGATGAGGCACCCGAGGGAAATCCCACTAGCTGTGTTGCTGCTGAACCTGGTGAGGTGAACAGAATATAGCTAATCAAATTAAACTTGAATTAGGCTTAATCAGATTTACAGCACTAATGTTTCTATTTCTGTTTTTAAAAAATAACAAAACAAAAAAAACATTATATTTTTCCAGTTTCTACAAGCAATTGTAACAGCACATGATCTGTGGAACTTCTACCACCTCTGAGATGTTTTGGGAACCTGTTTTCAGAGTACCCCATTTATTCCTAAATTAAAGAAGTGTAAAGCTTTATGCAAGCTGTGGAGAAGGGATTAGATGAGCTCTGGAGATCTCTTTCCAATTTCTGTTTCTGTGATTCTAACTTTAGGCTATATCTTTTTGCACACCATCTTGAACATGGCTATTAATAGTCTACCTGTAGTTTAGATACAGTTTATTTATTTGGTTCTTTATATTTCGAGTGTTATTTCTAATTAAAATGAAACAGAAAGGTGTATTTGCAAGACAATGGTATTGTCATTGATGACACAGTCAGCAAAACAATACCAAAAAGTCAAGTCATGAACACAATATTTAGTTTTCCAATGCCTTTATGTATTATCAGGTCAGTTTTTGTACATAAACACATCTACTGATCTGAATGCATTAGGAGAAAGGATAGGAAAAGCAGCTAAATTATTTGGAGATTTTAATTAGTAGGAAAGAGGGATGGTAAGGTCTTCCAACAGCATTTTCTAATTGAAGTCACTGAACTGGCATTTCAGCAATCATTTCTGCTTCAGAGATCAAGAGAGATTATTTATCCTTAGCAGTCTGCAGCTCTCAAAAGTTCATGTAGGCCAAGTGACTTCCATCAATTGTGAACACTGTCATGAACTTGTCCTTTTCCTGATTTTGTTGATTAGTCATGTGATTTTTGGGAAGATATGGAGGTCTTTGGCACATTTTTGTTGTTCTTACAAAGCAGTGAGAGGTGCACAGTTTTATTTCCAGAGATCAGTTAGCTGGGAACAAATTGGAGAGCTATGGTTGGAACTTGTTTTGTTTATAGTGAGAAGCAGGCATGTAAACCTCAGGAGGAAATGTCTGGGTTTGCCCAGGTCTGTGCAGACAGCCGAATGCTGCAAAAAGCACCGGTACTAACTTTCTGTATTTCTGCTTTGACACTCTATTTATGATTTGTTTCTCCTCATCCAGGAGCACTGTACCATATCGTGGTAGAGAGACTCACCATTGCCATCTGCACTGGAAAAGATTGAAGCTGGAATCCCTGTTGTCCTTCACCAGATGTTGCCTTGCAAGACACAGCTGTAAAATATTCATCAGAAAAAACTGAATGGTAGATCCTCAAGAGTGAGTAAACAAAATGACCTTTTAGAAGTTTTTGTTTGAAGTGCATAAAAATAGTGCCATGCAAATTTGCATTTAGAAATGCTTTCCAATTCCTGGGTAACTAGGGATTGTGAAGAGCTTGGAGTTTTATCCATGGCACTGCATTATGGTATTTATGCCCACTACTGTGTCATTTGGTGTATGTAGTTCCTTGCCTCCTCTGCTGTCCATGTACACCTTTGTTGAACTGCTTTTCTAAAGACCAGTGGCTTGAGGAGTGTCAAATGTCCCATTGAAATGGGATTTCCCTAAGCAAGAGGCTGACTTCTGAGAAAGAAGGGAAAAGATCAACCGTGAGGGACCAGATCCTGGGCCTGATATGAGGGTTACATGGGAAAATACCTGGACAGCTGTATCAGGAAAGGAGATGTCCTGTTTTGTGAACCTTGTACACCTGCTCAAACAGGGGAGCCATGCAGGAATTAGAAGGACAGTGTCCTGATTTGTCTTCTCTGGGACAGAAGTGCACAACAGCAATTTCTAATGGCAGAGAGAGGCTGAGAACATCTTCAGGATGCTTGATGTTCTCTCTGTTATTTTCAATTGTCTTTTAGTTTTGAATAGTGAATGGCTGTGTTCAGAAATCCACTGCAAAGAACAATCTTGGTGCATTATTTGAAAAAGGTGTATATTTGATATCATATTATGTATTTATTCCTGCTCTAATTGTGTACAGCATGTTGCAGTATTGTGCTGTGCACCTGCTGGAATAAGGCTTGTGGAGATGATTGAATTTTCTCAAGACAAAGCCAGAGACTGTCCCCCTAGGAAATCCCATCCTCTGCGCAAGGAGGGCCCTTCCATGCACTAAAGTGTTTCATTGCTTCTGGGAAATAAGGCATTCTCAGTGCTGGAGCATGAGGTGGTCTAGTGGGATCATCACCAGGAGCAGCTTAGGGTTTAGGAAATTAAACTTGGTGTGATTTCTGAAGTCCATGCAAAAGACAAGTCATTACTGGGATTTGCTGATACTTTCTGCACCAGTTGATTTCTGCATTTGAAGATCAGCATGATTTAATTCGAAATAAATCACAGTGATTTACCACTGACAGGAGATGTCATGGTGAAGTCAAGGAAGACAAAAGTCCTCTAGCAAATTGCAGAAAGTGAAATGTTTCTCACAGATACCATGGATAGGATTCATTTAATCTGACTTTGGATGTTTGTAGTGCTTACCTCATTAAGACGATGCTTAATGAGGTAAGTAATTTTAGAGTGTCATTTATCTGACAGTGGAAATGTACTTTAGTATGACATGGACCATGTCTTTTGTTGACCATACAGGGAGCCTAGGTGATTAAGTTGGCGGTAGGTGTCTGCAATGCCCAGTGAACCTTTTTCTTTATGTGTGCTGTCACAGTGTTGTCCAGAGAGCCCTTGAGATTTGGAGAGTTCTGAAAAGTTGCTTTCAGTCATAAGTAGCCAAAGCAGACAGAGCAGAGGTGGTGACAAACACTTTGTGCAAAATCAGTTTGGTTTTTTCTTTTGCTTTCGTGAGTCTGAGATTTGGCTTCAGTTGTCAGTGACTGTCTTGGGAGGAGCATCATTTAATAGAATGGTAATAATGATTTTTGAACTGTTACCATGAATGGTGGCTATATGGTAAAATTTGCATGTGAACTCGTGTCTTAAATGTGCAGACTGTGCCATACAAGATCTAAAATAAGAATTTATGAAAATACAACTCTGATAGGATGGATAGCAGAGGAATCCTTATCTTTCTGGTTTTTAGTCCTTTTGTGAATGTTTTTCAAACTTCAGAGAAGCTGGAGTGAACCTGATTGTTTCTTACATTTATTTGGAAAATCTTCATGTGTAGAAGAGGTGCAGGGAGGGAGGTATGAGAGTGATCCAAACATGCAGTGCACAGGGCTAAGCACAGACTGGCCACGTGGGTGGTAGACACGGTCTGAATATTGAATTTGGAGCTCCGTGCCTGTGAAAAGAAGCAGATGACAACAAAGAAACTACAAGGAGAGAGTAGACAAGAAAGTCAGTAGTGCTGAGGAAAAAGCATGAGCATGCTCCAGGGTGGTGGTGTACTGCAGGAGCATGTTTGCACTAGGGATGCTGCCCTGCTGTTTGAGTCCCACTGGTGAAAATCTCTAAGTTTCCTAATCTCATCCCAAGTGTAACCACTTAGATCACTCACAAGTGTAATGAAGAAGTCTGTTTGCTGTGCAAACTATCCTATCAGTAGAGTGTACTCTGGTGTTCTACAAATTTTCCTGTTCTCTAGATGAAGAAGTAATTTCTTCTTGTTGTGTAAACCTTCACCCAGTGACCGTGTGTGCAGTTTTAAACATGTGGTTGATTTCAGTGGCTTCAGGTGACTATCGCTTAATGAATTTTCCAGTGAAGGGCCATGAAGGGACTGGAGTCAGGGCACCTGATTCATAGTTTTGTAATGGTTCTGGTTACACTAATTATCAGTGAAGCAGAGTAAATATGTTAGATCTATTCATAAATTCATAGAATGGCTTGGGTTGGAAGGGACCTTAAAGGTCATCTAGCTTCAACATCCCCACCATGGGTGGGGTGCCACCCATTAGATCATGTTGCTCAAAGCCCTATCCAACCTGGCCTTGAATCAAGGATGGGGCATCCACCACTTCTCTGGGCAACTGTTCCGGTGCCTCACCCGCCTCTCAGCAGAGAGTTTCTTCCTGACATCTAATCTACAAATTCCCTCTTTCAGATTAAAGATGTTCCCTCTTGTCCTATCACTATGTGCCTGTGTCAGAAGTCTCTCTCTCTTTTATATAAGCCCCCTTCAAGTACTGGAAAGTATCTATAAGGTTACTCTGTAGCTTGCTCTTCTCCAGGCTGAGCAACCTCAACTCTTTCAGCCTCTCTTCACAGGAAAAGTGCTCCAGCCCTGTGATCATCTTCATGGCCCTCCTCTGGACCCATTCTAACATGTCCACATCTTTCTTGTGCTGGGGACCCCAGACCTGAGCACAGTACTTCAAGTTGGGTCTCATGAGGGCAGAGTAGAGGGGGAGAATAACCTCCCTCAATCTGCTGGCCTCCCTTCCCTCTTTTAATGCAGCCCAGGATGCTGCAAGCACAGACTGTGGACTCATGTCCAGTTTTTCATCCACAAAAGCACCCAAGTCCCTCTCCTCAGGGCTGCTCTCAACAAGTTCTTCTCCCAGTCTGGACTTATGCTAGGGATTGCCCAGACCCAGGTGCAGCACCCGGTACTTGGACTTGTTGAACCTCACTATGTTCGCTTGGGCCCACTTCTCAACATTTACTGCAACACAAATAACACAGTACTCACTGCCATCAGTGTTTTACATGAAGAATTCTTTGTGCAGTTAAGCTGTTGTTTTAAACTGTGTTTGGGTGGCGAAAGTCTTCTGTGTAATACTGAAATTCTGCTATTAGACATACTAGAGATTCAGGAGCTGTTAGTCATGGTATTTTTAAAAGATACCAATAATTATCAACCCATTCAAGTGAGTGGCCAACAATTTGAAACAGTAACCTCAGCCTTCTCCAGCAGAGCCCCTTCAGGAGTAGCAGCTGGATGAGAAATCAAGACATCTTCGGAAAGTTTCTGAATTGCTTTATGATACTCTTTGATGAAAATTTATTTAGCCCATAGTGATTGATTTTTGGCAACTTGCAAATAAATTTATCAATCAAATAGAGAATATTTGCTATCTTTAACCGAAACTCATGGATAGGATAGGGTAACACACACTTTTTCAGCAGACTCTGTGGTCACTAAGGCTAGGCTCTATCCTTACTAGGATCTGCTCAGAGATGTGTTAAAGTTTCTTCACAGCATTTGGAGACCAATTCCAGGGCTCTTCCAAATTTTGCTGAAGTCAGAGGGAGCCCTCTGGCAGACACAGCAGGTTTGGGACCTCTCCTAAAGTGGTTCCCTGTGTGAATCAGGTGCAGGCAGTTTTAGCCCATCAATAACATCTTTGTCTCGGGAGTTACAGTCAGGTACTTAGCAGCCACACTGGGAGATCAGCACATGGGTTTAGGAAACGTGAATTACTGTTCCAGCTGTGTTGACTAGTTGGGGGATATTATGCATCAGAATGTGACCAGCATGTTTTCTTCCCTGCTGTGTGCAGTTTCTCTCACTTGCCCATTTTCCAGGGTGTGCCAGATCCCTGGATATTTGTGCTTCCTCTTGCAGTTGCAGTACCCTGTGATGGGTTGCAACTGGAAAAATCATGTTCTCTTGTGCACCATAACAGGGGCACGCACCTCTCCATGGGTTAGAGAGGACATTCTCAGCATTTCCACCCATGCTTGCCTGAATATATCTCTCTCCCACCCCTCCATCCCTAGGATTTCATCCCCTGACTTTCAGCTTGAACTTCATTAATCTTTTAATTGACACACAGCCTACCAGACTTACTGTCATGCCAGATGCCTAGCAGTATTGAGGAATATTGTGCTAATATCCTAAACATCTCAGGCACTCATGTTGTGTCTGATTCAATGCTGCACTGGGTGACCGCTGGTCCAGCTATCTCACTGCATCTCCAAGTGCTCTCCCAGGACATCAGCTGTGATGGTACAGGAGGGACTATGTCATTGCTGCTGACAGTGCCTAAGTTGTGTTTTTCTTGAAGAGGAAGAATGTCTCCAATGCTCTTTTGCCAGCTGGAAAATATTTAGAAGCTGGTAAATGTGTTTTCTTCTTGCTCTGTCAGCCAGAGCATTTCCTGATCACTGCCTGATCATCTTTAATAATGTTTATAAAAGATTGGATGTAGCTGAAATAGAAGTTTGTGCCTTGGTGCTGGTTGCCATTAGATTACTGTCGTGGTGTTTTTTGGCCTTGAAAAAAAAATCTATAAATGTAGGAATTTTTTTTCTTGACATTTTCAAATGTGTCTTTTGCAATATTAACCTGAGTTACTATTATGTGCCAGCTAGGAGAGTGTGGGGTTGCTTGTGCTAGCAGGTTTCAGATCATACATGAGGAGGAGACCTCTGCACCACCACTCTGACGGGGCAGCAGTGGGCTCCTCAAGCTGAATGACAGATTCTGTCTGTTCTCTGGGTAATTTGAACCCTGGCAGCAGAGGACATACTTTGGGAAAGGAGGGAAGAACCACGGAGAAGGAAAGGGAGTTGGTTGCGTAAAGGGTAATGTCACTTTCTGCTCCCAGTGAGGTGCTGCAGTCAGCTTGGCATTTTGATTGGCAGGTGGCTCCTGCACAGAAGATGATGGTGAGGAACAGTTCTCCTATCCAGAAGCCCCATTGTGTGCAAGTGTAACATAAACCCCCACTCTCCCACGAGCACAGCCGTGTGTCTGCTTCATTCCCAAGGTTGGGCTCCAGCACTTCTGTTAAACAGCAGTCAGCTGGAAAGATCTCTAACTGGTTTTATGCAAATGGGAGCAAGAGATCTCATGCATGTGTGTTTGCACTCAGGCACTGTCCCCCATCAAACAATAGATATTGTTTTATCGTGTAAATAGCGCTCAACTGACAGGGTTTGCTGAGAGTTGAGCTCACTTATACTGAGTGGTTTTGACATGTGTGTGTATGCAGGTGTTGACAGAGAGGGCGGGGAGAATAATAAAGCTGTGAAACTTCCATGAGATAAACCAAACAAACCCCCCAAATCATGTTATATGGAAAGTGGTAAGTACATAACTTGTGTGTTGGATAAGGGTGGTCAGGGCTATATCGTAAAAAGAAAGTATGAAGGGAAGACAAACAGTTTTCCTTGCACAAGTTGATTAGTGATGTCTAACCAATGACTTGAAACTACTTCTGATCTTCATCATTGGTCTCTGTGTGTCCATGCCTTTCTCCCAGGAGTATTCATCTTGGCAGGTGCAACTCTGGAGGTTGGTTTTGGTGATAACAAGGTACCACCCAAGAGCTGCCAGGCAGCTGAGGATTTACATTCAGTGAAGCTGACAGTGGAGGTCAGGGGATGGAGATGCACTTGACAAAACAGTTGGGGGAGCCGTGGTCGCTGTCTCCCCATGTTTGTCGCCAAGTGGAGTTGGCTGTTGGTCCGGCTGCAGGCGGCCACCTGCAGTGGAGCTCTGACATCAATCAGTCTGGTCTGGTTGTAGTGGGAAGCATGATGAGCAACTGTCATGCAGATGCTCCCTGGGAGGCTACTAAATAGTCATTGTTGAAGTAATTAATAGCAACAAGTGAAAAAAAAACCCACCCAGAAAATGTTTGCAGACGTTCCAGACAGTGGTGATACTTAGGGTGATGAATCACGCAACTGTCCACATGAAGCTGAATAATTTTACTTGCCACAATAAAACATGTAATGAAAACAATACAAAAAAACCTCCAGAGACCAACATATAATCTACCAAATGTCTGTGTAGGTGTCCAGTTCAAAATGATGATTGGTATAAAACCTAACTCCAAAATTAATATTGATGATGTTGTAAAGAAAAGTATGAATCAAAAGCATATTGTTCTCAACATGGGGGGGCTTTGCTGTTTTCCAGATATAACTGCTGCTAATGTGGTCTTCACAATGACACCTTTGATTGGTTTCTCACTGTATTTTGGGGCAGGAAGGGGTGAGAGGCAGTGTCCCCTCTTTAGCAAAATACATAGATATTTCTCCTGAGTAGTTTATACTGAATCCATGGCGGAACCAGAGAAAAATCACTGAAAGGGAAGCAAGGCTGCCGGTCTTGGACAAACGGACTTAAAGTCAGTTCAGAGAAGTGGCAGATATATCAGCATCCTGCAGTAAATGATAAATGAGTTCCAGGAAATTCACTCTTTCTAATGCAATAATCCACTCTGCTGAAAAATGCTGCTATTCTAAAGAGAACACAATCTTTGTGCTTCCATCCTATTCTATATATGATAAACTGCTTTGCAAAAAGGAAGAAAAGGAGCATTTTGTAGATTTTATTATATTGCTATGTACTAATAAAAAACGAAAATCATTTTTCTCTGAGAACTGAGTAATGAAGAGAAGGGCCGTATTTAGACATAGGAAGTTTTCTTAGAAAGACTTTTATTATTATGAAATAGTAGCTATTATGTACTCTTCCACAACAAAATGGCCTGTCTACATATCTTAATGTGGGGGGATTCTAAAATAATTTCTTTTATTCTATTGTTTATGTCTCATAAAATGAAGCTACAAGATGCTGAGAGTTTTTCTTGGACTACAGGCTCCCCAGGGAAGTGGTCACAACATCAAGCCTGCCAGAATTCAAGAAGCATTTGGGCAATATTCTAAGATACATTGTGTGATTTTTGGGGCTGTCCTTTGAAGGGCCTGGAGTTGGACTCAATGATCCTTATGGATCCCTTCCAACTCAGGATATTCTATTATTCTGTGATTCTATGAATCTATTCTGTGCAATTTCTGATGATACACTAGATAAGATAATTTGGAATCCACTGCAGAACACTTCAATCCTTTTTTCTTTTTTTCACTTTCATCTTGTATCTTGGTACACACAGAATTTTTTAGTTAGCTATGTAAGCATTTTTTCATTCAAATAATAATTTAACTGGGTGATTGTACTGAGAGTGACCTGTGCTCTGGCATTGTATCGTTTCCATTTAGTGCAGGGAACTTTGTGAAATTGATTAGCTCATAGCTCTTAAATCTTTCATAGTTTTGGCTTTTTTCTCTTCCCTCAGAGAGGAAGCTGGTGTTTTTAACCCTGTCCATGAATTTAGGAGAGTCTATCGCCTAGCCTTTCAGTATTTGTGATGTTTGGTGTGTCCTGGACTGTCCTTTGGCTTTCAAAAATTATCATTTCTGTGCTTTTTTTGTCACTGACGTATAGGCAATACAGCCACTGAAGCAGCCTGGCAGCAGTTTGGAGGGGGGGGAGCTGGGGAGGGGGAAGGTGCATAGAGTGTTTTTTGCCCGCTCTGCCAGTTGCATGGGAGAGAGGACGGAGCTGCGAGCTTTCCAACCCTGCCACCGAGCAGCTGGCTGCCCACCCGCACTGTGCTGTGCCATCCCAGACAAACATCTCCTAGAGCATCTGCAGGGCAATGTGACTCATTGAGCTGAGGGCATAATCCGAGGGGATGCAGCTGGACCTGAGCCCCTGGGAACAGTGCCTTGCTGCTGCCGATCGGGAATACTAATCCACAGTCAACCTGTTCTTTTCTACACTCCACCGATGGGGTGAACACATTATCCTCAAGGGTGAGCAGGTTATCCTGCAGCAGAGCAACTGAACCTGTGGGCATCACATCTGGCCAGTTTCCCTGGAGAGGCTCAGGAAATAGCTGTTGCTTTTCCAGCTTGCCCCAGGTAAGTAAGCCGATTTTAAACAAAGAAACACAGAGATGGCTGTTTCTTATTTAAAAATGCATTAAGTATTTTTAATAAATTTGTTGTTGTTGTTTTGAAGGTAGCAGGTTTGAATATTTCCATGCTCTGTGCCTCCCCTGAGCTTCTGGATTTGGGGGGTATTAAAGAGGGATTTAATTCTGGGCAGCAGGTGCTGGCAGCAGGGATGCGATGCAGTGCCTGTAATCACGTTGTCGGATTCATTTTGCACCATCTGGGTGTGAAAGGGGCAGTCAAGCTTCTAACTGTAGTCCTTGGGCATCTGATACCTTCCTCCTGCTGTGGGTGCAGATGTGGTCAAGGGAAGACACTCTATGTGTCTGAGGCGTGTAGACAGTTAAAGCTGGTGGGGAGCAATGCCACTGCCAGTGTAGCCACTGTGCCAGGGAATGGTCTTTTGGGAGGGGAATGAGAAGATTGCTCCCACCCCCACTGGTCACCCATCATCTTTTCCTACTAGCTCAGGAGAAAAGGAAAGTTAGTCTTTCAGTTGTCTGGGCTTCCTATCCTAATCGGATGCACTTTTCTGAATTGCAAATAATCCCTGCAGAGATGTAAAGCAGATGTCGTAGGGTATGTGACCTGTTGTGGGAGCAAGAGCCAGGCTTGTGCCTTGACTGCCCTCTGGGAACGGGGACTGAGAATGAAACTTGGACAGAGTGGGAGATATCTGTAAAAGACTGATACCTGAATCAACACCTTGCTATGCTTTTATGTATGATGCAAGCAGTGGAAAAGGCAAGAAGGCAAACTACATGATAGCAGCAATGCTGTCACGGTCCGTCACTCCAGCGTGGCAGGCTGAGGAGGCTCATGATCTCCAGGGGGAATGTACTGCAGTAATGGGAAGACTGTGAGAGAGGGAGAGAAATCTAACTAGGGAGTACGATTTCCAGCTTTTACCTTGCATAGGTATGTACCTGTTATCCAGACTTTTCTCTGGCCCCCCTAACTGTCTGCTGTTGTGTGTCACTTGAGGTATTAGTGTGTGTTTCTAATGGTGTGGCTTAGATGTGATGAACATCTACAGTTTCTGCAACTTTGCTCAGAAATGTCGTTGTGTCAGGAAAATGTTTCCATTGTGGTTTTTGCAGTGAATATGGAAATCTCTCAGTGACAATGAAGTTGCTGCTGCCTTTTTTTGCCTTTTTTTTTTATTTGAAGGGTAAGACAACCAAGCAGGATCTGACCACAGATGTTTTAAGTTGCACAGAGTTGTCACTGTATTGTGCATGATTCCATCCAAAGTGTAGGCAGACAGCTTATGGGTAAGGATGGGGACAAACAATCAAAGGTACAGTTTTCCTGGAAATCACCACTGCACAGACCGGGGCTGGCACAGAAACACACCATCCCACTGCCTGAAAAGCTCGTGGAGAAAGATCCCTGTTGGAAGGTGTGCCCTGCACTGTGTGCCAGTCACAGAGGGGAGGAATGGGGTGTGCTCCTGGGTTATGGAGGTCCAACTTTGGGATGTGATGCAAGGGTCAGGGATGTGTTGGGAGCAGGGGAGCTGGATCAGGTGATGGGGGACATGGAGAGAGAGTGGGTGTTCAGTTTGCTTCAGTAGCACAAGTCACTGGAAATTAAATACCTGTGGAGGTGAGATTGAAACTTTTGTTTTTCACAGATAGATTACTAAGTGCAGGCCACCTGTATTTCTTGGCTTTTTTACATGATTTATACTGTACAGTGCACAGCACTATGCCACAGGAGCAGGCTACAATGTCCTAGTGAAGGACACAAGGGTTTTTTCTTCTGTCTTCTGTATTTTCCATGTTACCAGAGTGTCCAAACTGTGTCCATCACATTGAGGGTGTGGGTGAGACCAGTCCAGCAATACAGGGTACAGCACTATTCCTCTGTTGCCCCATGTTATTCTATTTTGAGGCCCAGAAAGTTTTTGTCTGGTTTCTCTGAAGAAATGTGTAGCTATTTCCACATTGCTCCAAACACATTTGCACTTAGAAAGTAAGAGAAATGTGAGGAAATGCTAACACGAATCTTCTGCCTGGAAATAGTATTGCCTAATGCTTGTACTTAGAAATCAAGAGTCAGTTACCTGGAGTTATTTCCTGGCTTTTACATGACTTGCTGTTAACCTCAGAGAAACCAGTAACTTTCCTGTGCTTTCAAGGGCCTTTTTCTAAAATGCATGTAATATTCTTCAGCATATTACTCACCTCAGAGGGTGTTATAAGAGGTAAAGCTCATAAAGCATTTAAATATTTTTAATATAAATTACCATAGAAGAGCGCTAGTATCATCTGCTACTAGTATTCAAACAACATGGTTTTAGTTTATGTGATCAAAAATGTTTGGTGTAAATCACTGATCCTTCAGGGTTCAGGGACTTTGGATACCGCTTTGGTGACACACAGTATCACAATGCGCTATTAAGCATTCAATTAAACAGGGCTATGTTGTCTCCTTGCTGGGGAGGTGTACTGGTGAATACGAGCTAGCAACGCTGGAGCGATATTCTTTGAAAGGCCTCGTCCCCACTATTCAGAAGTTGGGAAGTTCATGTGCCACAACCACCCATGCATTTTCTCCTTATTGCTGAGAGTGTCTTCCTGTTGTGAGGGCGGAAATAAAATCTTTCTGCTGTTCTGGCGAGGCTCTCCCTGCTGAAGCTGTTAGTAAAAATGAGACTACTCCAAGTGGTGGGATTATGGAGGGAAGGGGTTTGTACCATCAGCTAAACTGAGAAAAACAAATCAGTTTAGGGGGGAGCAGAGCCATTAAGCAGTAATAACTTTTCATTATTGCTGTTTTGGGATGGATTCAAGGAGATAACATAAGGGTGAAAGTCATTGTATTCCACTATCAATCCTAAAGATTATCTAGTCCTGTACCTATTACTCTTAGACTATGTGGCGTGTACAGCACTGGTAGCTGTTAAGGAGCAGTGCAGTGATATTTCAAGGAAGAGAGAAAGTCAAATCATCTGTATACATGCTGGCTATCTTGAACATGTTCTTCCTGTATTGAAACAATGAAATACCAAAGTAGGAAAAGGACAAATAAAGCTGAAATCTTCCCAAAGTGGGCAAGTTTGGGATCCTACGTGTCAAAATTATCTGTGGATACATTATCTGGAATTATATCAGAAATCTCTTTTCAGCTCTGGTGGCTCACTGGATGGGTCAGTGGAATCTGGGCAGATGAACTTACAGTTTGCATGATGAGTGATAAATCTGAATTGTTTCTGAGGTCAGTGGGGCGTGATGTCAACACTGGGAGTAACATATTTTCTCACTGACAGCAAAGATGGCCGTTTCCCAGTTGCAGGTTGTGATCCCTCCCTAGGGTGTCCTTGTGATGGTTCAGGACAGGCTGTGAAACATTTTATACTCATGAGGGAACAGTCAGCTGCTTTTTATTGCTGACTAAACTCTATCCTTGCAGGGCAGAGGTTTGTATATTTATATCAGCAGCCAGTAACTATAACCTACTCTTGTTCCCTTGGCCAGCACTAGTTAACCCATCCTTGGCTAATTAAAGTTGGTGAAACCTGGGGAGAAGGATAGGATGAAAGGAGGGCCACACAAATACAGTTTAGGCCAAAAGAGAGTTAGACTCTCAGAAAGTTTAAGGGTTTTCGTCCCAAACAAGGGGAATGAGGGCATACTGAAAATGTGCTATTGTCTACATCCCTCTGCATTGTAACAGAAGTGCTGTGTCTTCAGGAGGTTCCAAAAGGCTTTTGTGATCCCCTCCCAAAGCAGTGCAAAGACAAACACTTAGGGAGGAGTTACTGCAGCACTTCTGTTTCTGAAAGCTTGCTGACAGCAGTGTTGTTTTCTGATCCATAGGTCCAGAGGATGGCATAGCAATAACGTCACTGTCCAGGGAGCTGGAGTTCTTCCTCGCCTGCTTGCATGTTGCCTGAACTGATCCCAAGCCTTTGTTTTTGGACTGAAGAAACCTGAAAACCTTTCTCTCCTGATTCATGAGCCAGCAGGATGTGGTCGCTGTGCTTTCAGAACGACTGCTTGTAGCCGCCTACAAAGGCCAAGTGGAGAATGTGGTGCAGCTTATCAACAGGGGTGCCAAGGTAGCGGTTACCAAGGTAACAAGAGAAAAACGCTTTGCAAAAGCCCTGGGAACTAATGTAACTCCTAGACCATTGTCTGTGAAAATGCCTTCATAGCTTTACCAATCTGAATGTGACTGAGGTTAATGTTCAGATTCCCTTAAAGTTTATACTTAATACCTCACATGAATTTACAATATAGTGCATGTCTTGCATTTATACGCTTCCCAGTGGACACAGCTGTGATGAACACGGAGTCCTCAGAAACACAGTGTGTCGATGGACAGGCAGCGACATTTTTTCAAAGCGTGCATTGACTTTTGAACACTGTGTGACCTGATGAATGGAGCAATTCATCACTGTCAGGAAAAGGCATTTCGGAGCCTCCATCTCTCCGGGTGAGGGGAAGGGGTAAAACAAGCTCTGTGGCAGGGTAAATGTATACAGAAAGTGTTTCTTGTCACTTAAATCTCTTGGTACAGCAGCCTTGCTTATACCTGAGATCTTTGTTGGTTCTTTCTGTGGAGTCCCTTAGGTACAGAATTGGGGGTTGCAAACTGTGTTCCCCATACCTTCAGGATAAGGCCAATATCAAAGGATTTCTGCTTAGATATTAAGAGAGTTCAAACTGATATTCACCTATTCTTTAACTCTCAACATGTTATAAATAATACTAGCATATAAAAAATGAGATAGAATTGGCAGTTGCAGAGAAGGTTTGATCAGCAAAAAACCTTAAAAAGAATTGGATGAGTTAAATCTTTAGAGCTGTAACATAGAATTTGGGGTGTGCTATTTTGCTGAACTGTTGTTCTCCATTGGATCTACTTTTATTTGTGTTTCCATATTGGTTTTGAATGTATGGGAGCTAATATTTACAGATAGAGAGCAAATGTGAGTACGCTTGATAAAAAGATGAAAAGACAGATTTATTTATCTGTCAGTGACAGTTGTTTTCATTCTCTTTGCAGTGTTTGAGTTGTAGACAATATTTATTTTGAAAGCTAGAGTGATCCAAGGACAACCTGTGTTTGTGAGTTTTGTTCACCAAAATAAGTGGCCTCTTGTTGCTCGACACAAAGCACAGATGTAATAAACATGAACAGTCTGGTAAAGATGGCTGTTTGACCCTGTAGTCCAAGCAGCTCTGTAGCTGATGAACTAAAGGTAGTCAGTAATAGACCAGGAAATACTGACTTACAGATGCCTGAATGATAGCTCATGATTTTGTGGTTGCCTGTTTTCTTTTGTTTGATTTTTTTAAGATTGTGAGCTTTGAAGACTGCTTGGAGACCTACCTGAAAATACACAAATGTTTGAAAGGATGCTATGCTTTGTATAAATTTCTGCATTAATGTAATTTCAGATTTATCTTCTACACTGTTTGAACATAAAATGGGATGCCCCTTGGTTTCCAGAACAATTTTGCCACTGATTTAACTCTTTTATGGATCTAGTTGCCATAATCCACAATTCAAATGCAAAATTGACACTTTCTCATTGTTAAAGCTGATTATTACATTATTCTCAATACCTTCTATTAATTACAATAAGAAACAAGATGTGTAGATCAGACTTTGAAACACAAAATCAGGTTAATTTGATATAATGCAGCTTTGCTAGAGTTGATAAGTTTTCCTTTCCTGTATGACACAGAGCGGCTCATTTGCTTTGTTGTTCAACCCGTGTATGGAAAATCAAAGCAAAGCTCATTTGGTGGCAGATCTGTGCCCTTGTGCAAAGTGTTGGTGTTTCTGTTGCAGAGCTGTGAACTCTGAGGCCGTCCCTGTAGCTGACCAGGTATTACAGGATTGTAGCTATTCATTCCTAGAAGTTGTGGATGATTCCCATGGAGTACATAGAGGGAAGATGACAAAAGCTGTCCCTCTTGTCATTCTGGATGTGTCCCAGCACACCACCAGACAGTACAGGTGAGGTGCTCGGGTAGCCTGGTAATAACTCCTGCTCAGAAGAGATGAAACCAGGTCAGCAGGACTGTGGAGAAGTGCACAGAGGAGTGGAGGCACTCTCAGAGGAGCAGTCCAGGCTACATGCACAGAGTATTTTGGAGGTGCACACACACTTATTCTTCCCACGCTGTGAGCTAGATAGAGGTGAGCTCAATATGAACCAAGAGGCGTGAGACCAAGCTGCTGCCCTCATCAAAGCCCATCAGTTCAGGCTCTGTAGTGTCCTGAGCAGGTCTACACAGTGTCCAGTTTGCATCTGGCTCTCATCCAGCCAGCTAGCTGTATAGAGAGAGTATGTGCATATTTGCCCATGAAAGGCAGTATAAACATACCCTAGGAAGATCTTACTTTGTTAATCTGATGGCACACAAAGGCTGGAAGGAGAAAAAGACATTTAAAGTTAAGGACAAGGTTGACACAACAGCAAGGATGTACAAATTAGCCCCAAGTACATTTAAACTGGAAATTTGAAGGGATTTTTTAGCCATCACAGCAACAGGTTCTTATGCAGTCTTTCAATTAGCAGAATAAGTGCAAAGATGAACTGAAACCCGAGCTATCTCCTCCCCAAAATAAAATTCATTGCACAATGGAGCATAGAAACAAATTGATTCATATGCATACCTTAGTTCTCTTTTACCTGTATGTCTTCTGCTTCTATTCATAGTTTTCAACCTGTTCTGTCAAATTAATTTTAAACTAGAGGGATTCGCACTTAAAAAAATGGATCTGGCACTTGTCAACCAAAATTCCTGCTGAATTCTGTGAGCTTTATTGGAGGAAGACACAAGGAGACAAAGCTCTTTGGAGGGAGAGAAAAGTTGCCATATCATGGTAGACTTTACAATATATTTCTCATATGCACCTGTAAGCAGATCAGTTCTTGTGAATAACACCGTGCAGCTTGAAGTGACTACAATCTAGAGCTAAAAACTAGCGAGTTCTTTATTTTCTGTAATAAATCCAGTACCAGTAAATGCCAGGTAGCTGGCTTGTCCAGTTCTACTTTTATCACATATGAAAGGCCGTATGATGTGGCTCATTGTTGCTTCACTAAACAACAATTCAGCTGTAAAATTCGTTTTTGTCATTTTTAAGTAGATGATTTCAGAAAAAGAAGAATATGAAAGAAACAACTGGAGAACCCTCACTTCAGTGAGGTCTTCACTTCAGTGTTTCCTTGGGGATGCACTTGTTTCATGTTACCAGCATTACTAGCAAGGCATCTGTGCAGGGGAACTCAACACAGAAGTGTGCACCTCCTCTGACCCCAGTGAGGGACATTAGGGCTCGTTCCAGATTGGGGGCCTTTTAAAATGTGTAAAGAAGAGCTGATGGCCACTAGGTCACCCTGCCACTGACGACCTGACATCAGGGAGCCTGCAGTGGGTGAGGGGTTGTGGCACTGCACTGCACATGCACTGAGCCCCTGTCCTGGTGCGGTGACCTCTGCCACGAGCCACACGGAGCTGTGACTGAGGTGTGCTGCTCAGCAGAGGCTTCACGGCTCTGCTCTTCTCAAAGGGCACCTGCTCCGTCAGGGTGCTCTGTTGCTGCTCTGCCCAATAGAACAAAGAGATAATTTCCATTTTTTATGCCTTTTTGTTTGATGTTCAAATATATAGCTGTTTTCTTTATGAAATGGGCAAAAAGTACTCTGAATAACTGATCATAAATATTGGCTAACTCAACAGGCAAGTACTTTGGTGAATAAGCTGCAAAACCTGGAAAACTAAGAACTGAGCCTGGTATAATTCAGTCTTTTCTTCCAAGCAAGAAAGCCTGTCCCTTCTTTCAGTCCTTTTGTAGTAGAGCTCTCTTTCAGTGGCATTATTGACAGCTGCATCTTTGACACAAAAGCACTGGGATTTTTGCTGAGCTGATCTGTCTTGCTGTCCTCCCAGAATGTTATTGTCCTTTTCCTGGGTTATTTTTCTTTTTATTTTGTGCACTGAGATAGATTAGGCAGAGAGGGCTGTGGACTACTAGGAATGGAACAGGAGGAGCGGTGATAGTGACCTCTCAGATCAAGTCAGCTCTTCTCTCCATCTTGTTCTCAAATGCTGCCTGGAGGATGGAGAGAAGTGGGATTTCACTTCCCAGGCATCTGTTTCTGGTGCATCCCAAAAACGCCTGTCTGAAACAAGGCAGTTTCTGGGGGGAAAGCAGCCCTTAACTTGAACTTGCTCAATGTCTGGAGCTGAAATATCCAGGACTGAACCTCTCTGCTATATCTCACCAAAACAAAGTGTTATTGGGTGTTGGATTTCCTGGGGGAGGGGGGTGGGGGTGGGGTGTGTGAGGGAGTTGCAGCACAGGGTGTAGCATTCAATAGGAAGACTTAATAGGGCCAGAAAAAGCTGTGTATTAGCAAGCACACAGAGAGGAGTGCTCCACTTCTCTGGTAAACACAGAAAAGATTGACAGAAAAAATCATAAAGGTAGCACAGCCACTTTCAGTGTAATTTGTGTAGTCCCGTGGGTTTTATGAGTATTTTTAAAAGAGAAGCAGAATGTAGCTTTTCTGCAGGACAGATCAATAAGATAGCTATAAAATTGAATTCTGCAGAGAAGGGATGATAATTCAGAAAAAAACCCCCAAGGAAATGCAAAATATAGTGCTTCTGTTTTGATCCAGTGATTCCATTTGCTTATCTTTTGAACTAGTCATGTTACAAGCATACCATATGGCAACACTTTAGTAATACTGGGGTACTTCAAGTCTAAACTTTAGAGCATGCTGAGTTCTTTAAAGTAATCTCTTGGTTTCTTCTTTTTTTAAGTTAAGACAGAAACAAAGAAAAGAAATGTATTGTGGTGCTTTCACATTTTTGCACTCCTTCAGTTTGAAAAGCTATTTGTGTCTGTTTTAAACAATAAATAAAGATAAATGAAAAGGGACTAGCAAATATTTAGGGACTTGGTTAAATCCGGTTGAGGTCAATGGGAAACTTTCTGCTGACTTGATTGAGCAGGTTATTAATGGAGAACAGCCTAACAAATCATCAGTGTGAACAATGTGACAAGACTTGGATTTGCTTTCAAGCTGTCCAATAAAATGTGGATAGGCATGTTTTTGTGTGAGTGCAGAATGGATGAATAAATAACAGTCCTTGTGCATCATAAGAGCAGGGGGAGATGGAGAACTGAATGTACTTGCATAAAGTAACTACTCATACATAAACACGGGGAAAGATCATGTAGCTTGGGGTGCTAAGGTCCCACTGTATGGTTTGGTTGTGAAGTGCATGTACTGGCAGCTACTGTTCTGAAAATTCTACTCTCAAATAGTGTGTATTGACAGCTGCCTGTCAGTGTCTGGAAGTCAGAATACAGATTAAATGCAAACAAAAACCTGCCCTTGCATTTTACAGCTGAAATCCATGTGGCTGTTCAGAGTGCTTGGCTGCAGCCTAAATCGCCCCACAGCAACAGCAGTGAGTCACAGTGGTTGGAAGTTGCAGTCTTAGTCCAATAGGTCCCATTTATTTTGTCAATAAGTCCATGACACGGAACCATTTGTATGATTTGTTGCCTGATGAAGCAATTGTTTACGTTTGAATAGAAGTCCAAATTGCTCTTTTTTTTTACATATGAATGACTGCTTTATTGGTTCATTAATCCCAAGTTGTAGCAGTCTCTCATTTGTGTTTGTAATAACCCACAAACCATTACAGTTCATATTTGGCTTTGCTTACAAGCTTTGAAGTCAGTAGTCTGCATGTTGAGCAGTGCATGTACATACCTCTGTGTGTATATATGTTTGTACGGGGAAATGGGTGGGAATGTTATTTCAGTGTTGCATGACCCATCTCTGCTGTCATTTGGATGTTACTGGGAAGAAAAAGAAAATCTGGCATTGATAGTTCTTGCAGGATTGATTAATCTTGAGATGATGAGCACTCTTCCAAAAGCCTGAGCCTCTAATTAGTGTAATGTGCTGGAATTGATCCTCTTTCCCACTCTCCTGTCCTAGGTAGTGTCACAGCTTTTGTCTATAGTGTCCCTTTAAAGTGGAAAGAACTCAAGGATTGCAGGTGTGCAAAAAACTCTGGTTACTGAAGGTGTCTCTCTAGGGACCTCCAGTAGGTCAGATGCCCCTGAACCTGTTTTTATGAATAGAGAATCTGAAACACAAAAACCCTCTAGAATAAAAATGATACTTTAGTCTTTCAACTCCATTTTAATTTTTTTATTATTTTTTATAAACAAAACCCCGAGCTTTAAGGACCTGGATGAAGCTTTTGAATGCTTTGGGGATGACCACTGGGGAAATACACAGTTAACATGAATCTCTGTTCACTGAGTGACAGGAACAGCCAGAGAACCCTTGCTTGCAGCTCTCCCTGGCCCTGCAGTGGCCTCTTCCAGCAAGTGCCCTCTCCTCCTCCAGCACCCATTTCCTGACAGCTAGGTCCCAGTGACAGGAGGTGGTGATGCTCCCTGGGGTGAGGGCAGCGTCCTTGGGACAAACCCATTCTCCAGGGCAGCTTTATTTTAATGTGCCTTAAGGCACTGAATGGGCATGTGAAGGTCGTGTGATCTGGATCTTCTGAGGTTTTGCAATCTTTTCTTGTGCTTGTGCCCTGCCAGCAGGCGTGGTCTGTCTTGCAATTGCCTAGGAAGGTGTGATGGTTGAGGAAAACGTCCCTGGTATTCATATAAACCCCTATTCTGCTTTCATAGTTTACTTTTAACATAGTACCTTTGGCTGCATGTCAGCATTTTTTCAGTGATTAGTTCTGGTTATCAGAAAGTTTCCCTGCTGGGATATACTCAAGTTGTTGACACTGTTTCCCTTTTAAAGTGCATGTGCTGGCTTTAAGCTGGGTTTTTTTGGGACTTTTCCTGCTTCATGCACAGATTTCTATAAATTGTTTTCATGATATATTAATAACCTGCTGGGAAATGAGATAGATGTCTGGATTAAGTGATTTACTTATTGGCATTAAGTAATGTAGAAAGTCAGGACCCATAAATCTGAATGTGCTGGAGCACATATTCATAATTCAAACATATTGTTCATAGCTGGGAACGATTTGTCATTTGGGGGTTCTTTTTCTTATCTTTTTTTTTCCTTTCCCCCCTGTCCTCTTTTTTCCCCTTTTTTATTCCCCTATGTTTCCTGGGGCCTTTTATGTCTCCTGCTATGGAGTTACCTGGAACAGCAACACAGCCCTGTCTCTCCTCCAGGCTGACGGAGAAGGAAGCATGGTTGGTGCAGCTCAGTGCCCTTCAGTGTAGGGGCAGGCATTTACAGGGACTGCAGCCAGATGAAGCAAGAGGCACCCAGGAGCAGGGTGGATGGTACCCAGGGGCACTGGTGACAGCTGAAGGTGAACCCTTGCCACACCTTCAGCAAAACAGGAATGGAAGTTTCCCACGTGGGAACAAACTGCTGCAGCTAACAGGAGACAAGGTTTGCGTTTTGAGAGACCCACCTGTCAGAGTGGGTGAGGACTTTGCCCTTAGATCTGGCCCTTCCAATCAATAATGTAGGACAATTAATCAACACTTTGTGTTTTTGATGAGTAATGACAGGCATTTTGTTCCCAGCCATTCTGTGGATTTTTTGGCTGAGTTACCAAGGTTTTACCAGCTATGTGCATGTAGGATTCACTGTATGAAAACAATACTGTCTTGAGCTTGCTTTATTATTTACTTGAAGTGGTTTTCTCACTGTGGAAGTTGCTTAAAACCTAAGAAAACTGAGTTTGCCTTCTGCTTACTTCAGGTCACTAGTAGACAGCTTTTGAATTGTTTGCTCCTTCTGTAGGTGATATCTTAGGGCTGCTTATCTTCCTTTCCAGGGTAAATCATTGGGTGGAAAAATAGACAATAGCACCGGTAATGAAGTAATAGATATATAATAGATAGAGGTGAAGAGTAATATGACTCTTCTTTATCTCATTAAATGCCTAGTAGAAAAACAGCATTCTTTGTGAAGATATTTTGTGAATTTAGCAATGGCTGGAACACTGTTTTCTTAATTCTAATTAAATAATCTGCAATTAACAGTTTTAGAGTGTTGCTGTTTAACAGACCTTAAGGTGTTTCATTCAGTTTTCATGTTGATGCCTTGAGATTTGAGAGAGAGGTAATGTTTAAAAATAAGTATTGTATAAAAAATGACAGATCTTTAGCAAAATGAAGTTGGTTGTTGTACACATGAAGTCATTGGAGTGACTACAAGTCTTACAAGTCTTCCAGTCCTTTCATTTGAGCATCTGTCATGCACAACAGTTAAGTAATTCTTGTCTCTGTCACAAAGATGGTGCCCATTACAATAAATAAGTTAGTCTGCTATTGCAACTCTGCTGTACAGAGGGAAGTTTGAAAGTGGTTGACAATTCTGTGCTCTAGAGGGACAGAAACAAAAGGGTCATGAGTTCTGCTTAGGCATGGACACAGCACC
>JAOXXN010000446.1:80298033-80313938 GCA_026770055.1 Myrmophylax atrothorax | reverse complement strand
TTGCCTATTTATGAGGTTCTGCAATTATGTGTTGGTGTAGGAAGGGGGTTTGGGACAGGGGTAGAGGCGTAGGGCTGGGAGTTGGCACTCCTGGGTCCTTACCAGTTCTGTGCAGAATGGGACTGGGCAAGACACTCAGTCATTTTATGGGGCCCATTTTCTCCTCTGTAACTAGGATGTAATGATCCTGTGGCCATTACAGAGACATTGTGAAGCAGAACTCACAGACATTTAGATGCTACAAAAATGTGAATTCCTCTGAAATACTTCACTTTGCTGCATTTTGCAGTAGGGGGAATTAAAAGGACATAAAAGTGAAGAAGAAGTATACTCTAAATTCAAAATAATGACCAGTCCAGCCTAGGATTAATCATCCACAGTTGTTTTATAGAGAAGTAATTGGTTCCTGTACCTATAGCGTAGACTAATTGGGTGGTAGAAGGGAATGAATTTAGTACATTAAAATGTGTTCAATCTGGTAAATAAACAGATTATGTGGTGCTTAACCACACTTTCTCATGTTCCTGGGAAATTTTCCATGTGTAGGTGAAGATCATAAAGATGTTTTCTGATCTGTGCCTTCAATCTTCTTTCTTTGTTAGGAGATATTACAGCAAAGAAAGTGGGTTTCAGCATGTTAAGTTCACTATGTAATTTTATTTGGAAATAAGTTTTTAACTTGCAAAATGAGCTACTGAATATTAGGATCATCCACTGTGAACCTGGCCCAGAGAGACATCCCTTTCCTTCATTCCCCAGCACTACATGAGGTTTTTCCATATTTGCACATACAATGATTTGATTTAGGTATATACCTCATCTAAGTCAGCAACAAGCAATAGATAGCCACTAGTCCCAAGGAAATTGAAGTTTATGAAGACCAAATGCAAGGCAAGGAGGACAGGAAGGCATTGTATACACATGTAGGGTCTCCCTTGAACAGCTGCTGGCTCTGTTACCAGTGCTTAAATCTGATCACAGCCATCTTCACCTCACTGCACCAGGACAAGAGCAGGGCAGTGTGTTCATGCTGGACCTGCATTGTGTCCTGGCATTGCTCCAAAATCTGTTTTTCTGGAGGAATCTTGTGAAGAGAATGCCAACCATCTTGCTGCTGGTATTTATCTGATTATTTTTGAGTAATCTGATACATGACCACCTGTGCACCAAATAATCAGACCTAGGAGAAAAAAAAAGACAAGGTTGTGGTGGGTAACTGGTTCTGCTCTCAGATGTTGTATCCATTTGCTGCAGGTAGAGCTGGGCTGTTTCCAAGCTACATCATGTATCCCTTGCTTTAGTTAAATCAGATCATCAATGCCCCAGCTGCATTTCTCAAACACAGGCTGAAGTAGCTTCTTGCTCCTCCCGTCACCTTCCTCCCAACTCAGCTTTTTTTTTTTTTTTAATTGACCTGGCCTTATTTAAGTTTAGTTGTTGCATCAATAAGCGTAGGTCTTTTAACCTCTGAGCATCTTTTAGGAAGGTGTGAATTCTGTAGGTGAGACCCAAGGACTCGTGTCACAAGTTTGTTTCCTGTTTTCTGACTTGCAGGCAGGGGATACTGCACTCCATGTCGCTGCTGCTCTAAATCACAAGAAGGTGGTGAAGCTGTTGCTGGAGGCAGGGGCTGATGCATCTGTTGTCAACAATGTAAGCAGGACATGGAATTTCTTTGGTATTTTATATTAATAGAGAGTCCCTTCAACGTTATTCATAGGCTTGGTAGAAAATACTTGGTTGCTAAATATTGAATTACATCTGGGTAAATTTAAGCAGTTAGTCCCTTTATTCTTGTGCACAAAGTATGTACTGAACTTGGCTGGAAAAAATCTATGTTTCCATTAGCTTGTGTTTTTAAGGAAGTTCTGGGTTTTTTTCCTCTCAGGCAGGTCAGACCCCTCTAGAGGTTGCCAGACAGCACAATAACCCCGAGGTTGCGCTCCTCCTCACTAAAGCTTCGCAGGTATGTTACAGGTCTCTCCTCAACACACACATACACATGGAGCTGAGGCCAGTTAACCTTGGGAGGCTGCATTCTCTGCTCCTTATCTTGTGCTGTGAAAGGTGCTTACATTTCTGCTGGCATTGTGGGCTGGTCCCAGGTCTATTGATGCAGAGCCTTTCAGCCCCCAAGACCAGCAATGTGTGCCGATTCAACCTCAGTGCTGTCAGAGGTCCCACTGTCCTGACTAGCAGAGGATGGAGCAGTCAGAGGCACTTGTTCCCTGCAGTGGCCTAGGGGTTAGAAAGTTGCCCTGTACCCAAAAGCTCCTGGGTTGTGTCACTCTGCTGGCTGCCTCAGGCATGTCCCATCTCCAAGATGGAAGGTGCTTTGAAACGGGGACAAAATGTCCTGTTTATACTTCACAGCTGTGCATGAAATGTTACAATGCTCTTCTGGCCAGAAGGCAGGTGGGAGGGCATGAGACCTGGCATGATCCCTTCCCTCCTCCTCCTTGTCACCTCTGTATGTAAAGGGCTGGGCTTGGCTTGCCTACCAGCCCAAGAACACAGGAGGACACAGGAAGAGTTGCTTACCATTCAAAGGGACAGCAAATTGTCCCAGTAGACTGATGTCAGTGGTGGTGTGTTTTCACAGCCATAAACACCCACATTGCTTGGCCCACCAGTGTCCATCTGGCAGTGCACTCTCCCTTATCCATTGTCCTTTAGACAGATGTGGAAAAAGTCTGCTCTATTACTTGTCTTTTGTGGCAGGAAAGAGCGTGACATCACTGAGTAACAGTGTGCTCTGCCTTCAGGTCTCGCGTTTTAACCGTGGGAGAAGCCTGAGGAAAAAGAGAGAGAGACTGAAGGAGGAGAGGCGAGCTCAGTCAGTGCCACGGGATGAAGTGGTACAGAGCAAGGTACATCCTGGTGTTACCAGCTGGATCTGCTGTGAGGAGGGAGTGTCACTAAATCCCATCAGGACTCAGTCTGTTTGGAGCCATCACTTGCACATGACCATGGCAGCTGCCTGAGGCAGGCTGTCATGCTGTGCTGCTAAAGAGCTTCCCATGTGCAAAGCAGCTTAAAACTGGGCAATTGACAAAGGGGCTCCTTTTCCCCATCTCTGCAACTGCTCTGAACTCCCTGTCTTTGCTTCAAACAGGGCAGTGTCTCAGCTGCTGACACACCGAGCAGCGACCAGCCCCTGCAGAGGAAGAGCAATCTGAAGGATGAACCTCGATCAACCTCACCAGATCCCAAAGGGAAGAAGAGCAAAAAGAAAAAGCCAAAGGAAAAGGTATCAGTAGGTTTAAAACAGCAAAGAGAGGGAAGAGAGTTTTTGAGCAGTAGGTGGATGTCCCTTTGGTGTGTTGGTGAGTCAGAGGGCAGCAGCCCCACTGTGCTCCTGGGGCAGAGATAGTCTTCAGATAAAACTAATTTTTGCTGTAGTTGTCCGAATGGTTTTGTCCCATTTCTACCAGGAATAGTTTTCCAGGAGGCTCATAAATAAGAAAAACATTGTATGTATTTTATGCAGGTTTCGGCACTCTCGGACCCCATCTCCCCAGCTGATCAGCAGACACTCCCTCAGCCCCAGAATAACGTGCCTAAGCGTAGAAGTAAACATCACTGCTCCTCTCCACCCCCTCCCCATGAGGTCCGAGCCTACCAGCTCTACACACTCTACCGAGGAAAGGACGGGAAGGTGATGCAGGTGAGATGGCCACTGTCCTCACAGAGGGAGACACTGGAAGCAGCATGTGGAGCTGGGGCACAGTTAGGCAGCAGAGAGAAAATATGCTCAATTAACTGCACTCTCAAGGGCATGAAATCAGGACTGGATTTTTTCTCCTTGTTTGGGTTTCAGCTGCATTTTGGCCTGAAGTCTGGCAAACAATTAGCAGATTTTGTGCCTGTTAAAGAAGACATACTTTAGTTTTGATCTACAAAGTATTTCCTTTTGGAGCTAAGGTGTGAACAGTGATTGAACAAGACTGAATGGGAACTTTTACAATATATTTTGAAACATTAGGATTTCTGACAGGAAATGCAAAAAACTTTTCCAAGGAAAAGCATCATGTGAGCACTGAAAGCTTACTACCTAAATCAAGAGGTTGAGTAAGCTCAGAAGATTTTAATTCTGTTTATTGCAACATGTCTTTGGGGATTCTGGTTCTTAGGGGCAGGATCTGTACAGAAACTGATTCACAAATAAACCCAGAGCTATCAGCTCATACGCATTTATTCCAGTATTTATTACAGTTTGGTGACTGATATTATTTTAGTCATTTTATTAAACAATTAATTACCCGTAGGCCTTTATAATAAAGCATGAAAACAGTGAGCAAATTACCTTCTGGACGCTGTAAATGTCTGTATTTTTGTTTTCTTAATATTGCCCTTCTGCACCCCTGGAAGGTCTGTCCTTTAATTTCCTTAGCTTCTCACGTCCATCCACGAGCTGTCTTTGGTCCCTTGCTGTAGCTAAGAAATTCAGGAGATTCTGAAGATCACGCAAGTCAGACTTCAAAGATTTTCCTGGCTGTATTTTCCAAACTCTCTGTGTAATGTTTGAGAAATTTCCAGACAGGGACACTATTATAGTTTATTATCCTAGAGCAGACATCAGGAAGGATGGAGGATCTTTCACATGTTAAAACCAGTATCTCCCTGCCCCAGGGATCTGATGGTAGGAGGGTGGGCCATAGGAAGGACTTGGGAAGCAGAAAGAGATGTGCAGAGAGAAGATAGGACTTGTTTACGAATCTCATCTACTCACAAAGATTAGCTTAAAAGACTCCCATATAGTATTTCCTGAAATACATGACACTCCTCTTTTCTTCTCTTGTTTGCTTGTCTGTCTTCTTTAATGCCCTCAGGCTCTGAATAGCAAACGTAATTTCTGAAGTACATGTACTTCTGAAACTTTCTTTAGTGCTCAGCAAGCCACCCACCTTTCCCTGCCAAAGGAATAACCTCCAATTTGTGAAACAGTGCTGCAGTGCCAAAGCGGAGAGGGAGGCTCCTCTGCACACAGATTTGGAGCAGCTGCTTTGGGCTACTGGCACACCCCCTGAAGGAGCCAATTTCTGCCTTTGGGCTGCAGAGGAAGCCGATGAGGATTAGGTGCACTCCCTTCAGGGAGTCTTTTGTGACGATCTCCCTGAGGTATTTAAATGCTGGTCAGTGCAGCCCTCCTTGCAGAGGGGTCGTGGGATGGTGTGATGTGAATCAAAGGCAGGCAGAAGTGTGCCCATCAGTCAGGGAGCAGCTGGATGCCAGCAGGGTGAGGCCAAACAGCAGCTGTGAGGCCTTGCCACTTAGTACAGAAAAAGGAGAGAGCACATTATTGTCCTTAGGTTAAAAAGCAAATGCACACAACCCACACACATTCACAAAATCAGATTTATTTTTTTTACAGCAGAATTAAAGAATTCAGAATTATGATATTGAGACAAGGGTTGTATCGCCTCATACAGCACACAGTACCACGGCATACATGATCTGAGCTCAGTGCTCCTTGTAGCCCCAGAGAAATCAACACTGCTGTATGTTAGGATGCATCCATATAAATCAGATCAATCTTTTTTCTAGTCTGTGCTTTTTCAACTAATAGCCTGTTTGCTGAGCTACTGTAAGATATTATCAGGAGGGTGAAATACATTATGTGGTACAGAAGAGCCCAAGACTGACTCAAGGAGGCTGTGATAATGTTCCAAGTGTGCTAAGAGGATGGTGGGGTGTAGCAAGTAAATGTATTACTACTTTCAGGCACCGATAAATGGATGTCGTTGTGAGCCCCTGATAAATAAACTGGAGAATCAGCTGGAGGCAACAGTGGAAGAGATAAAAGCTGAGTTTGCGACAGTACAAGATAAGATGAATATTAAGCTGGGCCAGATGGAAAGCAAAACTCAACATCAAGTAAGAATATGACCCAGAGCTCTGCTTGCCCATATGACTATTAGAAACATTTCCTAAGCCTAAAGACTATTTTCATTGTCATGATTCGTGTTTTGCTTCTTATGTTGTAAAAACAATCCATGAAATCTAATACTCAAGACCAGGGAACTGTAACATTCCACAGGGATCTAATGTTGCAAAGTAGGGTCTTGAGAAAAGACACATTCAATGTGTTAAGTGGCTTCCAGTGCTTCTTTAGATAAGGAATCTTAATGGCTTGATCCTTTAAGAGGGAAAGAAGGCAGTCCCGGTTGGTTCATAATTCTAAAAATCCCTCTTGCTGAATTACATGTTCACTGAGATTCGAGATCCTCTAAATTATTTTTTATTTTTAATTTAATAGTTATTCATTGATAATTTTGTGATTGAACCTCTTCGCAAGCTACATCTAATTGTAGTTGGCAGAATTCCTAGACACGAAGACTGAAAGACAGACTGTACTTTGAATTACAAGGTTCACAGATGGGAATTTTGTTTGGTTTTTAACATGATCATCTCAGCTGACTTGTGTTTTTTCCCACAGCTCCGTGTTTTAGACAAGCTTATGGCTGAGCGGCTGTCTGCAGAGAGAACAGAGTGCCTTCACCGCCTGCAGCAGCACACTGAGCTGGAGAAGAACGAGGGCGAGAAGCGGCAGGTACGGCTCAGAACAGCTACTCCCTGTTAGCTCATTCCCTGCTAACTCAGCTCCAGTTTCGTTCCAGGAGGCAGAGAGAATATCAGAGATTTATGTCCTCTGTTCAAACAGGAGAAAGAGCTTCAAAGACCAAATTACTCCTATCCACCACCTTAATCTCTAAACCAAATTTATTAAGTTTTTGCATTAGAAATGAGGAAAGTGACATCCAGTCCCACTGTTGTAAGTTAATTCATTGTGTGTCAAAATACTGTTTTTCTAACATAGTGCTTTGCAAAAACTCCTAAAAATGCCATATTTTTTTACAGTTGTGCTTTCAGCTTTTGCTTCATTAAAGGACATCTGCAGGAACATCTGCAAAAGACTGAGTTGTTCCTTTTACCTCTCATCCCTGGGAATCTCTCTCTTCTTCTTTCTCTGATCATTCCCCCCCTCCATGTATTAAAAGGTTGCAGTTCTTCCCTCTGATGTTAGCAACAGGGCACCATCTCCAAGCTGTGTATTAGTGCCATTAGGCAAGTCCTTTTTGTATGCTTGTTTAACAAGCAGTACAAGAGTAACTGCTTCCATAGAGACCCAGCTGATCCAGTTCTTGCCCTTCTAGTTTCTGTGAAAGCTCACCATTAAAACCTGCTAAGAAATTTGTGTTTCTCCACGCACATGGGTAAATTTAAAACACAGTTCATGTTCTCATTATTGGTATTCTTCTAAGAATTTAAAAACACACTTTGTGCTAGTAAAATGTCATGAGTTTTTGTAATACCATTCCAAATCCATGTTAACAGACTGACAGCTGTGGTAATTCTTGCATGAACTACTGATCAAGATACTTGGGTCTAACATCCATGAAACACTTTTCTCCAAAGAAAAGTTTACCAAACTAAGGCAGTGTTAGTTTTTATTTCATCACAAGAGACATAAATATTATATTGGCTGCTGAAAGTCTAGACTTGTGCTCCATTTCCTTGTAATCTCCATTCAAGAAACAATATGCCGGAGTGATGCATCAGGTGAACTGAATTAAGTGGTATCAGCTGTTCCTGCTCTGTAGCATCTAATTGAAACTACTGGAAAAGCAGAAATGGGCTTTACTAAACACATTGACTAAATGTCCTTGTGCCTAGGAGGGCCTGACCTAAACTCATATGACAAACAGGTGAAAGAGCTACTCCTGGTTTAAATTATTTAAATTACTGTGAAACTGACACTTATTAAGCACCTTTGTAATCTGAAAGTTGTTAGTGATTTATCATTTAGTGTGGGACTCCTCTTTAACACTAAACTGATGCCTCCAGATCTCGTATCCCTGTGAATGGAGACACACTGAAGACAAGTTAATGGAGAACAATATAGGGTTTTATTAATTAGAAGCTTCCACGATCAAACCCGGGAGGGGTTTGACCCCAATGTCAGGAAGTTTCGGGGTTTTATATCCCTCATTAACATCCAATCAGGACCTTCATTTCTCTTTTAATGCCCACCCAAAGGTCTGTCAATCTGCCCCTTTGTCTCTGCCCCTTCGTCACAGGGGCAGTTGGCCTTCTTCTGTTGTTTTGTCTTCTGCTATCTTGCAGGTGTCCCTTGACAAACATCATGGCCTTGATGATGGTTCACTTATCTTGTAGGCAGTTTCCAGACCAGTGAGAAGAGGCATCTAATATGCACACTTAAAATCAGAGAAACCCAGCAGAGACTACATAACTTTAAAATCTTCTAAAATTACACTAAATTCTTAGGCATCAGAAAGAACAGAGAAGCAGAGGTTGGTAATGGTAAAACTGGGTCCCAGAAGTGTCTAATTTGATTTTCATTCTTAAAAAATGTCAGCTTTGACCACATGGGATGTTCCTTGCACTTAGAAGTGACATTGACTGTGATTAAACAAGTTATCTCTGATCAGAGGACTTGGAGTTGCATTTGAAGTAACATATTCATATGTAAGGTGTGGTAGCTGGAAGTAGGGAGGGTGCCTTCTAATGCATAGTTCTTCACCTTTTCTTATTTGCAGTTCTTTAAATATCCCCAGTGGAAGCATAAACATCTGTACAGGGAATCTAGGCCCAGATACCCAGCTTGCTTCTCTTTGTCCTTGCCACATGTCCTCAGCAACCCAGGAACCACAGGATCTCATCACAGCACCATCTAATTCGCAGTCTCTTTCTCATAGAGTTCCTTGGTTGATGAGTTGAAGACTTGGTGTTTGTTGAAGATTCAGAATCTGGAGCTCAAGCTTTCTGGAGATTCCAGGTCATCAAGACCAAAATCAACTTTGTCCACTTGTGAGTCTCTCACTGAGACCCTGGATACTGACAACAACCCCCACAGTACCAAGGACTGTAAAGCCAACCAGCCTGTGCTGCAGTCAGAGGGCTCCCACCAGCATTCCTATGTAACACTTCCAAACAGCCTCTTGGAAGATGGGGCAAGGAGCAGAGTCCAGATGCCAGAACAGAGCCTTGGGCAACCCTTTTGCATTAAACAAGATGGTGCATCAGGTACAACCATGTCAGGTACTCAGGTGTCATACTGATTCAAGGGCAAGCTAATCAACTGAGGGATTCTTGTATTAATATCACATTTATTAATTCTGTCTGTGTGCTTTCCCCCATCCATACGCCTAATATTTTGGGATTAGAATACACTTTCAAGGCGGATACTGGGAATATTTCAAGACGTGGCTGGGTGGAATTCCACTGACTCTTCCTGATACTTCTGCTGTGTCTTTAAAGCCAAGTCCTTAGGTGCTCTGAATAACTCTGTTTACTGAAATTTCTCCAGCTTCCCAGTCAGAAATGCTCCCATCCTGTTGACTGTCAAGAAAGTGGACTTTTATCTAAAGTCTACTGAAGAAAGTATTGTATTTAGTGCTTTTCAGATGTTTGTAACCTTTAAGGGCAGAGATGTGAACCCAAAACACTCATATCCCTTGTTAATATTCAGACTGTGAGTGTATAGAATAAACCTATTTTTCCTCTTTCATTGACCTAAAGTCTGTTTAATTATTACTTCTTTTGGCAAGAACAAAAATAGCTGAGAATATGGAAACCCATTCAGGGATCAAGGCCATCTGAAGATAAGGTTCAAGCCACTGCTCTGTGCTTGGCTCTGGAAGCTTTTGAGCAAAAAAAGATGTGGGCAGAATGGCCAGGTCTCCACAGTAGAATGCTGTCAGAGCCAGGCTTCTGTAAAATATATTGTATATACTCCCTAAACACTATGCAGAGTGAACAGACACGAACATGGATGTCCCATCAGACTAGAAAGGCACATAGGAGATCTTGTGGTACATGAGTGTGAGCTATTCTGCATTGAACAGCTCAAAAGTATCAAAATGTGGGACTTTTTCAAAATTACTGGAGCTTCAAGTTTTATAGAGGCAAGGGGCTCATAAATATCAGCAAACATAACCTACTCTGGGAATCTAGACTGATCGTTGTTACACATCCTCATGATGAAGTCATAGAATCAGAGAATGGTTTGGGTTGTAAGGGACTCTAAAAGTCATCCAGTTCCAACCCTACAGCCCTGGGCAGGACCAGGTTGCTCAGAGCCCCATCCAACCTGGCCTTCAACACTTCCAAGGATGGGGCATCCACAACTTCCCTGGGCAACCTGTTCCAGTGCCTCACCACTCTCACAGGGAATATTTATGTCCTTTGATGGTTGTCAGCAGGTAGACCTGGAGCCACCTCCCTGCCTGAGCCAGCTTTTCTCTTTTAATGGTGCTTTATTACTACATCACCTGACAGTGATGTTGTGATAAACTAATACAAGCCTGTACAATGTTTACACTGCATGGTACATAGGAAACTGCATCGTTCAACAACGAGGGCTTCTGAATGCTAAAATAAATGCCCAAGCTTTTCTTAATACGTTGTCTGTATTTTCTTCCTTAGGTACAGAGCAACAGTCAGTGGCTGGTGGGCCACTTTCTTCTTCTGCCCCTGCTCAAGATGTCAGGCCAAAGGACAAAGCTGTTAGTGCCAGTACATTCCACAGGTTCCAGCAGGACCTGCCCTCCTCTGAGCTTCTGGGCTCCAAATTAAGACACGTTAAGGTTCAAGCTGCTTTGCAGCCATTGACTGAACCTGCAAAGACTGAATCCCAGAGTGGCTACTTCATCGACAAAGGAACTCAGACAAAAAAGTCCAGCAGAAGTGGGCAGTCAAGGCACAAAGCTCTGCACCACCCCGGGGCACACCAGAGCCAGGAGCAGCAACCCTCTGCCCTGCCTGCGGGACAGCCGCCTGCCCCTCCCCTCAGAGACACCTCTCAGGCCCTGGAGATAACACAGTACTTCTTTGAGGCTGTTTCCACACAGATGGAGAAGTGGTATGAGCGGAAGATAGAGGAAGCGCGGTGCCAAGCAAACCAGAGAGCGCAGCAGGACAAAGCTGCGCTCAAGGAGCACATCAAATGCTTAGAGGAGGAACTCAGCAAATTAAGGACGAAGGTGCAGAAAGAGAGCTAGTGTCTGCTCAGCAGGCAGTGAAGCAACAGCACTCATCTTGGAACTTGCTGTATGGGAATCTGGAGTATGGATAGATAATTTGTAGTGCCTGTTACATTCAAACAACACTCTTTCAGGAGTAGAAGTAACTTTGGAAACTCCTTAACTGAGGAGAATTCATATGCAGACTATACCAGTAACAACAAGATGCTGCAGATTAGATCCTTTCTTTGTTATTTCCAAGAGTCTGTTAATATTGCACTCTCAGTTTCCAGATGCTATTTAAAAGCAAACTGCATTAGCAACCAAATCTGCTTTCTGAAAAGGGAATTCCCTTGTTTCCACGTAGGTCATGTTTGGCTAAAGGGTTCCACTGTATGCTATATGTAAACATGCAGTGATACTGGTACTGAAATCAATCCAGGATGTTTGAGAACTTTTGACAGAATTCCTTAGTGATGAAGGGCTATGATACATTTTAGATATCCCCAGGGCCTCTCTCTCGTCAGTTGAGAGAAGCTACAGAACCCACTCCAGTTACAAGCCCGGGTAGGTGACGGATGCAGGCTTCTAGCTAGCAGAGGGAAGGCAACCGTGGATGGAGACGCTAAGGTGACTGATCTCATTAGGGACAGGGGCTTAGGCTGCCATATTGCTTTTCTCTTATGTTATTAAAACCAATCCTAAATCAGACCCGTCTTTTTTTAATGGTTGTAGCACTCCTTATGGTCACACAATTGTTGGGGCTGTACTCCTATAATCTGACTGAGAAGTTTTGTTTAGGGCATGATGGCAAATATTTTACGTAAATATGGTCTACTTGTCAGGTAAAATTTTTATATAAATCTCTTTTCCTTCACACAACAAATGGCTGAATTCTCTGTTATTGAAGAAGCTTGAAAAAGTCCTTTATTTAAAGAAGTGAAAGTTTGGTTCCCTCTACTCAAATATTTCTTTTTCTGCAGCCAGGTTTTTCTCCCAGACACCTTGTCCAGACAGTCTACCTTTGTTCCTCTGAATGATTCCTCTCTGTCTTTACCCTTGTATCTCTAAAAAGGAGACCAGGCCCTGGTGAGGGTGCAGGTCTTAGGACAAAGTCCCACAAAATAGAACTCAACAACATTTTAAACCTTTTATCTATGTGTTTTGTTATACAATCTAAACTTACATTGACCAATGTTGGCCACACTGACAGACTCCAAATGATACAGAGGCACTGCAACTCACTGTATCTGCACCTCTTTAGGGTTTCCTTCTTATACCTCTGAGAAGGCTCCATCAGATTTTGTTAGAAAAGTAAAGTTTACTTACCAGATCATGATAGAACAATTGTTCAAAATCAGTTCCAACACAGTATGGTACTGTTATGCCAAGGAGAAAAATATTTTTGTACTGAGGAGCCCTAAAATCAATACAAAATACTTTACAGCATGGAAGACACCATAGACTAATTAGTAATTAAGCTTTTGTCTTCTTAGCAGATGTATAAAGAAGGTTGTAAGATATAACTATTTTTAAAGTCCCTATTAATGCACCATCAAGACAAATGTATCTGCAGCTATGGAAATAGTTTTATTGCTCTGACTGCTGTAGTCTAATATAGACACTTTCTTATGTTTACAGTTTTATTTAAACCACTGTAGGAATGCAGAAGCATGCTATGGAAGTTTTGTATCACTTGGATAAAGTTAATGTTTTGCCAAGCAATTAAAATAAGTGTTGCTAAGAAATCTGTGGCATAATGTTTTCTAGCCAGGGAAAACTGACAGAATCCCCTCACTTCACTCAGAAGGGGAAACAGAAAATTGGATTTCAGCTTCCAAGCTTTTTGTTTGTGGCTATGAACTGTGAAAACAGTCTGCCATCAGTCCCAAGGGAGGCTGCAGGGAGTGAGTGTGGTTTGGGAGCTGGTGCAGGCACCCACCCTTTCAGCAGTTCCTGGCACAGGGCTGAGCTGTGCAGCTGAGCACACACACCCTACACTCCAGGGCTGGCCCAAGGGCAGGGGAGGCCTCGGCTTCAGCTCATCTATTTCACATATGGACCACACTACTAACATCCTACCTCCAAGTGATATAAGTAAATCCAAGTAATTTAAGACAGCAATCTGACTGCTGGTTACTGATATTAGAGGTCCTCTGAAGCCCATGAGTGTATGGCAAATGAAAGGGAGTTTTCTCATAACTTCTTTCTACACCACTCCTTCCTTCAAAACTGTGAAGGACTTCACAAAATACCTGTAAGATCTACCTTTCTCTGCAGGACATAAGTTGGTAAATGTACTTACCCTCACAGATCAACATACTTGGTAAATGTGCTTACCCTCACAGACTATACTTGGACTCCTAAAGGCTTCTGGCAGGCAACTCTACCTTAACGAGCCCACAGAGCAGCGGAGGTCACGGGCAGCAGCACTGACAGAATATTCTGAGTTGGAAGGGACCCACAAGGACTGCTGAGTCCAATGCTAAAGTGAATGCCCCATACAGGGATTGGAACCTGCAACCTTGGTGTTATTGGCACCATGCTCCAAGCCACTGAGCCAACCTCAGGGGCACTCTTGAGGACAGAGGCTGCTCAGGGCACTGCCTGTCAATCCCAGTCCTGGATTATGTGTCCACAACCTAGAAACATGCAAACTGGGAGTCAAAGGAGTAATGCAGGGTCAGGGCTGCAAAATGAGGCAGAAGAGTGAAGCCTCCTAATTAAGCAACAGAAATCCAAGCACTGTCTGAAGGGAAAGGGAAGGCTACCTGTGGTAACAGCTGACACTGGTTACAGCTTGTTTAGTCAAAAACCCTTTCTAATCAGCATTTCCTGCCAACATGAAAAATCAACCTGCAACTCCCTGTCAATGTATCCTACCAGAAAATGTTAACAAAATGTAAATTTTTAACAAAATGTTTTTATACATGTATTTTTCACTGACTGAAAGTTGTAGGCTTCTGTCTACAAACCCAAACCCCTGAGCAGCCTTACTGGTTGCCTGAGGCACTTCATTTATGGCAAAATAAACAAACATCATAGGAAAGGATTCTACAGTGACTTTCAGAAAAACAATCAGGAAAAAAAAGGGCATTCTTCCTTGGTTAGCAGCAGCTTTTTGCAAAGCAGCTTTGCTGAAGTGTGTAGCTTTGAAGACCCTTTGTTTGGCTCCAGCAAGAAGCACACTTCCTGCTCCCAAGTAGGGCCTGCCACCCCTCCTGTAGCCTGGAGTAGTGTCCTGTCCCTTCTCTTGTGCCAGTGGTGGCACTTACCGGATTTTCTGCAGGTCTGTCCAGCTCACCAGCAAGCCACCTTGGCATGGGGGGGTGGCTCTCTAAGGGAACTGTAAGAGCAGAGTCAGAGAGGGAGGAGTTCTGCATGTCTTGGAACCACAGCCTAAACTCCACACCGTACTGGACAGGCAGGTATCTCTACTACTGCCTCTCCAGTTATGTGGAGAAAACCTTGGGCTCATCCAGGTATTTTTAAAGTATATGGCGGGGGGACTGGGAAAGGCAGCTCAAAGAAAGTGAGAACAGTTGCAAGCCAGCAAATCTGCAGCATCATAACATTTGGAAAACCAAACCACAATACTTGCAGTTAGTATTTTCTAGCTGTAATTCTACTTTATATTGACTTTTAAATACCAGCTTGAAGGTACTTCCTATTGACTTGGTAATAACAGTCTCTGGGGCTATAAAATACCTCATTTTCATATATAAAGACCTCCCCTTTTAAGTTTTATTCAGCTGCTACTGAAAATCACCATCTACAAATTTTTGTCATGTTTATTTGTTCTGGGCCTATTTATTTATCTCAAAGGCTTTTATAATCACAAATTTTGGTAATGATCCTTGGCACAGTACATGAAGAGCTGTTAGCACTGTGAATGTTGCCACCTACAGCTGCCACAGTAAAAAATAGACCAAACAAATCGGGTTTATATTTATTTTCCATTCCACTGATGTAACACTGCTGTTGTAATTTTTGATGCTTTCTGCTTTTTCTACAGCACATGCTACATCATCCATTCAGTTCTTTGTGTCTGATTTCCTCATGGGAAGGTAACCAAACCACGAAGGGAATGGAGAAGGGGACAAACCAAATAACATGCCCACTGTGGCAGACTCCCTCTCCAAACATTACCAGGTTGCCAGCAAAAGCTGCCACTATAACCCCATTCTGGAAAAAACACTGTGCTTGTTTGTAGCAGATAAAAGTCCAACTGTCAACAAAATTAGTATCAAGATTTTGCCAGCTTAAGTGTTCTCTGAAGTTCCTGAAGTTGCATGTTGCCTTGAGTAATCATCATCCTGATAGCATCCTGTAAAACAGAATGGAATTTACTGAACATCCGTGCACAGCACACGTTTCACACAACCATGCAGACTTTCAATGCATTAAAATACATACGATTCTTACTAGCACTACTGTCATCTATTTCTTTGGATGAAGTAACACTTTAATCACTGAGCCAGTTAAAAAACAGGTGATGGAAAGCAAAGGACTGGAGAGTAACAAAAAATGTGAAGGTTTCTGCATTTTCTACTTGTTTTATATCCCAAACTATCCAATTTGATTGTATTCTGTTTGAATACAGTTGAAATTAAAGGAAGAAAAAAAAAAGCTATAGAAAACTGAACCATTAATATGTTAGTTACCATAGCATTCAATACAATTTCCCTGCTCTGTGGTTGGAGTAAGCAGGATACCTGCTTTTTAATTCCAGGTTATTGTCTCGAAACTAAGAGAAACATTAGTACTGGAGATTAACTATTTAGAGATGCTGGATTATTTCTTCATATTCCTGTCAGCAATACGACAAGGGACCGGGGGAAATTTTAAGTTGGATATCAGAAAAAAATTCTTTCCAGAGAGAGTAATCAGGCATTGGAATGGGCTGCCCAGAGAGGGGGT
>JAOXXN010000446.1:80264323-80286461 GCA_026770055.1 Myrmophylax atrothorax | reverse complement strand
TTCCATTGGTGAAGTACATTTTTGGAGCTTCATAGCCTCTCTGACAGAGTGACAGGAGGTACAAAGCAATTTGAGAACATTCAGAAAACGATCATTAGGAACGGACTAAAGATTTTCTTTTATTATTGTTTCTACTATGCTACACTGTTTAACAAATTATTTTTAAAGAATTACTTTAAAAGAAAAGAAAGATGACATTGTAGGAGATGTTTCAGAGGTTCTAGTTTTTCAGAACATACTTTTAGAGAATCATGTGGTAAACCAAATAGACTGATGACATGCACACCTGTACCATAAAGCTAATGAGTCTAGCAAGAGATTTAAATGGTTAAACCTGAAGGGAGTAGGAGGCAAGAATGTAGGCTTGTAAGAGTTGTCTCTCTAGCCAGCCTGTGTGTTGTTTGAGAAGAAAAATGCTCAGAATTCCCAGCTACAGTGTCATTTACTTAGATTCATCAAAATTAAATTTTTGTGTTGCAATTGACAGGAGATACTTTTATCTTGTTTAGTTTGTGTGTGAGGGCTGCATGGTTGACAAGTCAGACCTGTCTTCTCACCTAACAACCACCTGCATCCAACAGCCAGTTTCTGTTAGCAGCCTTGTTTTCTTTTGTTTCATTCCCACTTAAAGAAAGCAGTGGGACAGTGACAGTTTGGCACTACCTCACCAGATGTTTCTCAGACCAGCTCCTGAACTTCTTTTTTTTTTTTCCCAGAAGTTATTAATAAAAAAGATATCTGGTGCTGATGGTGGTGACACTGGAATGTGTTGCTATATGCCAATTAATTAAGTGAATTGGCATTGTGTTAAACAGCAGGGAAGTGTATGCTTTTTATTTCTTCAAAGTGGTGGATAAAGATTAGGACCATCAACTTGAAAGAAAGCAGCAAACCTCTCTGTCCCTCAACCAATTTAGCAAGGCTAATGATAAGTTACGAGGCAGAAGTAAGAATACTGCTGCAGAAAAATCAAGTAAGAGCAGACATTTTAGTCTTATGAAGTATCTTACGACAGATGAGTCTTATGAAACTCATCCATTACAGGCAAACATAAATACCTGCATGTACATTTAAAGATCTGCATCAATGTATATTTAGAATGTTTTTTTAAGTTAATGTACCAGGAGGTTTAGTGGCAGTAGACTTCTTTTTTTCTGGCTTCAGCTTTTCTGTGTCTACTGCTCTGAGATCCTCATCCTGCATTTCTGTTTCCATAGCTGCATCTTCAGAATCTCCCTCTTCCTTTTCTTCAAGAGGCATAATAGGTTTCTCTTGCTCCTTGCTAGCTACATCTGTACAAAGACAACAATACTTATTAGGGAGAAAGTGGAAGAAGTGGTCAAGTTACAAAAAAAATGTTGCACTCTGAGGCCACTGCGTTACTAGTTTTAGTGAACTTCAGAAGAAATCTGAGCTACTGGCTCAGAACTCAGTTTTATGTTTCACTGTGCTGTCCTGTGTTGTCAGTGAGCTCTTGCCCTGAAAATCTGATTAACTGAAGTAAGATTTGGAGAGAACAGATTTTAAATATGTTGATTAAGCTAAAATCCATTTTATGAGTCAATTCAGTATTTTCAAAAATGTTAGCTACTTTGAATCTGACTGCCAAAGAGTAACATTTATCATAGGGAAATGGTGCTGCATCTTTAAACAAAGGAAAGATTGTTAAATATAACTTTAAAAAGCAAACAGGGGAAACTACAACAAATCAGAGTGTTTCAGGATTTGATTCTGCAACAACTCTTTACACTCAGAAATGCCACCATACCATACGTCTGTGCATCATAGCGTTCAGAGCTTTGTTTAATATGCTCAAATGCATCAGCCTCCTCCGTGTTTTGTTCAGGCTGAGTTGTATCCTGCTTTGCGTCACTGCTGGATTCTATGGTTCTCAGTCGCTTGTGGACATGCTCATTGTGATCACCCATGGAGCGCTCATTGTCTGCCTGGCCGGGCTTCCTCTTGAAACTCTGAAAAAAAGAGCATATTAATACCATGAACTTCAAGTGAGGTATAACCCAGCACTAATGAAACACTGTTCCAACAAGAAGAAACTGAGTCCTGCCTATTTGCTGGTTAATATTAAGACATCTAAATAAAAATTTTAAAAAATTAAAAAGAGATGAACCTGGGTATTTTTTCTGCTTTGCTTCTGGGAAGCCATCCGGGCCATGTGTGTGGACTCATGGCCTTCTGACTGGTTTGCACTTGAAGCTCCAGTTCCGCTTTCCTGAAAAAAAAAAAAAAAAAATTCGACTGTAACTGAAAATACCAAATACATTAAGCAAATTTCAGAAGTTAAACTGCCATGTTCTGCTACCTTCTGTTGTGAATGACTGATGGCTCAAGTAGGTATTATTCTCATGGAGAACAGATGAGCCTGTTCTGCAGCCTAACTTACCTTTATAGCAGTGAACTCGGGGATGTACACAGTCTTCTATTTTTTCCAGTGAATTTAAAATTGGTATAAACTGAATATTATACACAGTTCTTTAGAATTATGGCAGCAGTTCCTTGGTTGTAACTCAACAACATATTCACAAATTTAGCATTTGTAACTCTGACACTTCTATGTAATTTACCTCTTTAGACTGGTCTCTTTCTGAAGCCTCTCCAGCCAGCTCAACAGCACTGTCACTCTGTAGGTTTTCTTGCCCAGTCTGCCCTTGTGTTTCATGTTCCATTCTTTGGTCAGCCTCAGGAATCTGTTCATCCATCTCTGAATCATCTTTACCATCTTCTTCCTGGAATAATGATTATTTTAACATTCTAAAAAACATTGGGAAGTAGGTATTATTGAAAGGCATTTAAAGAAGAATGCAGTCATCGGGCACAGTCAGGACAGGTTCACAAGGGGAAAGTCCTATTTAACTGATTCGATATCCTTCTGTGGTGAGGTCACCAGCCTAGTGGATGAAGGGAAAGCAGTGGATGTAGTTTTTCTGGATTTTTAGTAATGCTTTTGATACTGTCTGCCATGGCATCCTTATGGATGAGTGGATTCAGTGTGCTGGGTAAATGGCAGGGCTCAAAGGGTTGCAGTGAATGAGGCTGAATCTGGCTGGTGACAATCACCAGTGCTGTCCCCCAGGGCTCAGATCTAGGACTAAGTCCTGTTCAATATATTTATCAATGATCTGGATAAAGGAGTTGAATGCACTATTAGAAAGTTTACAAGATGATACACCTGGGAGGTGCTGTTGGCTCTTCTGAGGGACAAAGAGGCCTTGCAGAGTGATCTAGATAGATTGGGGCACAGGGCTATGATTAATGGGATGAAATTTAAGAATTCTGCACCTAGGATGGAATGCTGAGCACAAGTGGGAGAGGAGTGGCTGGAGACCAGCCCTGCAGAACAGGATCTGGAGGTGCTCACCAACAGCACATTCAATATGAGTAAGCAGTGAGCCCTGGCAGCCCAGAGGGTAATCCCTGTCCTGGGTACATCAAACACAGCAACAGCAGGTGGTCAAAAGAGGTGCCTGTCCTGCTTTATTCAGCATTGATGCAGCCTTACCTTGAGCACTGTATGCAGCTCTGGGCTCTGCAATTTAAGAAGGATGTGAAGGTCCTTGAATGTGTCCAAAGGAGTGCAACAGAAATGGTGCAAGGGCTGGAAGCAATGTCCTATGAGGAATGACTAAGGGTTTGCCTGATTTGGAGAGAAGGAGGCTGAGGAGCAACCTCATTGCTCTCTACAGCTTCCTGAAGGGACACGGAGAAAGAGGTCCTGATCTCTTCCCCCTGGTACCCAGCTCTTATCTCAAGGAAGATTGTCACTAACATCTATGTAATGTCAAATTTGTTTTGGAGTATCACAGAAGACCATCCATTTCTTAACTCTTGTATAAGGTAATTAAAACAACAAAAAAAGAAAATCAGGCTTTATTTATTACTCTCTACCTGAGGTTGAAGGCCTTGGTCACCAGCAGGGATTCCCTTATCCTCAGTAGATTCATTTTTTTTCTCGTCAGGTGGCTGTGACTCCTCCTCCTCTTCTTTTTCTGCATCCTCAGTGTTCTCTGCATTTTCTTCTTGATCATGAGCATCTTTGTCCCCTTCACCTTCCCTCTCCTCTTTATCTTCAGAAATACCTTCTTCAGCTGCCTCTGCATCTTGGTTACCTCCCTCTGTCTCACCAGTATCCTCTTCATTCTGTTCTTCTGTCTTCTCTGTCTCATTTAAATCCCCAAGTTTATCATCTATTTCAAAATCATTCTCTTCTGGATTAAAAAAAAAATCAGAACAGTGTATAAAAATTTCAGTGGATACAGTGAATATTACAGATATTTGGAATAAAACTGCACAGTCTATAAAAAAATCTGACAGTACTGAGAGTTCTATACACAGAATCTATGATTTTCTATTGCAAGATGATTCCTTTAAGTTAAAATTGGTTTCTAACTAACAATACAGCAAGATGAATTTCTATTCATTTCCTTTAACCTGCTATTTCTGAGGGCCAGTTGACTTAAGAGTACAAATACTTGTAAGTACGTAAGTAAGTAATAAGTACAACAGTAAGAAAAAAACAAAACCACAAAAGCAATTGGACAATTAGATAAGAACCTTCCAGCATAAGTTAGGGTCTATCACTTAATAGACATGAGAAAGCCTGCTCCACAGAGTTCATGAAAGAGAGGTAAAGGAAAATGCTGTAATGTTGAGTTCTTATCTGGCCTACATTTGGTATGTTGCTATTTTGATACACAGAAATGGATATGCAGCTTCTTGGTGGTTATACAGAATCCTACCATCACCTCTCTTCTTTCTATAGAGAAAAATGGCTCATTATCTCACTGTTCCCCCTACTTCCACTTGGCTTTCATCTAGGAATCTTCAGAGCCATTTTTTCAGCTGTACCTTCATCATCTTCCTCCTCACCACTCTTCTCATCATTCTCTAGATTCAAATTATCAGGAAGGTCCAAAGGTTCAACTTCAGGCTCCTTTTCTTGCTGGCCGTGATAAGGATCCACTTCATTCTCATCATACTCACGCTGTCAGGAAAAGAATCGGGGTTAAAAATAACAAGCATGTGGTAAGTGGGAGGAAGGGCAAAGATAAGAAATAAGATTTTATTGTATTCTCTAGGACAAAGAAATACTGGATACAGTATTACATTCTGACCAGTTAAAACTGGATTTCCAGTGGTAAACATCCTCATGCATAAAGAGCAGAAACCCTAATTTCAGCAAATGCATTTACATAAATTGATGGTACTTAAAACCAGCATGTTCTATGTTCAGAATCCAATTTTCCTAGGTGAAACATTCTAAACAGAATTGACACCCTTGCATACTAGGCAGAATCTGCAAGTATGCTGTATTAAGGTTTTTGGGGAGAGTTCCACTGACTTCAGGTGTTCCTGTTGCTAAATGTGACAGAATAGGAGTTTTAAAGCTCTGTCTGTCAAAACATCAATTCAGTGTAAAGCCTGTTTTGGCAGCCATTACAAGTTCAGGTTAATGTAAACAAAAGTTCTTTCTGGAATGTGGATCAGCAGATATACATATGATATAATGGATACAATATGGTTTACTTTTAGCTCTGAAATGAACTAACTTTTTTCAGTGCACTTCACTATTAAGTAAAGAACATTTCAAGTTCTCAGAAACACATGACATGAGCAACAGAATCTGGTTTAACAGCAACATACTCCATGTAGTCCAAATAATTCTTACCTCATCAATTTGTTCATGAATTTTTTCTTTGTTTCCATTGTCCTCTTCCTGTTGTTCTTTTTCCTCATCCTTGGGAGGCTGTTTTTTATTATCCTTGTTTCCTGTCTCCAGATTGTCATCTTTTGCAACAAGCTCTGAATCCTCCTATTAAGCAACAAATTCAAAAGAAATTTATGCTACCTGCTTTCCAAAGTCTTGGTGACAAGATATCATCTCCTATAAAAAAACCCCCCACAACACTAAACAAAACTTATCCTCTGAAACTATCCATTTCCAAGACCAAGAGCTATGAAAGGGAGTTCACATTAAGTTAAGAGAGTTTAATTCCTCTGATATTTTTCTTCCCACCCCTTTTGTCTTTACCTCATCCATTCCTGGTCCAGTTTCTTCTGTTTTACTACTAGCATCTTCGTCATCATCATCATCTTCATCCCCCCAGAGCCTTTCATCCAGTTTATCATCAGCTTCAGCATTATCAAGATTTCCCATCTGCTTATCCAGTTCCTCCTCTTCATCTGAATTGTCTTCATTTTCTGTGTACAGTTCAGAATGTGTTTCAGTACAGAAGAGATAAGGCTAATGTTTTTGTTAACTTCATAAACAAAAAAGTGATCATAGGTAGCATCTTATCATCCTATGCAGTTGATGAGGTATGTGGAAAAAGACACACATGCACCAACAGCCAAAGAAGCAGTGTCCTAATATAGTTCAGAGTGTTCCCTTCACATAGAGCACTCTCTCCTGGAGATTAACTGGGTGGGTCAAAGTCCATCCCACTTTATCTGTTTATTAGTTTGGAATCTCCCTTCTCATGCAGATGAAATTATTCTTAGCATTTTCTCAGATTTGCAATTTATAAGCTACATTAGTTTTGGATGCTCAAGCTGTTACTCTTCAAAGTGAAGAACGGCTACCTTTTGGGTGAGTAGCAACTCAAATGAATCGACCAAATGTTGCTCTTTTTATCTATTTTTAAAAGGTAAAGTTACATTCTTTCCATTGCTTAAAAGTTAGCAATGACTTCATAGACACGTTCTGAAGTTAACTGAAGCTATGTTCTCAAAGTGTTCTGATGATCTTCAACAGCTCAACAAAGTCAGTGACTAGTTTTTGAAAGTGTCTATAGGTCAGCTTACAATAGAAGAAAGGATTGTCTCCCTTCATTCCAAAACCATCACAGTGAAAGAAGAGACAGTATTTCCTTCGTACACTTCTTTGCATTCCTATTAATACTTCTTAGTATTTGTACTCAAAGGGCACTACTGGGAAAAGGTTTTTCACCCAGAGGGGTTAGCTGAGCACTGGAACAGGCTTCCCAGGGAAGTGGTCACAGCACCAAGCCTGACAGAATTCAAGAAGCATTTGGACAATGCTCTCAGGCACACGATGTGACTCTTGGGGATGGGTCTTGTGCAGAGCCAGGAGTTGGACTTCAGTGATTCCAGAGGGTCCCTTGCAACTCAGGGTATTCTATGATTCAGTGTTGTTGAACATGGACTTTACAGTATATGCTTTGTTATATAAAAGCATCAAACATTACAGGACTAATCTATAACTTTTACAAGTTTGCCATAGTGGAAGAACCAAACCTTTTTTCTCCTGTTCTGCATCATGCATTTTTCCTTCAAAGTCTTCTGACATTTCAATTGCATTGTCTTCTCCTTCAATGTCTGGTTTAGAATCTTGATCCTCTTTCTCCTTCTCTTCACCCTTTCGAAAACTGTCTTCTATCTGAATTATTAGGAAAGTCAAAAATTACAATGGATCTTGCATATGTATTAAAGTTTACTTAACTACAACAATATTCATAAGCTGATACGCAAAGAGAAAAGCCAACATAAATAGGAAGAAGACTGCAAGTAACTCCATGTTTCTTTTACCCAAAACATACACACCATGGATTTCAGGAGCTTTTTCAGTTTTACCTCAATTAAACAACACCAAACACTTGCCTGATCTTCACTTTCTATTTTGTCGCTCACATCTTTCTTGCCTTCCCCATCTCCAATACCACCATCCTCGTAATCATGAAACTCTGTTGCTCCCTCTCCAGCCTCATCTTCAAGTAATTCTTTTGGCAGACAAAATCCCTACAAAGGCAAACAGAAACTCAAACCTTCTACAGTAGTAAGTACATCTTTCAGCTTAGTTTCTATAGAAGACTTTTGTACACATCAAATATATGCTTTCCTTTTATCTGCTGTTATCTCTAATAACTTACCTTTTGGGCAAGCTCTGTAAAAATGCTAGTTAGAACAGAAAGCAATTTTCCAGTACTCCTGTGAGATGCCAGTGAAATGGTGAGGTAGAACAGGATAAGGTCTGAATACTTGCAGAGCATGGGCTTTAGACGCACCAGCAAATAGCAGGACTGGTTGAAGACCTGCAGTTAAAATAAAAAACAGATGTCAAACATGTACACACTGAGATGCATCTCAGAGAGGGTGATGATACTGACAGAAAACAGGTGCTTAAACCAGAAATGCCAGTAGGTGAATTTAAGTACCATTTCCAAAGTTTCTGGAGCTGTTTTTAGATTTTTCACAAAACCTAAAAACATTGTCTGCTTACTAAAGGAACATCTGGCTTTTGCACTACAGAAAACTAACTTATATTTGACCATAATTTCTCGCATGCTTCTGATTCTAAAATATTGGGCAAGAAGAAGCAATGCACATTTAACTGCCAAAGTTCACAGTTCCAAATCTCTTGAGACCCCTGAAGTGCTGGAGTCTGAACAACAGGCCCTGAGCCAAAGCTGACCTCTAGATGAGCCTCCCAACCTAATGTTATATTTAGTCATGTATCTGCTCATTAGCAAAAACTGTGTATGATCATTAGTAAAATAAGTAGTATGATAAAGAAAAGACTACACCTGTGTAAACATGCATGTTGCTTATAACCAAGATACATTTGTATTTGCTCATTAGTGAATATTTTTATCTCTTCATTAATGAAATACGTATGACTGTTAGTGAAATATGAAAGTATTTATTCTTCTGTATTTAGGGACTGGTCAAGGCCATGGAAGATCTCCAACCTTGTGGGGTGGTAGATGGTCAAAGCTGACTTCCTTGGTTTTCCCCTGAGCCCTGGCCAGGCTTTAGGTGAAACTCAAGAAGGGAAGGAAGCCAGATGTGTTCCTGCACTAAATAAGTGATGTAAGCTTATTTATTTAACAATATAAAAGCTGGATCCTTTCACAGCAAAGACAGAGACCTCACCTATGAGTGGATGCACTGTGTAGGATTTCCCAGTTCCCAGGAGTGGTTCTCCGAGCCTTGCCTGTGACTGGGGCTCTCCAGCTGATGTGCGGGTCTGGATGCTGACTATGGTAATGCATCAGAGTAACTGGGGGTGTATCTTTCTTTATCATTACAGGCACTTTGTAGTAAGGATTAGTTGCATTGCTGATCTTATCCTTTTGTAACTCTTTGCTCTTTTTCTAATGCTTTACTGTTTTGCACTATAGTAAAATTACACATTTGTTCTTCAAGGTTGGTGTCTGTGTTTCTTGTGCTGACCCTCATCCCCTGGCAAAACAACCCCTACTAAGCCAAAAAGCTCTTGAGACCAATTTTACCTTATGTTTATCTGAAGTGTAATCTTCCCCATAAGATTTCAGGATTTCAAGGAGCTCTGAAATCTCTGAAATTGCTTTCTGCACATGTAAAGAATCCAAATCAGCAGAGAGATCTTCATCCAAAAGTTTAGTTAGATGTCCTGCTTTAATTACGTCGAATGAAGCTGCATCCTCTTTGTTTGAAATACATAAAAAAACCAAAAATAGTCAGACATTCTAAAAATGTTATAGCAAGCAATCTAGAAATATCTGTTCTATCTACTTAAATACTTCTATTAAAATGTCAATTTCCTTGTGTATTGGTACCTCTTCCAGATAAACAATTTAAGATATTTTAAGGTTTGAGTAGTTCAAACTCTTCTCTCCACTTAAGTAAGTTAACAAACTTACCATTTTCCTCTGGAGATTTTTCTTCTTCTTTTCCACCTTTCTGTTTTCTCTCTACCAAACACTGAATGGCATACAGAACAACACGGATCACAGCTTCCACTTTCGCTGAGAAGTGCTCCATGAACTCTTCATCCAGCTGTTGAATTCCTTTTAAACCATAACATATACAGTTTTACATGGAAATACATCAGATTACACGTCTCTATGTTTCCCTTATGCAAGGACCATGACAGCACTATGCAATTTTCACTATACCGTTCCACCAAAATCTCCTTACTAATCCTGATCTACAACCATGGTGTAAGATCATCAACAGTGACAGTAAAAAAAACATACTGCACAAATTAGGTTGGGGCTAAATTTTGCAAGTTTCAATTTCATGGCATGTTTCTGAATATCACAATGAACATGGGACCATCTTCAGAAATAACCAACCTAATGAATTCTTGTGGTTTTATCTATATTACAAATCAGGCAGAGAAAAATTGTCCTTACCACTGCAATTTGACATGGAAGCAAGAAGCTGTGTTCTCCAGGCTGTGAAGTCTGCAGATGTATTATTAACTTCTGCTTGTATGTACCTTAGGCTCTTGATTAGGGCTATCTGATTTGCAGCTTGCCTGTCTTTCCCATTTGGAAGAAATAGAGACTCTATGCCTTGTAACTGAGCTGAGACTTCCAGCAAACAACTCATAGCTGATGTGCAAACTTCAAAATCTCTCCTGCAACAGAAATACCACAATACTGAAAGAAGAACAAATGGTTCAATTTAAGACTAAACCTTTTCTTGGGGCATCGATAAAGGAGAGGCAGCAGATGTTGGTGCTAGTAACATCAAGGTTATGCGTTCAATCCCTGTACTCATTCAAGAGTTGGACTTCATGATCCTTCTGGGTCCTTTCCAACTCAAAATATTCTGTGATTCTGTGATCTCCATCTTGAATTTATTAAATAAAAAGTCTGACAACAAGCTTATACTCTCACTGTTTGAAGCAGAGAGAAAATGGGAGGATTATTAAAATAAAAAAAAAATAGAAAATGTTTTTCAAGAGCACCTGAACCCACTTTTCAAGATATGCACAGGCAAGCATTTTCAATGTTACTTCACACATTTTATATGAAAACAGAGGAGAGATTCAATTTCCTGCATATGTAGAACTCACCAGGAGTAAAACAAGGTGTCACGTGACTGTTGCCTTACTTTGTCCACTTCTCTTTTCATTGCCTTCACGTTTGCCAGCATCGTGGTCAGTTGTGTAGATACCTGCTGCCATAACTCATCCTTATTTCGCATCCTGCATCCAGGAGGCAATTGCTCAGTTGCTACTGGAGACAAGTATTTTAGCTCTGAGGGAATTAGGTCAGGTATTTCCGTTAAAACATTTCCAATTTCAGGTCCTGAACTCTGAAAAATGTTTGTTTTGACATCTGTCCTTTCACTATCATTGCACTCAGTTAACTCTTCGTTTGGGCAGCACTGGATAAACCACGACAGTTCCTCGAGAACCATCATGCACTGCATGGAAAGTTGCTGCAGTTTGTCAGTCCAGCGTTGAATACTGTCTTGAGGAGGAAATGCTGCATTATATTCTCTGTCAGCAGTCAACCTAGAATCTATCTCTCGTATGCAGCTCAGGAGGTTCCTAGTCAAGAAGAAAGGAGAAGTTACAATCACTGAGTTTTATGTTATACTTCCCTTTTAAAAGGTCAACCTTCAGATTAAATTAACAAAAAATAAACTAGATAATATGGACTCAGTGGAATCCAAACCTTTCCTGGAAAAACTAAAGTGACAGTTTTGGGTTTTTTCTAAAAATTCGCTTATTAAATTTTTCTCTCCATTGCATTGTTTGAGTTGTCCTGAAAACAGAGCTTTGTAATATTTCTCAAAATCCATGCTATCTTTTCAAACTCCTCGCCTGATACTCAAATACTGTTTATTTTCCTCCATTGTAAAAGTAAATCAGATTCTAACACAGCACACCTTCATTTTCTTATGTGCTGTATAACAGTCAGCTCATAAAAACAATTAGTCTGATCTGTGAGAAGTCACAGCAATGCAGTGAAGTATCTTAGAAGTTTTACTATTCCTCCAACTGTAAAGTTCAGGAGTTTGTTTTATTGGGGGTTTAAGTTGTTTTTTTCAAGTTTTATGAGGTTAAAATACATTTTGCATTAGTAATCGCCAGTCCAGATTTCCTTCTCCGTACAAAGGGATGAGCTCCTAACCTGACTTCAAAAAATTTTATGGATTATAGTGGTGATGAGCACCAATAATGTGAAACGATGATGTTTGCAATGAAACTGATGAGTCAAGCAATGGAATGAAAAATCACAGTAAGAAAGATTTTTCATAGTTTTCCTTTTACAGTTTTGACAAAAGATATCTAGAATTTTTCTTTGAAAGTTGTTGATTTTTTTTTGTTTTGGCTGAAAGTACCATCCAGATCATTTATTTGCTCCAGATCAAGCCAACAACTTGAATGTAACCAAAATTAACTTAGGCCAATACCAAATGAGAGAGATTTAACAATCTGTAAGTTTAATGGTTTAACTGTGTTATTTCATGGTCTTCATGTATGCCTAACTTGTTTTCCAAAATACTATGACAGGATAAACTTAAATCTTTTCTACTAGGCTAAATTGAGGGGAGGACACAAATGGGGAAGTAGAAGGAATTTTAAAAGATTTTTTTCTGTCTTATTTTCCATTTTTATTGAACTGAATTGCTTACTGTCCCAACTCGTTGTCAGCATTTAAAATGCTGGAAAATGAAAAATACCTCAGTAAGATCCACTGCTCTGTCAATGCAGTAAGAGACCGTCTCTGTCTGACAAGCATCTGCAGGAGGTGTGCAGTGAACCCTCTGCATCGTTCAATGCTACCTAGTCCCATATCCTAAAGAAAACAGATACAGAAAAAGTGGGAGGGAACAGTTAGATCAATAAGCAGACAACAACACTCTCTGTGCTTAAATTTCATTTCACTGAGCAGGCTGAAAGGTTATGGTTTAATTGAAAAAGTCCTAAAATGCAGACAAGAGTTATAAATATTACAGTTTCCCCATCTTCATCTTTTCTGCGTCTTCCATATACCCTGCATACAAATTGGATTTTCAAGTAGCTTCTGCAACAGTCACATTAAATTTCACTCCACTGCAGCAATTCTTATCAGGAATTTTGTTCCCATAGTAAAGCTACCTTATATAAATAATGATTAAAATCTAAAGAGATACCAGTCTAAATATTTTACATTCATGGCCATTACTAAAACCCCTCCCACAGTTCATTTTACCAGATGTAATGACAATTCCCTTCTCTCCTTTCATAAGAAGTGGTCCCATTTTAAAGCTCAGAATAAACCATCACAACACAGAGCATAACCGATCACAGCAACATTCCATTACTTGTGGCCATTATCAGCTCTGACTTTGATAAGATCATGTTGGAAAACAAGGGATAAAGCATAGTGAGAAGAAGAGCATCTGGAAGAGATCCTTTTTTTCAGGAATGCTGGAAAAATGGTACTGGTTTGGCAGAGCTCACTTGTCTGTTATACTGATAATAGACCAACTTTTAAACGAAGAATCATATCAGCATTTTTAGTGTTGGATACAGACTCTAGTTTTGCCCAATGATAATTATTAACTCATTTCTTCACAAGCACCTACTAACACTGGGTTCATTTTCCTAAGAAGTTTGGATTCAGCATTTCATGAGCTTTCTTCATGCACAAAAAGTAGCAATTTTGGATCTGCTGACATTAAAGATACCATACTTGAAACAGATTATTAACCTGGTTCTGATTTTGTTGTGCATAAACCAATAGGTTTTAAAATGCTGCATTTAATGAGTGGTTCAAAAATGTCATATTTTGCATTATATTACAGAACACAGCACTATCTCATGTCACCTCTTTGCTACTAGAAAATTTCAGTCTAAGCTGATAAAATAAAGTTAACAGAAGTAGGATTTCTATTTTTCCTTCATTGTTTTTACCTTGGCAGGCGCTAACAATGCTGTCTGGAGCCGCGAGTGACGTGCAAGCGACTGATAGAAATACTTCTGGCATCCATCCCAGGCAGAAGAAATCTCTGTCAGCAACCTGACAGAGCACAAAAAGTCTGGTATTAGAAAATACCTGCAAGCCACCAGGTCAGCTTTTCAACCTAATAATTTTGCTTATAATTTGTTGTTTTCCAAATGCACTGATCTTGAAATTCTTAATTTTTTCTACAAGTGTCCTAATTTCTATAATAAACTCTAAGGAAACCCCAAACAATAGCAGCAAGATCTCTGTTTTTGAATAACACTTAAAGAGTGATTTTATTATTTTTCTTCTCCCATGCAGCTAAACCCAGCTTGATACAGACTCCTTTATTTTGGCCTTGATGAAAGCTATCATAAACTAAACCCTTATATCTGAGGAGGATAATAACCAGCATGTCTCAATGACAAAAAAAAACCCCAAAACTTATTACCTGAAAAAACAATTAAAAAAATATGGAAGAGTATCTTTCCTTTAAGAAAGTTTTTCCAGAAATGCCCACTTTGAATTGTATGTTTTTTACTCTTGCAATATCCCATTATTTAATGAAGACAAAACAATTAAGTAATCCCTGCAAATCACAACTCATCTTTAGTACAATCATTAACAGTTTACAGTCTAACACGATGCTAGCAAAGCATCCCAGGCAATGCTGGACAGAGGAGGGCTAACTGAAATCTAATTCATGGAAGTAATGAAACAGAGTACAGATGTCAAAAGTACATATTTTTTTTTAAAAAAGCCGAAACAAAACCCCACCAAACCCTTGCCCAGTTCCATATGCCAGAACACTATGTACAGGATTTTCTGAGAAGTAATGAGAGGAAGGCAATCTGCAAAATCCTAAGTTAATTACGGTCCAAAAATCTCGGTCTAAATCAACATGCACTGAATTGTATATACAACTGCAATTAACACTATCTAAAGGTAAAAAAATACTGTGTACATACGTGGCATCAAGTTCATGTGCACAATTCAGCACAGCCAATGCACTATGCAAGTCCAGTGGACGTAGGTAGAGTAATTTGTGATACCCTTTTGAACGGGACCACGAAAGACCTTTCCGGTATGACAAACCTGAAATGATATTTGAGCACACATGCCTTTATGCCCACATTCTTCTATATGAAAAATGCCACTCTGGTATTAATGGCATTAAGATCCAAAATCCTCTGATGTGGTTTTCTCCCTGATGTTGTCTGATTTTGACAAGTCTTTGAACATGCTGCAAATTTTGTAATGTAAGAACACATTGTAGCTTAGCTATCTTCAGATGAACAGAGCTGAACAATACAGCTGAAATAAGACAATCATTGATCTGCATGTATAAAGGACTTTTCAGTGCTTCTGATCCTTTAAGAAAACTGGCTCAGGGATCATCACCTCATTTTTAAGACATGAAAAGGCTGGTGAATGAGGAAGGTAAAGATGTCACCTGAAATCAAAGATGGAGCCCAGTAAAGAATTTTAACCCCAGGTGTTAATGAAATATTCATAGTATATTATTCCTCCAGCACAGATTTCACAGGGCAGGAACGGCAGATACTCCATTGGCACCAGTGGGTGCAAAAAATGCTATCAATAGATCGTTCAGTGTCCACAGCTCTACCACACCTCAGCCAATCTGATCTCAGATAGTCTGTCAGCTGAGAGATGGGCTCTCATTCTAATGAACTAACTTTATTTCAGTTCTAGATCAGAAGAGAGATGCAAGACAGTGAGCTTTCCTCTTGTTTCTAGAGGCTGGGCAGTGACTTCTGACTGGAAATAAAGCAGATTTTTGCTTTAAAAAAGTGACAATTGTAAATCTGATGGAACATAAGAACAGAAGGTATTTGAAGAGGGAAGCACACCAGGCCTCATAGTCAACAAAGAGAAAGAGACCTAAATCCTTCTAAATTTATTAGTGACTTAATGACTTCAAGAATATCATATTATGGTGGCTATAGATGTATCGGCAAAAATAATAAAATGCTCAAGAACTTTTAATTTTAATCCAAGCCTATTTTTAGTCAAAGCTCACCTGTTTTAGCAAGACTTTTGAAGAGATCTGACAAAGCTCGTTGCTTTTGCATCTGAATATGCTTTGCCTCCGATTTCTGCTTCTCTTTAGTTGCTGTCTGATCAAATGTTAAATTTTGCAGTTCAGCTACAGAAACAATAATACCACCTGCATAAAAGGAAGAGGACAAAAGAGATGTGAAAATTTAATGTACACAAAGCAGCTGTGAGATTTCTTCCATTTATTTTACAGAGGTCAATTGTGGTATGGAAACCACAAAAATACCTAACCTGTGAACTGGTCAAGGTTTTCCACCAGACTTAAGAATGAATTGTCTTCTGTAACTGCTGTACACATCATCTTCATTTTTTTAGTAAGCTTAGGCAGACGGTACTGAAGAGATTCTGTGTGAAATGTAATGCCATCCTGCCATTCTTCTGGGAGGGCCTCCTGAGAAAAAGAATGAAAGAAAATTATACACACATACTCAAAGCTGACTTGTTTTACCACTTAGAGTAAATCACTACAAAAACAAGGGCTGAATTCTGCATTTCTTAAATCCCAAAACGTGTCATGTGATCCTTTGAACAGTTCAGCACCAAGAGTTGAGGAAAATCATAATATATGCATGTCAGGCATACATTAGTTTTGAAAACAGTCAGACAAACGGAAGATGCTGTGATCCTACTGACTTAGGTGTTTGTCATTACCTCTTTAAGAGGTTATCACTGCTTCAGGTTTGCTTCCTCTGCCTTACAAGCTCAAAGGCACTAATCTAAATCACTAATGCCCTCACGGCGTTAGATAAGAACACTCTCATTTACTCTTCACTAAACACAAATTTGTTCCTAAAGAACAACAAAACCAGCATGCAAGTAGAAATTATTAAATAACATAAATAATTCCCCAGCACATCCAAAGCTAATCCCTAGAGTCTGTGCAATTTAAGTTTCCATGCATCTTTAAGGAAGGAAGACAACATGAAACTTGAAGAAGTAAAACCAGTAACCCTATTAACTATCAGTAATAGTCTTGCAAATCACCAATCAACAAACCAAACCCTCAATCAATTAAACACATTAGATTTGCATTAGATTTCTGCCTCCTTACTCCATCCTCCTGAATGTCACAGGACATGTGCAAGATCAGCCACCCTCTTGGTCTGAAGAAACTCAACAAAACCGAGTAAATGAGCATTTCCCACTCACCCCAAATTCTGATGAGCTACAATTGCCTCCTTGCATCTTGTTAATAAAAAAGAATGATGTGAATAAGAGTCCATTCCAGGAAGAAAATTAGCTGACTTCCTCTATGAGCTGGGCAATTTAATTAGAGATGTACTAAACTGAGACACTGTGAAGCAGGATTTACCATGTATCAGCTCATCCAAGGCAAATGTTCACAGTACACAAACTGTCAGTCAACAACAAATGTAAGACAATATAGAACATTGCCCTTTTGGGGTCCAAGCCCGAAGTGATTTAATATTTAATCAGAGCTTATATACACACTAATCCTACAGCTACGTGATCATGTGTTTGGTCCTTGTTTGGAAGAAATGCGTAGTAACTTCAACTCACAGTCAGTATTTTACTGCACTAAGTAGGGATGTAACAGACTGCTGCAGACAATACATAAGCAACTTGGGAGATGAAATGTCTGTCTCATCTCTGTCTTAGAGATATCATACTTGTCTTCTCATGCTGCATTCCCTCCCATCGCAGTGTTTCATAACGCTGAACACAAGTAAGTTTATGATTAATTCAGTAAATTTGACACTTACATAAGACTGTCCTGCACAAATTGGTGAAAAGCAACGTATAGATGAAAATACTCTACCCACATTTGGAGTAAAGAATGCAGTCACCTTGGCAACATCTGTTCTAGCAGACAGAATCTTTCTTAATGTGTTGTTTAGCCTCTGAACTTTGGTTTCTGTGTTCTCAGATTCTTCCTGCTTTTGTACACAGTCCAGCTGCTCTTCCTTACCAATTTCCACCAAGGCAGGCTGACATGGTTCATTCAGAACAACTTCAAACTTCTTCATGAATTTAAAGAGGGTTCTGAATACCAAAGGAAAGCAAAAGTGTTACTCTGGGTTTTATAATCCTAGAAATCTCTCAGATGCTGGAAATAAATGTTTCCACTGCATTAGAAGCAGAAGTACTGTTGCATTCAAATTTAACAACATAGAGAAATCATCTAGAAGGAGGTTTCTAAATAGAGACCTTATTTTCAAGTTCTGAGTTACCTGCGTATTTTTTCAACTGATTGCTTTATAGCCCAGAAGCTGACATCATTCCACTTGGAAATTTTCACAAATTCCTATTAGGAAAATAAATAATCAATGGGATTACTTATATAAATAAAGTATTTTCATATAAAAAATGATCTTTAATGCTAATCAGCTATGATGATCTGGTGGTCTTAAAATGCAAGACATTTTAGTAAGTGAGCAAATTATTGCACAGGCATCTTAGTCCATTAATATACATGTTTATGCTAAAACTGCTGCATAGCCAAATGTGGTAAAATCCAAATGGGCTTCATCAGTGGGCAGAAACCTTCACAGAAAAATGGGACTGATCAAACATTAAAGCCTTCAACCACCCCTTCATATACACCTCAAAAATAAATCCTTGACAGAGAAGATGTGAAGTATAGGCAAAGATTTCAGTGGCCAACAGAGCTATTATACACACATTCAAATAATATCTGCTCCACTGTTCCTTTGATTAGATCAATGTTGCCTAAGCCAAGTTTCCTTTTACCTTAAGTTCTTTTTCTATGGGTTGACGAAGTTCAGTGATTCTGGCCTCAACACAGTCTGAAAACTGCTTATAGTAATGGTACAGATTCCACAGGATGCTGCACAGAACATCTAGAAGGGACAGACAAGAAAATCTTATTTTTTTACAATAGGATATTCTTCAGTATCATGACAATAAATGCACCCCAGTTTTTTCTGGAATCATGAAGCTTAGCTTGGAAAGATTGCTGTAAAGATGACTCAACACATGTAATGCTAACACAACTTACCTTTTTCAGCTACTTGAGGCATCAGCAAGACATGGCAGTGGAAAACCAGTAGTGCTTGAAGACGTGCATGAAACTCTCCCAGAGTGGAGCCTTCAATGAAAGCCTGTAATGTGCTCACCAGGGTTTTCAGATCCATTTGCTCAGTTTCTGAACGTTGCATCAGAAATTTAGAAGGAAAGTGAGAGAAAACAAAAAACCCAAAAGATCAACATGAAAATTCTTGTCTGCTTTTTGTAAACTTTCAGCTAAATATCAGGTCTTTATTAGGAAAGGTTCCAGACAAATTAGGAAAGGGGCAGGGAGATGAAGAATTCTAATTTAATAGTAAGTAAAACCAACAAACACCACACTGGAAGAAACGACAGGGAATGAGAAGCAGCATTAAGATAGTGACTGAGAAGGCCATTTACAAGTCCCGTTTCAGAGTCCATCAAGTACTCTAAGCGCACTTGTTATTCTCTACGAATGAATGGCTTTTTCAGTCATGATGAGCCATTCTACAGATTAGTTGCTGCCAGTTCCTTAACTCCTCAAAATCGTGAGGACAGAAATAGATCACAGACAAATCTGGTAGAGAATACAGTGTATTACCTGTAGAAGATGACATATGTAACATGGGTTATGTAATATAACCCAGGGATCATCAAGTAAGTGCATTAATTAATCCTGAGATCGGAAGAACTCTGCCTCATGCCAGAGGATACTGCTTTCATCTTTACAATTCCATTAAACTGGGGGAGGCAAGGGACTGAGAGCAGTATTCTTTACCCTGTTTTATGTAACATGAACAGCTGCAGACAGATTTGCTAAGAACAGTATGTACCAAAACATACTTACTGTATGAATTCTTTAGGCTTTATACAGAATGTTACAGGCAGTTCAGCTGCGATATGAGTTATGCTTTCTATAGCTAAAAAAATGAAGTGCCTTTTCCAGTTGCAGATGGAGGCTTCCTACCCTCCAAATCTGTTTGAAATGTTTACATGTGCACGATGCACAGCTGCCACAGTTCTGCATTCCTTCAGACACTTTTTACAGACGTCTTTTTTCTTTAGACCACCTATAGTGTTGGCCCTATGAACCACAGGTGGTTTCAGAAATACATACAAGCAAAGTTCATTCCATATAGAAGACTTTATACAGTCATGAAATTTATTGTAGGGCAAAGAACTACATTTGAAAGTGCATTGTCAAACTCTGGCATTTTGGACCTTAATCCTGCATCCTTAGTAACTGCTAGAACTGCATCACACATTCATTTTAAGGTCAGCACTTACCTTCTGTAGCTGCCTCTGTCTGTTCCTGAACATACTTCTCAATCATCTGATAGATTGAGAACCAGTGCTTTGTGGATTTCTCTACATGCTGCTTCATAATGTTGTCCAAACTTACTGACCAGCAACTGAAAACAATAAGGAAGGGGAGAAAAGTGAAAAAATAAGGCAAAAATGTTGTGTGTAGTTTGGGCTTCAAAACAAAAAATTCTTTATTCTCTGTTGCTACCAAACAAATGGAAAATTTTAGGATGGAAAAATCTGCACATATGCTTTATATATACATTCAACTCTTGAGGATCACTGTTTTGCCAATATTATTAAATATGAGAGAAGAAATGCAGGAAACTAGGCATGGTAAAACAGAACATCAGAGGCAGGTTCAGAAGTTTCTTTTGCGCCAAACTTGAGGTAGACTCAGAGAATTCTTATTGTGGCATACTGTGGCTATAAAAATTTCACATGGTCTTAATAGGAAAGTGGACAATAATTTTTAAGGAAAATTTAATGAGGGTTGTTAAACAGACAAAACACTGCAAGCTCAGTAAACCCTAGGATGAAAACAGGAGAGCGCTGAGAAAATACTCAGATGAAATACTGTAGTTCTGTCCAGCTTCTCCTCCTCTCCTGAGACAAATACATAGGGTCACCATGGGCTGGACAAGCTCATTCTGAACCACTACAGCTGCTAGTTGTTTGTTGTTGGTTTTTTTTTTATTTTCCCCACACATTTTTACTAGGACAAGCACATAGAAGCATTTTCCACGATTAAGGCAATTTGGCATTGGAATGTGCCTCTGTATGGAGATGATGAAAGCTTACAGTCTCTATGAAAAAGCAGTACGGAAGGACGGTTCTTACTTCAACTCCAATTTACGCCACTGAATAATCAGTTTTGTGACCAAATCAAGATGTTTCCGCAAGGACAAAGCTCGACTAGCATTTTCCTCCCAGTCCTGGAAAAACAAAAAAGGTCCCCTTTATACAAAGACAGAAATTAGTCCTTGCACAGCAAGACTCACTGCAGTACTCTGGATTACTTTAAACTTTCAGCATGGAGCAGGCTCACTTCCTTCAACCCCTGGCAAGCACACAGCTTTCCTTTTTAAAAATACAGTACCCATAGAAATAAAGTGTAAAAGAGAAAATGAAACTTCCTCTTAGCTTTTTTCTTACCTGTGCTTTTGCAAGAAGAATCTCCAAGCCATTCAGGAACTTTGAAAGAGGACTAGAGAGAGGAAAACCCCGGATTCTGTCCATCACAACTAACAGCTGGAGAATGAAAACACAAGCATTCAACCTATAGCAATGGCTTTTCAACAAAAGAAGTCATGAAGTTAAGCTAATTTGTATTAGTGTAACCCTCCCCCACAAGAGGCAAGAATGATTTGGTTTGTTGTTTTGCTTTTTTTTTTTCATTTTTAAACTACTTTCTCAGTTTAGTATAAACTCACTAGTAGTTCAGTGAAGACCAGTGCAACTTGGGGAAAGGAGCACAAATGACTCAATGCAAAGAGTTCCAGTAGAATCCAAGTTTCTGTATTACTCTAAGAAATGCAAACTGATGGTCACACAGGTCCCATAAGTGATACTAAAAATAGGCATGCCAAAGAACTTTGGAAAAAAAACAGGAGCACAAACAGCAAAAGACATCAGGGATCTTTGAGCTCTGGCAGACTGAAGATTGCTTAAAACTCTAAGATGAGAGTAGGTAGAATACTACTTAACATATCATAACTAAAATAGAACAGCTAATAATATCTAATCTCTCTTAAGAATAAACAGGTATGACTTCAAAACATCTGCATAAGTAATACAGACAACATCTAGGCAAGCATATGAATGTCTATGCACATGTCTATGCATATCTATACACATATTTATACATAAATGCAATCCTAAAATGCTCCAGTTTCCCCTAAATATTTGTTGAGGTGTTTTGACCTGCACAAGTACTGGATGCTCTGGCCATTCCTGCAGTAGCCCATTTATTTCTTTAGCGAAATTATCAAGTACAGGTTGGCACTGACGGACTTGCTGAATATTAGGATGCTGGTAGAAGTCATAAGGGCCATCTTGCTGCAGCACCAGATCTGATGTTAATTCCTCAAAAAATGTAT
>JAOXXN010000446.1:80203224-80260860 GCA_026770055.1 Myrmophylax atrothorax | reverse complement strand
ACAAAAAAATTCATCAGAAATGTTCTGTTAGTTTGTGTGAATCATAAAATAAGGAAAAAACAAGGGACATCCTTATAGCATGCACATGTACTTTTCTTCCCCCTCCCCACTTCAATAAACTTGTCACTTTTTTGCTTGCTACCTGACAGCTCTGTGAGCATTTAGAAAAATAACATCACTGCAAGAAATTGATAAAACTCAGCCATTCAGCACCTTTCAATGACTACCATTCTCTTTAAGCAATAGCATAGAACTACCAGATCCTCCATGTGTATAATAATGAAATCAAAGACTTCCACTAATAGTAGAAAATCATAATAGACAGTTTTTATCTCCATGTATAAGGAGAACACCTTGAAACTTGCACAAAGGAAAAAGGTCTGTTCACTTAAAATTCCCTTCTGAAGTTCCTCAGATTAAAAAAACCAAAAACCAAACCACCACCACCACAAAAACCAACCCCAACAAAATAACAATGGCTACAAATTCTGAATGTCAACAGCATACTTCACGTGGCAAGAAATTTAATTCATCCACAGCACTGTAGGCAAAGGCTAGTGCTAAAATACACATATGGAGATTTTTCCCCTGTAAAATCAGCTGAACTCTGCAAAATAGCAGTGGGATGCAGAAGGGCCTCAAGGAGCTACAGTGACAGATACACAATCCATCTCATTTCAACTAATTGATGACATCACATTTTAAAGAAAGTACTGCAATTTGGATGGATGGCTTTATTTTTGCTTCTGGGCATGGCTTCAACTTTATCAATATATGAAGGCCACATCCTTTAATTGTTCTATTTACAGCAGCACAAAGAGGGTACAGACAATTGCTTAATCACAGCAAGTAAACAGCACAGCTTCTGCATTTTTCTTTGCCACCTCATTACAAAAATTGATACTTTAAAATCAGCAATTCTGTTTCTACAGAAAGATAGAAAATTGTAAAACTGGCAAGAAAATCTTCAGAGCCTGAACATACAAAGATGACATGACTAATCCAAAAGAGACTAGTTCAGTGCCTGGATGTTACCTGATATGTGGATGAATATAGCTGCTTACTGCTTCATCCTCAATACTTTTTCCTGTATGCAGCTGGGATGAAAAATCATATGTTTTCCATTCACACTCCAGCTGATGTAACTAAAAAGGAAAGAATAAACCATTCACAGAGGTTCTGATTTTGGTAATCACAAAGGTATATCATCATCTTAGACACCTAAAGAAGTTCTAACTATAGTTTAAAAATCATGACCAAATATTTGCCCCAAAAAAACCAAGCCAAACTCCTCTGCACTGATTTTACACATTACAAAGGTAAAAGCCAATTCAGCTCCATATTCACCTCTTCTTTTGCATACTTGAGCTTGTATTCTCTTTTAACAGCTGGATCAAACCTGGTCTGCGGAAGCCACACCTGGATCTGCACCAAGCCAATAATCACCCAGAGACTTCCTCGCCAAGCTGTCTCTGGTAACTCCTCAAGCCCTTCCCCATAGAACTGATGCAAGCAAGTGAGCAGAAGGAACAGGAATTCTTTAGGAAGTAGCTCCTGATCAGAGATGCTTCCAAGTATCTTGAGAAGGTACTCATATGCAACAGGATCCTTGAGGTAGAGCTTCTCACAACACTCCATAAATTCTTCTTGAAGATCCACTGGAACCAAACCTACCAGGGCAGAGAGTTGTCTGCCTATCATGATTCCTTGTAATCTAGCATCTGTGTGCCTGGAGGAAAAGGAATGGGAGAAGTTTACACATGGTAAGCAAGCTTCTGTAACATGCTCAATTTAAATAACATGAGTGGAAGAGAGATCTTAATACCTAAAATCTGCTATTGAAGAGACCGCCAGGTTGGTCCACAGTGCAGTGTTGACTTTGTGAAGCTGCTTTGCTCTATCCACCCATTCCCCCAGAGTTACATGGGATGATGACAGAACAGGAAGCCCACTCACATCCCACTGGCTTGACTTGCTGCTGCTAGTTAGAATTTCAAAGAAGCACTTTGAGAAAATGGCTCTGGTCAATATGCCTGGGCCCTAAATTAAGAGATTAAGAGTTAGATTGTTCAGATGCAACTTGCACTCACTAAACCAGAACTTAAAATACTGCTTAAGAAAACTCTTGAATTATTCAATTAGAGTATTCAGCCTAGAGTTTGATTAGGTCAAAGAGACAAACCTTCATGGAACGGTTCATGTGGGATGTAGGGAAATTCTTTTCCTCTGTTGGAGGCAGTGGCCTCCATGTTAACCAGTAGTCTGGGTCCGCGGTGAAAGTACTGCTCCAAAAGGATGCAAACACAGCACTAACTAGCTGAGATGACAGAACAGACATTTCTTCAAGGGATATCTGAGGAGAAAGAAAAACCTGGAGGTGAGAATAATGTCCAGGAGCAAAAATGAATTAAGCACACACAAAGTACAATACTGTTTTTCAGTACAGACAGTACAAGATATTTCTCTAGATCCTTTTCAAATTCACATAGTATTTGTTTGCATCTCTTCCTCAAGAAGAGTACACTTCCTGAAGTCTGCACTGTCTCCTGTCTGTGAAACATGCAGCATGTTTACGAGCAAGCTGGTAGAATGCAGCCTCTAGTCTTTGACTGTGCAACTTTTTGTCACAATACACAAGGGTGCAGAAATATGAAAGAGGTAAAGCTATTTGAAACTCTGCTCCAAAGCACGTAACGTGAACTTGTGGTTTACTGTGCTTTATGGGAACACAACCATTGTATCATAAACATTAACCACAGTTATGCATCAAAAAACAGAAAATGCATCAAAACTTTATCAGTCTATTCAATTTGCAACCCAGAGCTAAAAAAACCCTGAGATGCACAGGAACAGAGGTAAGTATTTTTCAGCATAAAGTTACTTTGAATACATAGATACCACCAATCTGGCACCTGCCATTCAAACAATTTCCTGTTTTCCATTAGGTCACAGATGGATGAATGGAACAATGCTACCAAACTGGATCATATAGAACTATGTTATTCAAGACTTTGTTGTATTTTATTTATGTTTTAATTACATTTTCTAAAGGGTCACAGTTAATAACCTTCCTTACTAAAAGAAGGAAGTTTTTCTCAGGCACAGGTAGAAAAACTGCATGTCAAGTATCTTAGAGATGTACATATTTTGAAGAATCTGTTGAAAACTTCTACAAGGCTAATTAAATTCAAACTTGTCCTTACCTCATTAAGGTGTAACAAGTGCCACAGTCCAGAGAGCTGATGAGAAGCAGCTGGTGTCATCTTCAGACAAAAAGCTATAAACTGAGCTACATCTGAACACACATTTAGCTCTGGGCTGCAGTTCTCCCTTGTAGTGGGTAAAAAAATACAACCTAAATAATGCTTAAGCATGGCACACGAAATAAATTATTCAGATAGTAAAACAAATTGAGAATGGCAGGCAAAGTCACTGAAAGGTTAAAGCTACATGTTCAGCAAAATATACAAAATATTTGGGAACAAACTCTTTTCTAGATTTGTAGTCTTTGTAAAAGATCAGAGCTTTGCTGAATTCAAGAGTGAACCAGTGATTCCAAGAGTCTCATTGCACTGAAAATTACTTTCACTGAAATCCATAAACAAACAGCTCTCTTTTAAGGAATGGTAAGCCAGACAAAAAATAAATACTTGGCCCCTGAAAACAACACTGACACTTTTTAAATTAATACTGTTAATTTAAACTGTGATTCTATGCGTGTATAGTTTACACAAAAGGAAGCATGCAAGCTAGTGTACTTTCTCCATCTTCAGGTGTAATTCAGTGTTTCTGCAGTAGCCCCCAACAACATGGTGATAAACATCTTCATGTTGATTCCTAATATGAAAAGTCTTCTATTTCATTAAAAGGCAAATATGTATTTCCAAAAGAAAAATGCTATGAACCATTTACTACATAAAACGTTTGCTTTCCTTTATCTATAAGCCATTCTATCACTAATAAAGCAATTTCTGGAGTCTCATGTGTTTACTTTCAGGGCCTTGGACATAAGCATTCCTGTATTTGCCTCAGTAAAGTATGCTAGAATAGAAAAAAAAATTACTTTCTCAATATAACACTAAACCATTTCTCTGCTGATTCTTTTTATATTTGCCCAAGTGCAATTCTGCATGCAGACAAACAGTGCCCATGCATTTGTATACACAAATACACATATTTGTGTACTACACAGATACACATGCACATACACACAGCTATATAAATATATATATATATTACATATATGTACACACAGAGATTTACATGCAGATGTAAAGCAGCAAAGTGACAGGTTCTAGCCAGGGATTCTGAATCTCATGACAGGAATACAGGACTTCTTACCTTCTTGCACAAGCCTTGGCCACATAATCTGCTGTCAGTTTGTACTGCCAGAGGACACCTATGTATTCCATTGCAGGCCACAGCTGAACCTGACTGCAGAGCTGGTTTAGCAAGGCAGGATCTAACTGGCTGGAGATGGTGTCTTCAGGAAACCTTTCTTCTGAACGACTATATCCAACTCCTTCTGCTCTCAGGTGTGAATGCACAGCTTGCAAAAAAATCTGTACTTGACCTGTTTGACAGAAAGTAAGAAGCACATAAATGCATGTACTGTATTTCTTGCCAGTGAACATTTAACATATACAGAAAGAAAGGGGATGACAGAAATCATCCTGTTGGGCTCTTCAAAAGTGGTACCTACCCAGACTAACATCTTCTAAATGATTGGCTCTTATTATCAGGCCATCAGCTTGCAGCAATGCTTTCTTCATTCTCATTCCTGCGGCAGCAATTTTCAGACAGCACATTTTTTCCTGCCATCTACTTTCTCCAAAGGACAATCTTAGCTCCAAGATGTTTAGTGGTTTGCTGAGGACTTTTAACTGAGAGAAACATTCCATTCCCAGTTTATCCTGGAAATGTGGAAACAAGAATTTGTTTCAGCAGCACTAACAAAACAACAAACAAGATTTCTGACTGCAGTCAAAACTCAGATTTCAAATTCACATGCACACAACTGAAGTACAAGTACATATAAACCAGCCTGCAACAACAACTTAACAATCTTTTGGTAGCCCTATTCAATACAGCAGGAAGACAGAAACTGAAACAGTTGGCCACAATTCCTCCTTGTCAAGTTGTTTTTTTCCTTCACAAAGAAACTACATAGATTATGCAGACAAACAATACCTCAACATGGCAACCTAACTAAACCATAGGCAATAAATACACAAAATAATAAAAACCACCAGCAGCTACTGTCACTTATAAGAAACTGCAGTTTACATCTGCAAATTAAATATATTTGCTTAGAAAAATCTCGAATTCTTAGTAAGCACTTAATGTTCTTCAGAGTCCCACAAAGTAACTACCTTAAAAGGAAGAGGTCTTCTTAAAAACTTCTGTAATATCTTCATATTGGCAGAAATACCAGCAGGGTTGACCAAACAGCTCTGAATCTGCTGTGAAACAGATTGAATTTCCCTGGAAATCCTTGGAGACAAAAAAAAAAAAAAAGGAGGGATGGGGAGAGAAAAAAGCCCACACAGTTAACATTAGTTTGAGAAATAAGGCTAAAGGATGCACAAGAAAGGCAAGTCCCTCTCTTATCTTTCATTAAAGGGGTAGAAATTCTAGATGATCATTTGAGCAAGCAGAAGCCCAATGTTAGGAACCCTGAATTTTAAAAATGAACAGCTATTTAATATGCTGTACTTGCATCACCAATGGACCCCAACTTGGACACTAATGGCAAGCGCTGCTAACTAGCTATAATACTAAAGAAAAGAGTAATTTATACAAACGTTTAACAGAAACAAACCAAGAGCCACTAAACAAAGCCACTCACTTGTTCTGGTCTGATCCAATAAGCATTTGAGGAATTCTGTCAATTAAGTGTTTCATAACCCAGTGCCAGTGCAGAGACAGAAGCGACAACCCTGGTGAATCCACTGTCACAGTGTCAGAGACTGCCCAGAACCGGTCACGCCACAGCAAGCAGTATAAAATCTAACAAGCCAAAAAAGGTTACAGCTTTACCCCTGCTGCACGTTAAAGAAGACTTTGTACTTCAAGCAAAAGAAAGAGCAAAACTACCATCACTTGCAGTAACTTCAGACTCACACAATGTTTTGTATTTAGTGTTACACAACCAGTACTCAACTGTAGGTTCTCTAAAAACACCACACAGCTCTACTGGCAGATGGAACCACAAGCCAAAACCAAGCAATCTATGCACCAGGTCTACAATGTCAAGATTTCAGCAAAATTATATTCACAGTCTGAAAAGGGAGAAGGAGAAGTGAACCACCCCTCCATGACCTGCATGGCACCTGCCCAGGTTCAGATATTCTTAGTACAGATACATGTGGATACTCGCTTTACCATCAGTGGAGAAAAACAGGCACTTGTACAACACAACTCATGCCATCCTAAGCAGGCATTAGAAGGCTTGATGATCAAATTCTGTAACTATCTACATCCCAGGTGTGTACTTAAGTAAGATAACTCCCACTCCAATTATCTGCAGGCTGCAAAAACCTACATTCCACACAAGAAATGAGAAGACAGGCACTGAAACAAACACAATCATTTTCATGCTGTCAGGTGTATTCTGAATACCAACAGAAGCACTGTGCTTTATTTCATGGTCCCTGAAACCCAAAACAGTGTTCTGCACAAAATCTCATCTCAATTAACTGCCATATACTACAAAAAGTCTACTCACATCATGCATGTCATCATCACTTAAGGCCACCTGAGTAGACTTCAACCAGTGAAGTGTGAATGCATCCCAAAGTTCAAAGAAAGCAACAAGGTTGACCACAATTGCATGAGGCAGACAGTTGTAACTTCCTGGATCTGAGGATGGGGAAGAGAGAAAGAAAGGCAGAGATTGAACATTCCAGCTACATCACATGACACATAAGAGGCAACTTCTGATCACTAGATCGTCTCCATGGCTGAGAAAAAAAACCCACCTACCTGAAAAGTACTAAGCCTGAAGGAATAAAAGTAGTCCTTCACTATTTGCACAATTCTCTATTACTCTATTGCATTTTACATATAAATATATATATGTATATATAAAAAAATCCATAATGAGGGAATCATTGATCAATTGCTTCTATGCAGCACACTAATTTCATCACTAAATTCCTACCCTTTGCTTTAGAAGAAAAACTTCCTACTTAAATAAAACAAAAACACATCTGAAGAACTTGTCTCTTCTTACTAGCTAGGACAAAACACTATTCTAATTTCTCTCCACCATTATTCTGAAGTTCAGATAATTAAAAGAGAAATTATATTCAGTCATTACCTGGTAAGGGCAGAACATAAATAAGGTATATCTAATTTAAGAATAATGTGCTAGATACCTCATTAGTCCTTATCTGACTGCTTTATACTCACACATTTCTTTCTTCACACACTCAAGACACACCAATTTCAAAGCACACATTTTGTAATACTGCAAATTAACCGTATTTCAAATTGAATCAAGAACAGAAGGGAACAGTGAAATACAACCCACTTTTGCGGAAATCTACAGACATTCTTAAGACACTGTTTCTTGGCTTCTTGCTGGCAATCAAATTCTTCTCAGTGTGACTTCTTCTTCCCCGGTCAAGAAATAACACTGCCCTGAAGTAAAAGCAAAGTTGTTAAAATCCAGTACTATTTTAAAGCCTGAGCCTTATGGGAATGGTGAACTACAAGCTGACATATTGCATTCACTGTATCATGGAAAAGGAACAAAGTGCAGCACAACAAATTGCTTGAATACGGTTTCTGTAAAAGAAAGCTTCACAAAGCAGATCCCTGACTTCTCTAGGAATGAAACAGTAGTGAGCAACTACCAGATGCAATACCATGGCCTGTAGGATATGTGAGCAGCTGCTTCCTTACGCTGCAACTTCAAAATCTGTGTATTTTTCACTCTTATTAGGAAAAGCACTCCAAATCCAAAAGCACGGCAACTATTCAAGTTTCGTCAAAGATTTCACAGAGCTGTTTCTGCCTCTTCAATGCTTTATCCTACAGTTCTGGTTTGTCCTTGAAGCGTATATGGAATGCTGGGAGCTTTGCTCCCTATATGAAATGATCAGTTTTAGGTATGCATCTACAGAAAACAGAAGCAAAGAATTTAAACACCTGTGCAAAAACTCTGCCTAGTATTTTAGATCACATCTATCAAAACCTAAGAACATAGTTGGCAGACACCACAAGTGTTCACTCAGCACTAATTACAGTCATTGGGCAGTCTTTACAAGTTGGGGTTCTTTGTAACCCACCGATTTGCTGCAGACTTCAAAAGGATTAGAAGCTGGTCTGTATGTTCCATTTCTGTATCAAAGTTCACTGAATTTCTAACGATCTCCAAAAACTGCATATTCCATCTTGGGTCCAGGGGCATCACATGTTCATCTGGAAAGGCAGACAAGACATGACAGCAGTGGAAATGTTACCCAGTATAAGACTTTTCTTGATCACCCTTGCCTACATAAGAACAACAGGGAAAGAAAGAAGGAAGCCTAAGAGAAAGGCAGCATCTTAAACTCTCACTCCAGATCTCCAAACAGAAAAACTTTAAGTTGACTACAGGTTCTGTAAAACAGAACAGTGACAGTAAATGAAACAGCAGTCAGGCTATCCAAACAGTCAGCCTGCAAACTCAGGTACAGCTCACAGCCCTGGTGAGAGACCACTGACCTTCTGTAAAAGGTCCAGTGTCACTCTATGGAGCTTCCATGCACCTAACAAACTTATAAGGGAAACCACAGGCCTGAACTTCCCACAGAACAGCAACGGAAATTATAGGCCACAACATGGGTTTCAGGTGGGCTAACACAATAAATACGGGGGAAAAACAGGGTGCCTAAGCTATCAAGTCGGAAAGGCAGTGGATATATGCAGCACTCTTCAAAACATTGTTTAACTCTGAGCTGTAGGAATACATCTGGGTCACAGATACACAGCCAGGACTCATGGTCGTAGCACTCATATCTAAATTGAATAGTATGAATGCATTTAATTGCCATATTTGCAGTTCTATACAGTAAGAATGTCTGTTGTAATTTATTCTATGACAACAGCAACGTATATTTTGAATTTAGCCTTTGCTTTGCTACATATATTGCCTAAAAGCAGGGTTGCAGTGTGTTCAGAGAACAAATAACAGAAGCGCCAATGTCTTGCATCAATTTTTTTCGGAAATACCTGTCATAGTTGGCTGCAGCAACTTGATCATGTTACTGACTCCAGAGGAGAGAGGACTGGCATAGAAACAACCAAGGGCTACAGCACCTGCTTCCAGCTGAATCCGCACTGAATCTGCAGGTGAAGAGGAGAGAACATAGGCACAAAAGAGCATTTAATACAATTAAAGAAAAATAACTTGAACTGAGCCAGCACAAGCAGCCTGAATCAAATCTGTGCATGCACTCTGGATATGCTGGTTGATAGTATTCTGTATTAGCTTCAGGAAGTCTTAAAAGCATTCAGAATGTCACAGCTGAAGACATAAATCCAGTGAAGAGTTCCAGTTAAACTGGTGATAATTCACATATGCTATTAAAAATATGGCTTGTGAAAATTCATGGGGTTATGCCTTTAAATCTTACTTTTAGTACATCTATTTTTGTGGGTTTTTTTCTTTTCCATTAATAAAAAGCACACTTTTAATTGAAGTAATTATCTAGGTATTTTCTAGTTTATAGACCTACTTGCCTGAAAAGACAGCAAAATAAAGGAGAAACAATCCCATTACCATAGGGACAACATAGGCTGAGATTTCACACCATACAAGGAAGTTAAATGTGTGAATTACTAGGACTAACTACTGTCTAATTTCCCCATAAGTTTAAAGTGATTCTTAATATAATTAAGCAGTGACTAGCTCATCTCAGCTACTGTCCTGAATGCTCAGTGAACACTACTTCAGGAAATCTCAGTTCTGCAGTTTCCTGGCTTTCTAACTATTTGTGTTTTAACATCAAGTACATGGAAGGCATTTTACTGTTTTTACTATCACTAATAAAAAAAATTGTGAAAACAAAAGCATATTTGCTTATACAGACCAAGAGGGATCCAAAAACAACTGTAATTCAGAAGTTGCACAAGTTACATGCATGCTTGAATAACAAAAGGCAGCGTTTAGCCCTAAGTGTCCTGTTGTCCTTAATATGCACAACCTGTTTCTGTCCTTCAATGGCTTCAATTTAGTATAGATAGTTCAGTTTTCATGTCATATAACTTGGATGGTCTGAATGTTTTCATACAAGACTTACAATTTGTGAAAATATAACAAATCAGCCCTTAAGCAAAACAGAAAGTTAAATAATTACATACCAAGCACCTGTGGCAGATTTTTGGCTAAGGAGTTAAGCCATTTAACTCTTAGTTTCCAGTCTTGATTGGTCGCCTTTCCTATGAACAATTTGACTGAAGCCTGGAGAACTTCCATTTCATCCATCCAATTTGTATCTACCTCAACAGGACTGAATTTGAGACTCTCAGGATTAGTGGACTGCATAATTTTTTGAAGATCTTGCAGAGTCAGTGGTAGTGTCCTGAAACACAAAGAAGTCCAGCAATCAAGGCAATCTAGAAAAGAATGTATTTTGCAAGTCAATCTACTCAGCAAGCAACCATCTCCAGGCAAGAGGATTGCAATGCAATAATAGTTCCTCCTTTACTCAGCTTTAAAACCAGTTTCCAACTTCAAATAATCAGTTGTGGGTGTCTACTGTTAAGAACTCACTATTGCCAAAAATTCATGCAGTATCCAAAGTGAAAATGCACAGCGTATCACTGAGAAATTCTAATCAATTTGAATGATATGCAAGGTTAAGTTAAAAAAAGACAGATAAGAAAGGAAGTGGCATTGATTAAAAAGCAAACAAACAAAAAGGCAAACACTACAGCATGTTGCTAAGGTTTTAGAATTTCAACATTGTATTTTAATACTAACTTTTACAGCTTGTTCTTTCACTGGAAGCAAACCACAGTACCTGTCCAGAGTAGGTTACTAAGCAAAGAAGGCAGAAAGGAAGTTTTTGCACCAGTGTTGTGAAAATAAATTATATTGCACAAAAAATCATTAAAAAAAATTCTTGCATATGCCCCCTGCATATGGGCCCTGCTTCTTTCACACAGCTCTGTCTGAGGAAGGAAATTTGTTTTTTCACCTGAAGCTACTGCACGTAGAATAACTGATGAATAATTGATTACATGAAAACATGAAATACCAAGGATTATTAGTGTATTTAAAAGCAATTAAATACTTTTAAAACCCAGAAGGAAACTGAAAGAAGAGATTTGTACTTTTTACTACCTATTAAATTCAGAGTTTGCATTCACATTTTCTGCTAAATGCTTACTTCCTAAGAGCTCTCAAAATGGGTCAAATGTACTTATTGAAGAATCAAGTATTTTGAATATATTTTGAGTGTTCTGAAGACTGAAGAATAAAACAGTAAACAATTAAACTTTTATTTGCAGTGGTTGCATAGAAAGGTAACAGGAACACAGTTACAGAGCACAACGATCACAGTCTACCTGTGCAATCTGACAAAGACAGAATTTTGCAGGGAACAATGACATGCCAAGAGTAGTTCCCATATATCGTTTCTTATTTATCAGACAAAAAAAGTGTTTCCTGCCTACCTGCAGTTTCTAAGGTTCAGTCTATGCAGACAATACATTAGGACCTGTGCATCACGCCGGACTGTTGAAAGAAGTGAGTCTTCAGCTGCAAACAGACCTGTAGGTAGGGAGTCTGGCCACAATCCCACTGCTAGCAAGGACTTGCCCCAGGTTTCATGGGAAGCCAGAGAGGAGGCATGCTTTGTAAGCAATTCTAACACAAGCTACAACAAACAACCAAAAAGCAGTTTAGAATCATATTCAAGCATGTAACACATATTCAAGTGCAATAGCTCAGGAAACTCTTTAATTACATGTATTTATTGTGAAATCATTATAAACTAAATGTTCTAGAAACATTATATAAACTGCATAATAAAAGTACCAAAACATTCCTACCAGAAGTGAAATAACATATTGCACAGTTTAAAATAGGAAGTGAATATGTCTTCAGGTGACAGCATGCAATATTTCAGGCTACAGACTCATCAGTATTAATATCCTAAAGTCTCAGCTGAATTTTTTAAAAACCACAAGCCTCAGAGTCCAACTGGCATATTCTTAGGCTCTCTTATGCTGCAAAAGTGAGCCACTGTCTACAAAACATATGACAAATCATGTTTATTCCCTGAGGATTATCTCAAAAAGTACATCACAATCAGAGCATGCAACTCTCACTCATCTGACCTCTGTCTCCAGTACCATGCCATGAGGCTGAGGAAATAGGTCATGAAAGGACAAGTGACAGCCAAAAGTCACTGTACTTTTACCATTCAATACTAAAAAACCTCCAGTTTCTGGAGCTTCAACCACTCTGTTAGAGTAAGTTACATGGAGAACTGTAGTGCTTACACTGGAGCCAAAAAAGGCTCAGTACCTGAAAAATAGAAAAAATGTTCCAACGTCACTTAACCACTTCCATTCGTCACTTGACAGATGAACTAACAATTTTAAACATCTTCTCAATTATCTCTCCAAAAGCACCATCTTCATCAATCCCTTGCTCAGGCAATTAGGAAACAGAGGAACCCAAACTAGCCTCATGAAATTACATTTTTCACTTATCTAGATGATACGAGAAAAGCTTGCAAATACAGGACTTGTACCTTTTGGTTAATCTGCAGTTGTTGTGAGCGGCCATAAACTTCCCAACAGGCTCTGTAAAAAGACTTTGCTAATCCAAGGCCTCTTTGTATTTGCTGCACAATTAATACAGCAGCCTGAAGCAAAGGTGACAAAGATGACACGGAACCTGAAAGATACACAGCATTTAGGGTGATTTGAATGTTTAGCAGCTACAAGCCCTTTAACCCTCTGGGGGCAAACACCACTTTAGATGCCAAGGATGATTCAAAACAAATGAATTCCACTGTGTCCTGAAAATTGAATAGATTCTTCCCAAGGTTATACGAAAATTTGACAAGACTAAAAAACAGATGACTACCTCAAAATAAGACATCAAGCTGCTGAGATAAATGAAATGCATCTTGCTCCAAAGAACAACTTGAATGGGACTTGTGTAAACTTTCTATTTTGCTGATTTTCACTTGGAATATCAGGATTGCCTTCTGCTAAGTGCCAGTGTCTGTTGTGTCCTTACCAAAGCACTCCAGCTACCATATTTTTAAAATTTGGGCCTACTTCCCGAGAATGCAAAAAAAACCAATCCAAAACTTAGTATAGTTCCATGCGCTTGTATCAGTATGTAACACAATAAAATAACCAAGCTTTAATACTGAAGAGTTCATCCCTATGTATGTAATGAGCCCAAGGTGTTAACGAACACCAAACTGACTTTTTGTTACCTGCTATTGCTGCCTTGGTTTCTGAATGCACAGCCATAAGTGCATCACAGATGCTGTCACCAACTAAACCCAAACCATGCAGAAGTAGCTTCAAATCCAGACTGTCCAATATATTTCCATCATTCTCCCCGGGAATGTAAATTTCAATCCCACGATTCCGCATGGCTCTGGATATTTCCCCATGAGCTGGATCCATAGAAAGGAAAAGCCTGTTGGATGTTAGAATAGAATAGTTCAAGCTGGAAGGGATCCACAGTGATCATCTAGTTCAACGCATTACATTCTTAAGATATAACTTAGGTCCACTCCAGAACCACCAAATCTGCTCTTACATAAAGTAAATTCATCTTCATAAAAATGGGGACACTGAAATCTAGAAAGCCAAAGACAACTACTGAATTTAAATGAGAAATCTGTATGAACGGTTATACTTTGAAATTAAGACACAGATATTCTGCATGACTTTTAACTCATTATATCTGAGTTACATCTGTTTTATCATTTGCCCACTTATAAAGAAAAGTTAAGCTATGCCTCTGAGCTTCTAAAGACTTTTAGAAGTCTTAGCAACACCTTCAGATAAATCTGTACTGTTTAAAAACTGACACATCTAAACCCCAAATAGTTAATATTATCAGCAGACATCTCTAGAAGCAAGGAGAAAAATATACTTCTGAGACACAATAGAGTGAAAACAGGTTTCTGGAAAGTCAAAATGTTGTTTCCAATTCATAGGAACCAGAGCATATCAGTCCCAACATTCTTTTCATGAATTTATAGAAGGCAGGAATTATACAGAATACTCTGCATGTTCTCCTCCCATCTTCCCCAGAGATTAATTCAGGTCTGAGACAACAGACTGTCTTGTTTGGGTGGTTTGTTGGTTTTTTTTAAGTTCTACCACCACAAGAAACACAAATTTACAGATGGGATGGAAGAAGCTGGGAAGGCAATTATTATGTCCATTTACCAGCTTTATACCTGCATATCTAAATACACCACCATCTTTAACACATGTTCCTTTAACTTCATTACAGAGATAGGGAAGTGCTGAAAACCTAAATCGGAAACAGAAAATCAAGGCAGTGGTACAGTGCTCTGAAATTTTCAGTGTGATAGTCTGTGCTGCAACAGGGATATAAAGCAAAGCTTCTTAAGCTCTCTCATACAATGACCACAACGCAGTTTTCTTCCTTGCCAGGCAGACAGTGTCACTATAGCACATGGCAAACTGAACAGCATTCAAAATACAAAAAGACTGGTTCACTGATGAAATTTTTATTCTAAACCTGCTCTTTGGTAAGGAAGGGGGGGAAAGGCAAAAAGCCCCCAAAACCAGAAATGCAACACACCTGAAGTTTGGATGAGGAGCTATTGTAGGAATTGTGCCATCTATCACACCTCTCTCACTCATGGTGAGAACACCTCCTGGTTCAAGTAAAGCATTCAAGCGGTCCAGCACAGAAGGGCTGTATTCAAAAGAAATGCATGTGGTTATAAAAGGTAACAATCTGATTCCTTTCTGATCTGAAATCAAGATGGTACCAGTCTTAAGCAAAAAGCCCAAGAGTTAAATACTTCATAAAGCAACAGGAAAACTATCAACGGCTAAGCTGTCTAAGAACGAAGACACTCTTTCAAAAAATCTAAGTTACTGTTCCCATGTATTACCAAATGCAAAATGTTTAGCTGTGAACCATACAGTAAGAGGCAAAGTCAGTTGGGGAGATCAAAGTATTTACTCACTGAAATAAGGCCACTAAAATCTCTTACTTGCAGAAATTAACGTTATCCATTAGAAGCCAGTCTCCAGACTGCAGGGCCTGAACCAACATCCCATCCACCCACTCAAAAGTGCCATGGCTATTAGAGTCAGCAGTCTGGGCATGCTGCAGCTTGAAGCGCCGGAACTCTTCTACCAGGTGAGCAAACTCTGAAAAGGACACCTTACATTGAGATTTACATCACTGAGGTAGCTTCCTGTTCCATTCAAGAAAAATAGTCATTATTTTGTTAATAAACATATATGCTTCCTACTTTTTAGAGACACATAATAGCAGAGGCTCCAACTCTTCAAGCAGCCTCCCATGAGCAAAGTCCATCTGAACAGAAGGGGTTTGCAAGCACAGAGTCATATAAACCAGACTGACACTTTTCTCCCTAAAGAGACATTTCTCTCCACCCCTTTCATCCCATTAGATAAAGTTTGATGGATATTAATGCCTTACATTAAAACAGTGATTAAAAATAATAAGGAAAACCAACCCATATATTATTCTGCTGACGTTCGTAAAGCTCAGCTAGTAAGTGCTTCAGACTACAAATGCATCAAGAGTATAATCCAAGTTCCCTTTCTCAGGAATACAAGAGAAGAGCTTGTACTGCATTGTATGTTGAGTAGCTCAATACAGGAGAATTTCAGTACTTTAAGTTGCCTACCATACATACCTGCCTTTGAGTAAGAATTTATTTTGTTGTTCAGTCGCTGGACAAGCACAAGTATTCCCTCCAGTTTGCTCACTAAATCAGCTGTAACGCTTCTACCTCCTTCACCCAGAGATTTGGGTTTGTAGTTCAGGATGAAATTGCTCCAGGCACGCAGCACAAGTTCAGCATCATCTGCACAAATTTCTGTCAGGAGAAGACTGTCCCTCACTAGTGTGCTCACTGCATTCTCCACCTTTTCCAAGAGGCACTGCCATGGCCTATTGATATCAACCTGCAAACAGGCAATTACAGAGTCAGTTCATGTTGAAGATAGTGGTGTCTAAGGCTCCATTTGCAAACACAAGCTCACAGTGGACTGGCCTGTTAGGTAGGAAGGAGAGATATTACCATATCACCAAAACAGCATTTACCTGTTCAAATCCACCCAGGAGCTCAGTTGTGTCCATTGCACTGTTCATTGCCATGATTTTTAGTCTATGGCCAGTGAGATGTGCCAACAGCTCAACAAGACTGGTTTTGCCAACAGCTGCTGGGCCCACCAGGATTACCATCCAGCTCATGTGCACACATTTCATTATGGACTCAAGGGACTGCAGTGAATGATGCAGAAGTAAGAGATTTCTGCCAGGATGAGGAATATAGTTGCCACGAGAAAGAACTGAATAACCAATCTGAAAGGGATGAGAGAAACATGGATGACTACTCCAAGAGGCAAATGGGAGCTTAGCTGTGCAAGTTGCTTCCTTCTCTCTCCCCTCACAAAATCTCTTGGTAACAGTTTACCTGAACATTATGTGGATTGATGTGAAACTCTCTGGTTCCTGTATACACATCAGCCTCTGGGCCAAAAATGTCTCTAAATACAGAAATAACCTAGAACAGTTAAAAGAGCAAAAAAGAGACTCATCAGTCCAAGTTATCCATTGTGCCAAAGATTTACTTCTAGAGATTTACTTCTAAAGCAGCTTTTCCTCTCAGCCCCACAGCCATGTGGTAGTAACTAACACAGTTAAATCACAGGCATCATTTAACTCACAGTGCAGCCAGCAAACAACATGAGTGTGACCTGCCCACAGCAACCCCCTCATTAATGATGGTCTCCTGTGACTTCAAATAGTGTAAGCAAAGTTTCTCTTTAATAAAGTACTGGGGTAGAATTCACTTAATAAATAAGCTCTTTGGTACACAGAAAAATGTAACAATATTACAGGGAGGGGAAAGTAATCCCATGAGAAAAATACACAATCACATACTGTCACTAACTTCAATCTTTGACTTCTACTTTAATACCACTTAAATGCTGTGAAATCAAACAAAAGCAAAGGATTTCTAGGCAAGAAAGGGAGAAGGTGGCAAACATCATCCAATACAGAATGGCACAAGAATATGTTGTGTTTTGCTCTAAGTCCTTTGTTATCCTACTTGTCTTCACTAACACCAGCTTTCTGCTTTTATTTTAATTAAATTGGTATTTCAAATGGCAAAGGGAGCAGGTGTGTATTTCAAACCTCAAAAGCCCAAACAAACCTATTTTTCTTTTTTAAGAGATGATGTCTATGAATGAATCACAAAGAATCTTCAAATCTACACTTGGATTTCCATAAATATTTCCTGACCACATGAAGAGCAAGGAAGGAGAACACACGGCTCACCTTTTCTTTATCTTCCCTGGTTCTCATTCTTTCTCCATATACCAAAAACACATGCTGGCCTGGATCATAACATCCTTGTGACTGGTCAACAAGCATTAGCTGGCACCAGCGGAAAAGATCACGTAAGTTGAACTCCCAGGGCCCTCCTTTCTGCCCCCACTTTTTTTCAGCCATTACTTCTTTGTCAATCTGCAAAAAGAAAAAAAACCCAGTAAATAAAAAAAATAAGCTTTTATTCCACTTACAAGATAGTCTTTAAGTATTTTTTTTGGAAACGCTACTGAACTTCTGTCTTTGGCACTGCTTACATGACAGATGACAACCAAAAGAGCAAGTTACATTCACTTTGCTGAAGATATGTTAGGAAGTAAAGTTTGATTTAGTTTGTCTCTCCTCTACCATTTCTCTAACACTCAGATCAAATTTCCTATTTACTCTTGCACTCATATATGAATACTCAGAAAGATGCCACCACAAGAGACTTTACCTAAATACTATTTTCTCTTAACATTACCACTACTATGTATATATGTTTTATGCTCTGAGAAAAACAATGCCTCTTGAATTATTAACCAAGCATCTGATTGTCATGGTACAAGAATTCAGGTACTGGGTTTAGTGGTGTTCTTTATTTCTTCTCCATATAGATTCATTCCTCTCTTTTCACCCATGCCCTTCTCTATAAAAATGGTTGGAAATATAACGTTCTCTTTTTTTTTTTCTTATTTTACTACACTTTGCCTACTTCTACACAAAAGAAATTAAAATATATTTACCTTGTTATTGAAAGCAACCATTTTAGCAATAATAGTTTTATCAATAGCAGGAAACAATGTATTCCCAATAAACTCCATATCTTCTGCTGACAGTGGATCAACATACACCTGTACAATCAAGAGGATTCAGAGTGTTGATACAGTGTGAAAACTACAAGACAGGGATCATGATGTAGTTTAAACCAAACAAATAAGCTTGCCTGTGTAAACCTATTAAGAAAGGACTTGGGCAGACCCTTCCTTCCACCTCCTTGTCTGTATGGATTCTGGCATCCAAAAATCTTGGTTGTCTCATGCTGTACATGAAAATTCATTCCCAATTCTGGAACGTAAATCTCAGCTCTGTGGTCAAAGCATGCATTTAGCCCCTCTAATACAGACTGAGAAGCCAGATTCAGCTGAGGAAAAAAAGAATGATATAATATTAATGTTCCGCAAAACATTTTTGCAGTCTCTAGTTTAACAGTCTGGGATATACAAAAGGCAAAATTCAATTTCTTTGCTGTTCTAAAACTATGAGATGTTACTACCTCCAGGTAGACTGTTATGACACTGGAGCAACTAGCACTTTTCCTTGTGGGTACTTGTTATTTGTGCTGTGGTTTTTTCACTATGATATCAAAACAATTCTCCATCATAAAATCTGCATGTTCAAGATGTTTCTTCTGAATATACATTGGTGACATTCAGAGTGTTTTGTTTGCTTGTTTGTCAAAAGAAGGCAGTCTAGGCTATTTAAATATAGTGGCTGTTTCAAGTGGTATTCTTCTCAACAGGGGGGAAAGAGGAGGTATACAAGAGGCTAAAGAATCCAAGATTTTGCTCTCTGTAGTAACTGGAATGCGCATTGCCAAGAAGGTAGATCTGTGCCACATACACTTAAAAGCCCTTGCACATGGTACATGAACAGACCTGTGGCAGGCAGCAGGATAGCTTATACAGGCATTATGGAACTCTCCTCCACCTCAATTAAATCAGTACCCAACAGGGTATTAGTCCCAGCAAAATACCTTCTATTTCAGTGAAATTATATCCACATAAAAACAAACACACCAAACTTCTCACACTCTTCCCTAAGAGCTTTCAAATGTTAATAAAATCTATCCTTGGTTTTCTGCAGCAATTTAGGCTGGGATTCAACTCCTGTTCTCTTGTTTCAAAGTCTAGTCATTGCCTCCCTCTACAGAGCGTGAGTGGGCAAAGTGGGACTTAGTAGAGGGGGATTAATTTTCTCTTACATGGAATGATCACTTTCCATGTGGCACTACATGGATATAAGCAAAAGTAAGCAGATTTTATTTCAGTTATTGACCCTCAAAGCTATTTATCCTACATGCCAAAACATCAAGTTGGTTCTTCTAAGATATACCATTTTATCTGTCCCTTAAACATGAATTTACCTCATCTAATACAATCCAGTGTCCAGCCTTTAATGCAGCCAGCAGTGGTCCATCACGCCAGGCAAATTCTCCTCCCTTCCCACCTTCAACAGGCAAGTCTGTTCCAAATAAGTCTGTCACATCCTTTGGGAGTAGAGAACAGGAAGGCTGAGTTGGGGAATTACAAAACCTCACAAAAGTTCATGAATAACCTTTGCTGACTTTATTTAACATTTTCTCCCTTCCCATATAGTTACATTTTAGGTCTATTTAAAAAATTTCAGTAACTGCAAAATGATAAAAGCTTATCCATTTTAGTACTGCAGTGATCAGTTACTATATTTTAAAACAAAAATTTAAATTGGAGAAGAAAAACTAAAAAGCCTTAAAGCGGTTGTCAAGTAACATTGCAGAAGCCAAGAAAAACAGAGTAGACAAAATACACATGATCTCACTTGAAGAGAACAGAAATATCTGGGAATTGGCATTCACTCAGAAGAAGGAAAAGCTGACATTACAGAGTCAGTGCCAAAGTTAAAAAGAACTGCACTTTTAAAGTTATGCAAAACTTCTACCCTGTCATAAACGCCAAGTTACAGAGATGGTATTTTATGCTACCGTTTGTTCAGACAGGTTGATTCGAACAAGACAGTTTCCCGAGGCTTTTGCCAGGGCAGCCACTAGACTGGTCTTGCCCACTCCTGGTGATCCCTCCAACAAAATAGGTTTGTTAAGCTGTAGGGCTCTTAACAGTCTTTGTGCATTCACTGCTGTGGTCCCAGCATTTAAAGCATAATCTGTCATGCTGTTCCTCTGGAGAACAGGGCCTAAAACAAAGGAAAGGTAAACCAGAATGTTTATGCTGGAGCTGCTGACAGTGTGTCTCAATGAGATCACACTGTCTGTAAACTGCAAGCACTGGAGAACAAGCTGGTATGCCATTCTCAGAGATCAGGCACGTACACTCGCTGTTTGACACACAGCTGCATCTCAGCCTATCTCTGCATATATATGTTGAACTTTGCAAAAAGCATAGAAATATACCATTTATTTTGCCATGAAACTTCAGCACCTCCTGGTTCATGACCTAAACTAGAGAACTATCACTGAAAAAAGTATTAATCTTCTCCCTGGGCTTCAGACATGAGGATCTAAAACTCAAAAGTAGCTCTTGAAAAAAATCACACTGAAGGATCCAATTCAGTCATGTTCCACAATAATGTATTAATCTGTTACATACACTGCCACTTCTGTAAAGGAAGAATGCTTTAATTAAAATGCGCTTTTCTCTTTGTTGTTATTGTGGCATAGGATAGGGAGAGAGTACAGAGCTTGTCTGCCAAATTCCAGCCAGCATAGGTCACTGGGGCATCACTCCCCCAAGTCTGTAATACAGCATTGCTCACGTAGACAAGATATTAATCACCAATTCATCTTAAACATCTTGATACCTGTTTAGCATGAAAAGGATCCAGAGATTCCTTTTGTGACCTAATCAATAGCAGGGAACTAAGCAATTTACAAAAAAGCATTACCTTGTACAACTTTAGATATTACTAACACTATCCATAAATGCCAAAATGTTCAGACATGAATGATTAATACAGCATTAGGAACACATAGTTCTATGTACTAAAAACTAACCAGCTGAATTAGAAAGCTCACAGTCATCACTTCTTAGTCCTGTCACTGTATTTTAAGGATAAAAAACACTATTCCATTTGCATTAATTTGTCCCATGAGGAACTGAAATGCAGGGGCTAAACAATTTTGCAAAGATTGCAGCAAATTTTTGAGAGCCTACACCAAGGCAGATCATTAGTCTCGATCCTGTTTAACTATGTACTCAGTACCCCTGCTTCCCATGCTTTGCACAAGGGCCAGGATAAGCTGTAGCTTTAGTTACTGGAACTTAAAAGGCATTCTGACCATGCAAAAGTGACAGAAAACTAAACCTCAAAATTTAAAAAGCTTAGTTAAACAAAAAAAGTCTACAAAAATTAGGCCATTAACCATAAAGAAGTCATCAAAGAAAGGAATTACATCTTTTAATAAATGTGACTGAGTTGCAATCTACACACTTGGGAGGCAGAAAAGGCTTTTTTCTGAGGCTTGAGAACAAAAATTCTTCTGTGATGGATCATGTATCCTACTTAAATTTAGTGAATAACAAAGCTACAGAAAATATGAACCACAGAATAAGCGTCCACCCACTCCCACAGTCTCTTGCCTCTTGGAATAAAAAAGGGGTGAATTCCCATAAAGTTGTCCATCCACACAAACTCTTTTTCCTTTGTTCTGTCATAAATCTTTAGTTCATTCTTCTGATAATCAGTCAGCTCAAAGAATTGACTCATTCTCTCATATAAGAACGTCAGGCATTTTTCACGAGCTAACAGAGCCGTATCAGCTGAGCAGGATGTTGTACCTGTTATTAGAAAAGTCAAGTAAGTGTGTGCTTCACAAATGTAACTAGGGACATTCATTTTATGACTAAGAAATTCAATTCCTTCAAAGATGCTGCTTTTGTGCACACAGGTTTATATCTTATTTTAGTGCTTTTGCTTGCCAATGCTTCCAGTACTATTTACTGCAGACAAATTGTTCTGTGAGCAATGGAATTAAAGACACCTTATTTCCAAACCCCTTTCTTTAACCATCACTATCATCATGACCCTTTGCCATAGGGATTTTGTTTGCAAAAATATTAATACAAACACGCAGTTTCATATTTTTGCTCACTAAATGAGCACTGAAGACTTACCCGATCCTATTCCATCAATATATACCAAACACGCAGCATGGATAAAAGACATCACTGGAGAAATGTGAAGGAGGCTATAACCCTTGGAAGAATCTGACTCATTCTCTACCATGACGTTCATAAAATTAACCCATGACAAGATATCTCTCACACTGAGAATACACTGGCGACCAAACTCTTGATTAGTCAGCCATTCAACAAAGTCCATCATGAGTTCTGCTATGTCTGCCCCTAAAAAGAGAGTAAAATAAATAACAATCAAATAAAAATCAAATAAATTTGAGTTATAATTTTATTGGTCACATCTACTACATTTTTGCAAAAAACAACTCCAAAGTAGGTACAGCTCTAATGCACTACGTACTCTATATCTTAACAGGACAAATAACTGAAGAGTTTGTTCATGCCTATGCTGTCATTACAGATTCTTTTAAATTCAAGTAACAAGACAGAACCAAATGACTAATACTAACAGAGAAGCTGTTGGCAGAAAGTGAAGTTCCAGTTCTTTGAACACCCTATTTTGAAACCAAGCTGGGACACTGAAGGGCTTGCGATAGTTCAACTACCCTGGATGGTGAAGCAAATACAACCTTGAACTTAACTCTGGCTAGCCATATAGCATACACAGTGAGGGAAGAACAAAGTCCAAAATACATCATAACTGCCTTCAGAGAGTGATGCTGTTAGAAGAAAATAGGTCACAGTGGTGCAAATTCTGAGAAATAGTTGGCAACCTTTAAACTATTTTCTTAGCCATGTCTGAATACACAGCTGAATGTTGTATTTACACAGGAATACCCACCTTCATGGTTTGTTGCACCCAGAGACAATCCTGGATGAAGATTGTGTTTTACAATCTGAATCAAATCATCACGGCCATTGCTTTGTGGACACCATATTTCAGTAAATCTATTGCGCAAAGCAGGAGAAAGCTGCAAACAAGCAGAATGACAGAGCAAGTCAAGTCACATTCCATCACACTCCTTAGTGTCTCAGTCAATCAATAGCCTTGTAACCACTGAACTTGCAAACCATTAATAACCTGAGCAAGCTAGATCCTTCCTTCTAATTTTGACAGGGATGCTTTGTAACAAAATCTTTGAGAGAACGCAGGTTTTAAGATTTCTAGTTGTGGTACCAATGCAGGAAATGGCTGAAAGTTCAAAACAATATGGGAAGCAACGGAGCTGGTTTGCAAGCTCCAAAGCTGCATTTCGTTCTAGGACACCATGTACCAAACAATGGCTTTGTAATCTCCCTTTGCTCACAGACACAAATTATAGTCATTTTTTTTAGACCTAGCTTCCAACACTACTTAAGAGTTGTGGAGGTTTTGGGAGAAGTTTGTGGGTTTTGGGGTTTTCTTTAAACTGCTTTTATTTACTTAAACCTGAAATTCAGAAACAGGTATTTTTCATTGAATGAGAAGGACCTCTTGGGATGTGATGTTTCTGTTTACTGAGAAAGGCAAGATGACTTCTGTCAGCATTAGGGAAAATAATCTCCTCTGTAACTTTGTGCTACTCCAGACTCACGTTAGAGCTGCTTCACAAGTCACAGTTCCTGTACTCAAAATGTCCTTTATATCAAGCCTACCTAGAGTATTGAGAGGACTGAAGCTTTCTTTCACATTTTGCTAAGTATTGAATTACAATGTCAAAATGCCACTACACATAATTGATGCAAAACAGATACACCCTAAACCTCCTTTAGAACAATGAAGCAGATGCCTACTAGAAAGCACTGGATACCCAAATTCCTGCATTGCTCCTCCAATCATTTAATGATCAATATGATTATGCCTAAGGATTTTCGTGTAGATTTTGTAGATTTTTAGAATTCTACAGGTTACATGGAGTTTGCTGGGTTGCTCACATTTTTAGGTGGTGTTTGGAAATCACTGCACACCTTCTCATGCTTTGCCAAGGACATGGCATTTTGAAGAAACACCTGCAAGATAGCTTAAAGATAAAATAATAGAGAGGGCCCAGAGCCTCTCCAAGGGGCAGTCTACAAGTGAGCATCAAGGGAAATCGGTACCCAGGGTTGGCTATAGATAACACACATGCCTATGGCTGGAGGTTATAGAAACTGTAACATCCCTGATCATGGGTGCACATGATTCATGGTGGGCACCTACAAGCTTCTAAATAAAGGCTACTTATCTACCTTTCTCCACTAATGTTGTTTCGAGTGCCTTTCTGCAGGAATTTTAGGCATCAATGACTAGAAAATACATACTGTACTTTCAGATGCTTTGACATTTACCTCTTTTTTCCCAAAGTCACCTCCTGGGTTCATGGTCGCAAGGATACGAAATTTCTTTCCTGCAACTAATAGTTCTACTTCATTCCTCTCATCATCTTGACCACCTTTTTCAGCAAGTACCAATGTCTTTTCAGCTTCAAGAACACTACAGAGAAGGTTAAAAAAATTGTTTAAGCTTTGTTTCACACTTCAGAAGGTCATTTAGGAATGAAAATCAAATTAACTGGCCTGGTTAAACTTTCATTTACCTGATATAATGTGTAACAGAAGATTAAAATGTGGGATACTGCTGCAAGCATATAATGAAATTAAGTTTATATTTTATTTTTGGGTTGGGTTTTTTGTTTTTTTGTTGTTTGGGTTTTTTTACACACACCAGAGAGAAAAATAACTAGATTTTGTTCCTGGGATTTGACAAGGTGCATCATTTTCAAGAGCTTACTGACAGGATGAAAATATTAATATTGCAGATGCTAAACATGAGATTTTACTTTTAGTTTTATTTTCCACCCTGACTCATGATTTGAAGTGTCTTCAGATGTTGTTTAAACTGTTTCAACTGAACTGGAGTCTATGTTCTTAATTTCTGTAACCAGGGACACAAGTTCTTGAATAAAGCAAATCCTTTCATGATTTTATTTTTGTCCATGAAACAGAAACAAACACAGCTATTTAAATGCAGATTAGCAGCACTATAAAGCCAAATGGAAAGTAATGGCATCAATCAAAGCATTCAAAATCAACACAATCAGTGTAGCAACATATGTCAAGTGAATATAAACATACCTGCTTTCCAACAGAAATACCTTTTTATTTTTCCATAAATTAAGACTTTGGCCAGACAAGGCTGTTTTGTCTTGTCTTACCCTACTAGCTTCTACCTTAGCTGTAATAAAAATTTCAAAGAGCAAAAACTGCCTAAGTATTACTGTGATTAAAACTAGCACCACTGTCAGATGGATGACAATGAGTAAAACAAAGCAAACTGGCACAGAAGCTGAAATATGAAAAAGGCCAGTTATTTGCGCCACTGTCCCTTTCAGCAAGAACTGCGCAACTAAGAGAACAGCTCACCTAGGGCAGGAAAGAAATGTGCCTAAAAGAAGCTCAAATTTGTGTAACGAGTAGACACAGTGAGGATGTTTTAAGATATACCTGTTAAGTCGCTCTAGTACAGAATCATCAGCTAAAGAAATCTCGTCAAGGAGGAAAAACCCCTCCTCTTTCATTGCTAAAACAAGAGGTCCATCACACCACTCAAAGAGTCTAGAACCATCAGATTCCTCCTAAGAAACAGAAAAGGAAATGAGAAGTCATAATAATTGCTGCTTTTAGCTTCTGGGGTCACAGTATCCAAGCTATTACTGATGCAAGACAAACCTGGTCTTTCGCCCTCTGCCTGACGGGTCGCAGCCCTCCCAGGAAGTCTGACGTCTCCATATGCAAGTGGCAATTCACCGAATATAGCTTCTGATTTGTTAATGCTGCAAAGATCTGACAAATGGTAGTTTTACCACACCTGCAACAAATTAATTTAATTGAAAGGGATGAAGTAAAAAAAAAAACAAAAAACACTACCAACAAAAACACACCAATCAGCTCACTTTGGACAGGATTCATATTTTCATTTAAGACCTATGAGGTAAAGGCCCAGCATGCAAATTGCCTTCTGTTCTTTTTCTTGAAAAAAATATATGCAAAGTGAAGTCATTTTTGGCACAAATGTTGCTGGCTTGCACAAGAGCCTTTTAATTAAACTTAAATCAATATCTGCATTGATGGATTTCTGCAGGTTCAGAGTCAAATTTATTTCAGCCTGACCTTGCAGATACTCAACCAGCCTAACATTACACTTAACTGGAAATGCTACATGTCTAGATCAAGCCCAAATCTCAGGGAATAAACTGCTGACTAGCTAGTTTTCATTTACTGCCCAAATTTTACTCCTCTTTTCTTGCATTTTTCTTTCCTTCTCTCCTACAAAAATTTACTGTACAAATTTATACCAACTACAAGATCAAGACAGCATCTTCTTCCACAACACCCTTTACGGCATATGAGGCAGAAATTGGTAGCAAGGCTACATTCAAGCTCTTAAAACATGTAAAGTGAATGCACTCTTAAATAGAAAAATGCCACAATTCCCCAGAAGCAGCAACTCCAGTGAGGTACAGTGCAATTCTACCTGGATCCCCACCTACAGGTGGGGACATAAGTCAGCTCACTTTCATTTCACTACTTTGTGTATAACTTCTATGTAGTTATATACAATGCAAATAATTCCACAAAAGACTTGTCTTGAAAGATATGCAATTGCTGCCCCTCAAAAAGGAACTGTGAAAAACAGCAGCTGCAAGTTTGCCATGACGGAGTCTCAAAGGTCCCAGATGAAAGCAGCACTGAAACTCACACAATCATTTTGTGTCTGACTCAGTGGCTGGTGCAGCACTACAAAGAACTACATCATAAAAAGCAAGATTACCCAGTGTCTCCCACCAGCAGTACTGGTTCACCAAACTCCAGGGCTCGTCCCACCAAAACGGCAAGTCTCCTCATTCCCTGAGTCCAGACAACATGGTTAAAATCTCTATCCATCACTGACATCTGCGTGGAAGATTTAGCTGCACAACACAAAGAAATAATCCATCAGCTTCAGTCACATCTATAGAACTACCAGTGGAGCCCCTCTAGGAAACTCACCCAGTAGCTTTTTGATGCTTTCCCCTGAGAAGAGAGACTCGGGATATATTTTTTTCTTGAAGTGTTTTTCAAGGACACTCTGAATAACATCCACCTCCTCCTGTTTCCGGACTCTGCCTGCCAGAAGCATAAAACCTGTAAAACAGGGGAAAAGAGAAAGCAATTACTACCTGGTTAATCAGCAACAAAAAATTCACACTTAAGAACTAGGGTTGGAAAGCAATTCTACAGACACTTCAGAGAGCTGAGGCAGCAGAGCTCACCATCATTTGCTAAGTGCTGAAGCCAGTCATAGTCCTTCTCCAGCTGTTCTGCCAACCTGTACCTTTCAGCCCAGCGGAACAGATCCCTCAGGGTAATGAACCCATGCTTCCCAGCAAACACCGTCGAACCCCTGCGGTAAGACTGCCATAAGAACAAAACATGAGCCATTCTTTCATTAACTTGTTCAAATACCTCCAGCAAAGCTCATCAGAATGCTCTGCTGTGACACTTCTACAAGTAAATTCCACAGAAAAAAAAAGTCTAATTCAGTCACGACTCCCAGACACAAACTCATTTTAGGCAAGTATTTGACAGGTACCAGGAACAAAATAATTGAGGTAACAATAAAAAAATAACAAGAACAAAATATATACCTGGAATAAAAGAAAATCTAGTTTTGCTGCTGTAATTGCTTTTAAATACAAGGTAGTTTTAGCTACACACTAAGTGTCAAATGCCTGTTGAACACAGAAGTGTCCAAACACATCCAAAATTACTGTTTAGAAATAATAGCAAATTTTGCATGATCCAAAGACAGCTAAAAATCCAATACAGTACTTTTGATCCAGAGCAAGTGATAATTCTACATATCAAATCCCAAGTTCTCTGGTGATTGGGTTTTTTTTCCTGCTGGCTTCCTCTCAAATCTGGCATCACTTTCCCTACTCTCCATTAACCACTGGAATTACTACCTTGGTGGGTTCTCTTCCATCAATTATGGTTATGATTTTAAATATTTTTCAGGTAACAATACCTCTCCCCTTGCCCCCTCCCAAGGAATTGCTATTACTTTGTGCACATTACTTTGAAATATGTTTGCATTTCTTATACTATAAGAAGAACGACTCTCATACTTGCAGGTCTAACATGACTTTGACAAGCTTGCTGCAATATGAAGGTGGCAAACTGCATCTCTTGTGCAGGATGGTTTCCAGTTCAGCACTTGGGAGTTCATCAAAATGCAGTTCCACAAAACGATTTCTGAAAGCTCTGGACAAAACCTGAAATAAGAGACCATACTATTGTTTGCACTTTTTCCTTTGATACTCCTTATGCTATGTATCTTCTTCTGCATATCCAAATGAAATATGGATAGTGTCATAGCATGCAAATTAGTACACACGAATACATAATGAAAGAAATCTTAAGAGACAGTCTAGATGAGGATAAAAGCTTTCACATGTGTTGTGGTTTAACTGTAGTAGTACCACGAAGCCACAGCCTCATTCTCCCTACAATGGGATGGGGAAGAGAATTGGAAGAGCAAAAGTGAGATAATTTGTAGGCTGAGATAAAGACAGTTTTAATTAAGTAAAGAAAAAGGTGCATGTGCAATAAAATCAAAATTAGGAATTCATTCATCATTTCACATTAGTAGGCAGGTGTTCATATCCATGATCCAGGAAATAAGGGCTTCATCACACACAAATGTTATTTGGGGAAACAAACACCTAACATACTTCGCTTACTCCTTTCCCCCCCCCCCAGTTCTGATTGCTGAGCACAAGTTCACATGGTATGGAATATCTTTTTGGTCAGTTGGGGTTGACTGTCCTGGCTCTGTCTCCTCCAGCTTCTTGTGCACCCCTAGCCTACTCCACTAGTGGGGCAGTATTGAGAAGCAGAAAAGGTCTTGACTGTGCAAGCACTGCTCAGCAACAACTAAGACATCCCTGTGCTATCAACATTGTTTTGATCACAATTCCAAAACGCAGAACCATACCAGTCACTATGAAGACAATTGGCAAAACCAGTACAAAATGGACATCAACAGCCCAAGTAGAATTTCTTTTTGAGTGCTCTTGAACAAGAAATGCCAAGTCAAGTATAATATTTACAGAATCACAGAATATTCTGAGTTGGAAGTGACTCACAAGGATCATTGAGTACCACCTTTAAGTGAGTGGCACATATGGCCATTGAACCCACGACCCTGACATTATTAGCACCATGCTCTAAATCACTGCTAAAATATACATGAACTCCAGTTCAATAAAGCACTTACTGTCTCCTTCTTGAGAGATACATGTTGATTCTGAGCTGCGCATCAAAATGTTTTCACATCACACTTAAACATATAAGAGGGTCGATTACCTAAAGTCTTATCTACTCAAAGGAATACATTAAACAGACCTTTCTGCCACCATAGAGACCTGGAGGATTCTGTGTAGCAAACAGCATGAAGCGAGGGTGAGCTTTGACAACTTCCTGGGTCTCAGTAATGAACAGCTCTCTGTTATCATCCAACAAACGGTTGAGAGCCTCCAGGACATCAGTGGGAGCCAAATTCAACTCGTCTAGAACAATCCAGTAGCCCTTTCTCATGGCATCTATGAGAACGCCTTGGAGAGAACAGAAAAAGTCCTAGTTAAAAATCTAACAAAGCAAACCTAACAGCAGCAGACACTTTTAGTAACCCTTTTTCACTCAGTAGAAATGCTAATCCAGAGAATATAGCAACAGTATTGTTTAAGCTGTTGAATTATCTCCTTTATGTCCAACAGGACAAGTATGATGAGACAGACATGAGCTCTTCAGAATTTGTTGAAATTCACATATGTGATTATCATTAATGTGCAACTACTAACTTTATGACAGGTCATCTCTCCACTGTAATACAACAGACAAGTTAAGCAGAAAGGAAGAAATAAACAGTGAACTGAGATAAGAATTTGGAGTATATATAACATGGCCACTCACCTTCCTTAAACACCAGCTTCCCAGAGGCATCCGATGTGTAACAGCCAATATATTCTTGGATATCAGTATGCTCATGATTGTTAATCCTTACACAGTGATTCCCAGTAGCAGCAGCCAACCAGCGAATTAAACTGGTTTTACCAACAGAGGTCTCTCCTTGAATCAGTACTGGGTGAGTCCTAAGAGCCATAACCAAAATAGTGAGTTTGAAGCATAAGCCTTAACTTTCTCATGGAAAAGGTGTCAGCATTATCAAACCACATTACCAAAACATCACCACTGAACTCACATGGGGTATTCCAGGATCACACACTAACATGGTTAACAACCCAAGTGCCAACAGCTACCCATGAAGCTTTTCATGGCACCCTGAAAAAAGCAGGTTACTTTAACTGCAAATTCCTAGATGGTAACTTAAATAAAACAAGGTATGACAGTAAAATGGTTTAAGAAAACGAGAAATGCAGGTATAAATTCAAGTCACACTATAAGGAAAAGTTAACTGTAAAACAGAAGGAAAATAGACATTATTCATCCGAACAATAAAGGCTAGAGAGACACCAAGACTCAGGGCCTAAACAAACATATTTAACTTTTTTTTAAGGAAAAAGTTGAAACACTTACCCTGCAGACACAACTCTGACAATGTCTTTCAGATTAAGCTTAACTGAAGGGGTTAGCACATAACTCTCATCTACAGCAGGTTCTTTATCCCCAGCTGAAATCCAGTATCCTTCTATAAGTATAAAATTCCCTCCTTGGGGTTTTGGTATTTGCTAAGGAAATATGACAGAAATAACAGATTATACAAATGAGTCTCAATTTTCTAATGAAAAAAATACCACTGCACCATATTCTGTAAAAAGTAATTTTAAATTAATTCCTGAGCATTCCTGCAGTAACCAATGACCTCCTGCCACAGACTGCAAACTATAAGACAAACCTGACTGATAATTTCAGGGTCATGATGCAGAAATCTTTTCCAGCGCCATGAAGATAAAAAAGATTCAAGAGTCCTAGCACTGAATTTTGAAGGGTGTTTCCAAGCAGAAAATTTGTTTTGATCTTTTTATACTCATATATGTTTTCCAATATGAAGAGGTTTATTCTGAAACAAACACCTGTCTCTTAAACTGGCTTCCCCATCCCCCTGCCCAGGCCCCCATGCAAGCTCGTGCCGAGCTCCCAGCACTAGTGAGATTCTTCCTCTCCCATTAGAGAAAAAGCACAAATGTTTGCTTCATATCCATGTTCTGCATTCAGAGTCTAAAAATACAAAGCCTGTGAAAGCTTCTCAAAAGTCTGTGAAAACTTTACAGTTGGAATCACTGCATTAAGCTGCCCACACTCCACAATGCTTTAATTATTCAGACTTCAATATTTTTTCAAATTAAAAAATAAACTAACAAACATATGGACATTTCAAGCAAAGTAAAAAACCACAAAGGAATGGTATTAATTTTTTCTAGTTCTTATCTCTATAACATAAATAACAGAACAGCAAGAAGGAAATGTAGAGGAAAAAGCAGAGAAGCCAACTCAAAACAAGTCCTACTCTGAACTCTAAACTCTTTAAAAGCTTAGTTACCTACCTGCTTGAGAAGGCTTTTGATGTTGCCAGAGACTATATGCTGGCAAATTAGCTTTTGAACTACTGGGTGAGAACCTCTGTCAAGCTGTGTCAGGAAACTCAAACAGAAGCCCTAAGAAGAAGAATTATTTTTAGTGATAAAATGAAAAATAGGAGAAAAATACACAGATTAAAGAACTATTTCTGTTCAACACTGTACTTGAGAGGATTATCCTTCACCCAAACAATCTTTATTGTGAATACACATTGAGACAAATGCTAACACAGGTAATCACCTCATAGAGTGAGCGTGGTATGCTGCCGCACGGATTAGAGGCTGCAAACCTCAGTGCTCTGCAAAGTGTACGGAGACTGTAGTGAGGTCTGTGGCCTGTTCCATCCACCAACTTTTTTTCTGCTTCCTTTCTCACAGACAAATAAAAGCTGCAAAAATAGAGTTACAAGGAGCTGTTATTGATCAGACCATTGCACTAAGGAATTAAATCCAAGTATGAACACTTGAGCTTATCTCCAACTGCTACTTTTCCTAAAAGCTCCAGGTTAGGAAAGCCATGCCAAGCTTTGCCATCTGTATAGTCAGTAAAGCAAAGTAACAAAGTATTTTTAGAGCCGTATTTTTGAGAGAGCTTGATATGCAGAGAGTGCCTACCAATTCTGCATATTCTAAACATGAGATAGTTCACCTTTAACTAAGGGAGAGAAAGGCAACTATAGATAAACACACATGACTTACATTGGTATCATCTACAGAAACAAACTTTTAGTCTCAGATAGAGGACTGCAACAACAACGTTCTTAAACTGGTGCCACCAAGAAAAACAATTCTGAATTAAAAAAACATAAATCTCCTCCCTACAAACAGAGAAACCTTCAGAATTAGGAAGAGGGATGTCTATTCTCTTCCTTTTCCTGAAGCTATGCAAATTGATGCATAGGAAGCATTATACTGTTTCCCAAAACAGTCTAACCACAGACTGCAATTACATGCCTTTTTTTTGTGACTTATTTTATCAAGAATTTTGCGAGATTACAATCAACTTACTTCACAATTCCTTGTACTGTATTTTTGTTCACATTCAGGCCTCTCAGATAATCCATAATAAGAATTTGCAAGTCTCCTTCATTTCTCAATTCTTCTACGTAAAGTTCAGTAAACCTATAATAATAAATCCATAAAAATACAAATCAATCCATAACACTTAGACATCTGGCCAAACTTTAAAAATGGCATTATATATGAATCTCATGGCATATAATATTTGAATTTTTTCAAGTAGCAGAATACTGCTTTTCAAATGACCTACAGAGAGACTCAAGAACAAGAGTACATAAAAAAATGAGGTTTTTCTATTTCTTTCGAGTAATTTATCTGAATTATTTTAGCTTATTAGATGGAAAATGAACTATGGGAATGCGTTTTCTTAAATTAAAATTTTAAACAATCTGCAGTTGGTAACCAAATATTACAGCTTGAACACTGAAGCAGTGACACAGCTGGAGCACTTTTCAAATAGACTTTCTGATGATCTCTACTTTAAAGAGTGGACACTTCAGAGATACCACCTATTCCTGATTTTGTTATGACTAATATGTCCAGGTTGTTTTCTACTTTTACAAGTATCCAGCTCAGCAATGATAAAACAGTAAAACTTGACAATAAGCAAAGGAAAACTAGAAGCAAACATACACAGTGAAGCTCTGAGTAATATGTCAGTGTTTCCCATTGAGTGCACTGTCAGGGCAGCTGTAGCTTATGAACATACTTTCTAACAATCACACATCCAACTTTTAGCACTCATGAGGGAAACTGCATCAAATAATGTGTGCAGAAAAATCTTTCAATTCAGGTAGTACTGAAGAATGGATTTACCACAACTCCAATCTTCTGGCCACAGTGCTTAGATGTTTTAAGGCCACACAAAGTATTTTGAACATCACATATCTGCTTCACCACACGAACCATCTTCCTCTTGAGTGAACAAGGTTGGATGTGCAGCTTTTTGCAGGGATCATCACCACTTCTGAGTTATCAAGAGAAAGGTTGCTAAACAGATACAAAACATTTCTCTTTTGTATCCCCATCAGGATGCTGCAGTTGCATTGCCAGGTGCTGACACCTTAATTGTAAAGAATTATCATTCCCCTGCCCCCAGTGACAACAGTCTACACTACCACTGGAGCATCTGCTCATGGCTCAGCAACTTCACAGAAGTATTTTTCTGATCCTATTTCATGAAAAGCCTTCATCATAATATGGAAAGCATCTCTCACAGGTAGTACACTTGAGTTCAGACTTATATCCTCAGGCTTCAGACAAGGCATTCTTCACTTTATCAACTTGTGAAATTAATTAAACTCTGAACAAGACGGTGACTAATTATTTTGTCACAGAATCATTATTTCCTACCTGTTTCTTATTCCTAGAGGAAGATTTCTCTTTCCAACATCTGTAGCTGGATTCATGCATGCAAACAAGCGAAAATCAGGGTGGCGGACAAGAGGTTCTAAAGTGAAACAGGAATAAGAGACAGATGGTTAATGACAAACACAGGATATTAATTACATTAAATAAGGTATATTTTATCTAAACCAGCTTTTATTGTTGCACTACTAATTTTTTTTAAATGTCAGCATAAAAACTTTTTCGCCAATAACCCTGCATAATTTTATCAGGAGTATCTGCAGCTTCACAAGCATCCATCAAGCTATCCCAACTTTATAAAGAAAACAAAGTTTCAGTCCTTCAATAGTCTTTAGACACAGCCACACTTACTGGGAGCACCAGAAAGATCTGCTCCATGTAAAGTCAGTCTAAAGAGGTAACAGCTACAATTTCTGCACGTGGAAATCTCCTGAGGCGCAGTGAATTGAACCTCCCACCTTTTGCACAAAGTTTGAAGTCTACCAAGACCACGCCACTCTCTTTTGCACACTTCCATTGGAATAGTAAATATTCAACTTATTTTGAGCCATATACGATAGGAAAATCAACTAGATAGCAAGATGTAGCATAAGCAAGCACAGAAATGGTACCTGTGTCTCCTCTGTCTAGTAACACCAGTGACCCAGATGATCCTTCCAATAAACCACTCAGGCACTCCAAGGTCTCTGCTGCAGCCAAGTTGATCTCATCCAATAAAATCCACTCTCCCTTTTTTACTGCTTGTGCCAAAGTGCCCTAAAAACAAGATCAATTTGTTAATCACACCACCACCAATGATCTATCAACTGAAGCAGTCATATACTGGAAATACTTGGTGTGCACTCTATGGCTTGATTAAACAAATGGCAATTCCAAACCTTTTACAGCAATAGCAGTTTTACTGCTCTCTCTCAACAACAGCAATTATTTTGCAAGTCACAGAAGTCAGCTAGTCATCACCATTACATCAGTTACCACTTAGACTGGTTGAAACATAACACAATTAAGATCTCTTATTTGCACAATGCTGTCTGTCAGTGATACCCACCAACGTGGTGCACACACTTCACTGACACCACATGAGAATAAAGACAGTTAATCTAAAGAAACCAAACCACACAAATAATACTACATTCCTAAGGAAATGATATCTTAATTAAAATTATACTTCGTCAAAGCTTCTCCATCTACTCATACACACACGTCTTATAGAGGACTGGTCAACATTTCACACACTTTACATGAAATTTGAGAGCATATATTCAGACGAACCAAGTGACAGGGAACAACTGTGCATAAACCTCGTAGTTTCTCCTAATCACACAATGTCATTAGAACACATCATGGGTTTGAAATGTTTAAAAAAGCACTTCAAGATAAACAGCACAGATTCTTAATATTAAATCCTTCAGAGGAATCCCTAAGCAGAGCATGTCCTACTGGAGACTGGTCAGGAAGTTTTTTCTAATCTCATACAGTTGAAACAATATGACACACTGTTGATATTCTTCTCGGGAAGTTATTTATATAATACTGATTGCAAAGTCTTTTAAATAGTTCTCCTTATTGCTCCTAGTATCAAAATGCAACTCTGAATACCTCAACAAATGCAAAGAGGAGAGCATTTTCTGTCATTTTCATCTGTTGATGAGCATGATTCAGTTTAAGACCAAATGCCTCCCACTTTTCCTTCAGTGGTGAGCCTGTAAGCAAAACAAATTTCAGTTTGTAACAGCAAAAACAATATTAAAAAAAGTTCAACAATAGTATTTTCATCAGGCTGCTTCAAGCACAAGGATACAGAAGAAAGCTTGGCTGAGCAATGAAAACATTCAAGTTCTACAGATGATATCTTATGAATAAAAAAAAAATTGTTTTGGTCTTGTTTGTGACTCTTATTTTTTAAATTTAACTGAACACTATTGACCCACGGGTACAGATACTTTGCTATTCATTCCTAGCTTAGCAACAAATACTTAATGCTGCACTTTGTTCCAATATGACTGTTACCACCAACTGAATGAAAGTTAACTTGTCACTTGTTCTGCTGGTCTAGAACGAGAAATAACTCCATGCAACACAAAGTATCGACATTGCCTCTGCCTCAAAATGAGCTGTGAAGTATAAAACAAAAAAACCCCAACAACTTACAAATTAGAGCACTAGACAATGATAACAAGTCAAAAGCAAGCTACTACTACCCAAAAAGAGCTATTGCTTTGGGTTTGGGGTTTTTTTGCCATTGTTTTGCTTTGTTTTTTAAATAGGACCTATTTGTGACACCTAAGGAGGTTCCAGGACTGAAAGTATGGATGCATTCACATCAAAGACTGACACACAAAGCACTAGGACTGCTAACCAAGCACAGCAAATGAGTAAGTGCTTGAGTGGACACCAGATGTCAAGATCAGACAAATCAACCTTCACACTGTCAGACAGTTGACAGTGGTGATGAGTTAGAAAAAGCAAAAAATTAAACAAAATACAAACCTAACCACGATTTTAACAGTATTTTGCATGTCTGATTGTGGAGAGACACTGCATTTCTCAAAACCAGAAGAAAAGATGTAATAAAGGGGGATAACAAAAAACTAAACCCCAAACAAACCCAAATTCAAAGAACAAAAGAAGCCACCAGTATTAATCTACTCTCTGCCATGATTCAGCACTGATGTGCCTCTGATCAGTCTGAATTCTCACCAGATGCATTTTCTTTTACTTCCTTATTAATAGCAGATTTATGAATATGCTGCATTAATTTTAGCAGATCATGCCAACGTTTCTGCCTGTAGCAGGTCTGAATGTGTCCCAAGAATGTCTGATTTTTCTTCCTAGAGAATGTCTGAGCAAAGAGTTCTTCAAAAGACTCTCGCAGAGGGAGCCAGATCAGCTTGTTATCCACAGGCTTGTAACTGAAGAGAAGCAAAAGAATAGCTACTTATTTGTGACCCAGGAACCTGTGAACTTAAAGAAGAAACCAACCCCAAAACCAGTTACTGAAACAAGAACAAGGTGCATGAATGAACACTGGTTTCCAAAGTTTTTTACTCAACTAATGAACAAAGTTAAAATGGTACATTTTTTTAATGCACCTCAATAGAGTTTATAAAGACAGGACCACCCTGATAAGTAAAATATTTTTAATACTACCAACCAGTACGTACAATGAATATTACATCAGATTTATACTGATCAGTTTACCCATTTTTAAAGAAACATCAGGTTGTGCTTTCAAATGACTCTCACATACAGCTGTGCACACAATTCTGTGAAATGTCTCTGTTTTTCAGCAAGGACAACAAGGTGTCTGAACACAAACATGTTCATTAAGACATTTAGATTACTATGAAACAGATACTGCCAATTTGTTATGCAGAACAGACAAAAGAATGTTCAGTGACTCACCCCCCTAATAGATCTGCTGTGTCACTTTGTTGGTTCATGTTGATAACCCTCAAACGGTGTCCTTGAAACAGAAATAGAAAGCACCATCAGCTTGTGGGTTTGTTCATTTGCTGTTCTTTAAATTATCTTCATGTAAGTTACAGTCTTCATACTTTATTTACCTGTAATATGAGCAAGGTACTGAACAGTTGAGGTTTTGCCAGTTCCTGTTTCACCAACCAAAAGCACTGGCTCTCCTTTGGTAACACACACTGCAAGCTGTTCAATCAATACTGCAGATGGCCGTGTGGCAGCAAAGGTTTGTTTTGCTCTGAAAAAAAACAAAGGAAGCAACTCAAAACGAAGATTTATCAAGGAACTCATTTCAAGTTTTTTATTTCTTTTGTGTAGTGGTTGCATTTAGGATATTTTTTTTCTAAATTAATACAGGTCTGAAAAAAATAGTTCCAAGGATCCTTCTAAGATACTTATTTCTCTCAAGATACAACCTAGCAATTCAAGGTTTCCAAAGAACTTCTAGGACAATGGAGTTAGAAACACATACTACAAAAATCTCCCTTTATAAAGACAGATTCATCAAAATTTTATTGTAACAGTTGTGGGCCTACACTGCTTTGAAGACACTCTAGTTCAAAGAAGCTGACAATCTCCACACTTTGGCTGCCAGTTGTATGATGCAGACAAGCTTAATGATAAACAAGGTAAAACTCAGATCACAAGAGAAAGAACTCTCACATTCCTTCCAATAAAGTGAAAATATCCAATTTGCATTTTTCTTAACCCTGTGACTTGCAGTCTATTCTCTTCCACCACAAAATATTTCGGTTTACACAGAAACTGCAAGATATTGTACCTGTGTACAGTGAGAGTCTGTGTTTGTTTCTTCACAAGACACACTCTTCCAACAGAGACTTCTTGTTCCCGTATTAAAATTTCTGGTTTATAGAGTTCACAAAAGAACTCTACCTGTGAAGAAAGCACCAACATTTCCAATACTGATTTTGCTTATGTCACATTAAGAACACCCATGCTATGCTACCAGTATTACTCTGCAGCAAGCTAATTTTTCATGGTAAGATTCTGTTTTGTAGATTTTACTTACTGATCACCAAAAATACTGAAGGACCTCAGAAGTGTTTTTATCTGTACAAACAACTTTCCATTTAATAACTTGTTAACAGGTCTATGCCATTGTATTTCCATACTTTGTCTATTGCCATGGTGGTTCGACTACATAAACTTCAACAGCTCATTTAACAATCAAGCAGCAGCCTCCCTCAAAAAACCTCTGTGTGTAAACAAGGATATTTTGCCATCTGCAGGGAATAACAAATTCCTGTTCTGAAATAATGCAAAGAAGGACAAGCACAGAAGTTTCAGGGATGCATCTGTCATAAAATAACAAAGGAGGGAATTTTCTTTGCAAATTTCTATACTCAAATAGTTGACAAAAAATGCTTTAGTTTAATTCTGCCATTTATAGAGCATTACTAAGCTCCAGAGAGGTACTTGATTTTGTAATCAATGACTACAAACCAAGTAGCAGTAAAGACACTGTTTCTCTCTGATCTCTTCATTTAAGTGATTAATGTTCACTGTAAACCACCTCAGAAACACATTCTTTACTACTCTGTGCATCCAGAAGTATCACATGCTTAGGCAGCTGTGCTGTTCCAGTTGTGCAATCCTTTTGCATGAGGCCATTTGCTCTGAAACAGATTCACTGGAACTTTCAGAGGAAAAATAAACGCAGCTGAATATAAAACAGGAGAAAAACAGATCCCGAGATAGAACAGAGAGCAAAAATAGTGTTTGTGACAGAGAGATGGGTGTAATTTTAAAGAAAAAATAGCATAACATATTTAAGTTAATCAGTAGAAAAACGGCAAGCTATAAAACACTAGCAATAAACATCATGTTAATTATAGCTTAACATACCTTCTTTTTGGAAATGTTTAGTTTACTTCCGATAACTTTTGCCATTTTCTGTCTGCTCCCTTGGTTGGACAGCATAGCTGTGAAACAGTCCAATGCCTGTCAAGAGGAAAACCAACTTCTTGAACACTACTTTTGTAAGATTTGATCTCACAAGCACCATCTTAATCTAAATGAGCCCAAATCCAATCCAGCCATGGTAAATAAAATCATTTCACAGTCCACAGATTGAGTCAAACAATGGAGTTCAAAAGGATGTAATAAGAACTTCTAAACTTTGTAATGTAGTGGGTTTCTACCAAAAGTAAAAATTTTTCAATGCCCAGAAGTTATTTTTTAGGTGAATGGACCAAAACGAGAAGGAAGTAGCACTGTAAGACCTAACATCTCAAAACAGCCTCTAACTGACACACACTCAAAAAAATCCCAATCCAGAATGTAAACTGATGCACAGGAAAACAGAAAAGAAGCCTCATATTACAACAAAAAGGAAAGAACTTGAAACTGTTACTCTCAGTCACAATATCAGTTGAAAATATTTTGCAACATGCTGTTTGTGTGACAGCATTAAGTCTTTCAGCACACCACTGCAAACAACCTCCCTAGTAGCAATGAAAGCCTCTGATTAGACAGATCACAAACATTCCAACTACAGTCCAATTGCTTCAGTCAAAACGAGACGTAAAGTCCCGTCTCACATTCCCAAATGGAGTATTTTGAGACAAGGCTAGAATTTGTGTAAGCAATTTCTGGATCAAGTCTTACCGCACCTCCTGAAAAATATTCACTGTGGTGGTTGAAGAATTACTGTCGAAGTTGTAAGCAATCCTGCTGCACCAATTCAGAAGGTCTCTAAAAACAAACAAATAAACAAAAAGATTTGGTACAAACAAGCCAAAACACACTGCACTTTCTTTCACGACCCACACCTAGTATTTACTGACTAGTTCACAAAGCGTTACTGGTTACAGAAATTCTACATGAGTAGAATTGACATTTGGTATGAGAGGAAAAAATAATTCAGCATCAAGATACACTTCATCATAAAAATTCTGAAATTAATAGTACACTACAGATCTGGTTATTTTCAGTCACCTGTAAGTTAGAATGCTGTGAGTGTTCAGTATGAAATAACCTAGATAGGGAAATATATTCAATTGCTGAAAACATTATCTTCTAGCTCCTGTGAGAACATTTTACAGGACATTATCAGTTCTTAACTAGCACTTATATCTTCTGTTAACATTAATTAAGAATTAGCTCTTATGGCCTGATACCTACTGAGCACTGCATATGACAAAACCTACACTTTCTACTCAAAAAATAAGTGTAAGTATGGCAAATAGGATGTTTAAATAATCCAGACTGAGTTTCTTTAGAAGATACATTCATGTTATTTTAAAATGAAAAATGTATTTCTCCATTTTTTACAAAATTCCAGTTTAATTATTCAAACTTCTAGCATTATTTTAAAAAACGTTAAGAAAATAACAAAAATAAACCTTTCTATCTTTGCAGCTAGCTGACTTCTAATAAATGTAAAAGAAAAGAGAACCTTAGAGATAGTTCTCGTCCTTCCAGATTTGGTTTCTTATGTTCTGATCTTGGTTCTGATGAGTCTTCCGGGACATTACTGGAGTGAGAAGCACTGTTTTCAGATGCCTGATACTTGTCTCCTGTAAGGTCAATGTAAATGTCCAGCAAGTGATCTGTTACAAGAGCAAGGTTGGGGTATCTCCTTTGAAGGACCTGAAAGAAGAACAAACAAAACAAAACCACCACCACAAAAATTAACCATTAGCACCGAGAAGAAACCACCAGCCCCCAAAATTCTACTGGAAGACACTTGCAATATACACCTAAGCTGGGAAGCTACACAAAACTGCTCTCTTGCAATCTTTCATCTGAAGACATCAGAAGTTATTATGGCTTGTTTGATACTGATTTGATGCCAAAAATTAATTTTGCCAACTCAAATCTACTCAAATTCATTTAATACATTTGCACAAACACCAACAGGAAATACAAAAGATACGTTCAACCCTATCTAAATCCAAATCATGATCACACAAATTTACAATAGATAATAGTAGTTCTTACCTCTTGTTCTTCTTTGTAACTGAATTTATTTGAGAATTCATATTGTCTGTTCAGTGTAATCACAAAGACACATTAAGGGGCTAATTTTTCTTCTGTAATTTCCTTTCAGCACAGCTCTCTCCACAAAAGCTTGCCAAACACATTATTGCTTCCCAAAATTACTTTTAACAGACACAGGCCAGGAAAACTGGCCCAACTCTGCCAGACTGACTTTCAAGATTAACAAGAACATGAGTCTGTTTTCAAGACAAGCAAGTGGGTATATTCTAACACTGTCTCTTCTATTACTACTAGAGAATCTTAGAGTGTTTAATTTGTGTGTTTCTGTGACTTAAGCTAAAAAGTTACCAAAAAAAACCCCAACAAAATAACCTAGTGGTGACACATTTAGCACTGAAGATCCCTTTTTTCCTGAGGTTTTGATAATCAAGTTTTACTTTAATATTGGTCCTTTCTGGAGGTGATCTTTGGCACCAAGTTTGGCCAGATGGTTCTTTTTAAATACTGCAGCTGCGAGCTTCCCCTGTGGATGTTTCTGTACCTACAGCACACAAGTGTGCACATCTCCATCAAACCATCTGCAGAAGTGTCCCTGCACATCTACGTGTTTCTCCTCCAACAAAATCCACAAGCATCAAATAAATGCTGTTCTTGCCCCATTCCTAACAACAAACTGACAAACGACTAAAAAAGGAAAAAGAGATATTTAAGGTCACCCATAACTGTGGTGGCTGCTGAATAAGTCCAGAGGAGCAAATTAATTCTACTGAAAAACTATCCTATTCATTCCAGAAAATTCAGCACTTTCACCTCAACTCTTCTGCAAGAGACTATTCACCACTTTTTCCATTAGGCAAGGTTCTTTTAAAAATCAGATCCTATTCTGAACTCTGTATCACAAGGCAAATCTCCAGAGAATTTTATTTTCCCATGAGTCCTGGGGTCCTTTAATATTCTAAAGAACTACATAAAACAAGCATTTCCAACAGAAGATGTCAAGCAGTTATTTTTAATTGCTAACTGACCAACTATTTTCCAACTCAAAGCTTAGATAGTAAGCTCAATTTTTATTTTTCTCTCTCCTTTTAAAATCTCTCTGGGATGATAGTTGGCAAAATAACTTGATTCTTAGAGTCACACAAAGAACTGTTTTTCAAGGCAAGTTCGAGGAACTTTTGTTCAACTTATTCCAAATTTCTCTGACAAACTGCCCATTTACTTTAAAATTGGCAGCACAAACCTGAAATTATGAAGGTGTATTGTGCAACTTGAAAATAACAATAAGGATTGAATTCACTACTTAAAAACATTTATTACCCTGAATTGAAACGATTATTCACAAGCCACAACGGAGCAACATAATACCATACCTCCTTAAGTTCTCCTTTGCTCATGTTATCCAGATGTATTTTGGTCCAATATTTGTCCAAAAGAGCAGCATGGCTGCTTTGCTGCCTGTACCAACCTCCACCACAACTGAATATCCTAAACAAAACAACATGAAGAAACACAGCACATTGAGTGTTGCTGAAGAACTCAGTATTTTCAATATATATTCCTTGCATCAAAGAATGTTATGTTTTGCTGCTACAGCATAATGCGCACGCACAGATGACACACTGCTCATCACTGTACTGTCACATACCCTACCTTATCTAAGTACCTGCTCTTTTATCACAGTGTTTTTCTCCCTGTAGTGCAAAGTCTCCTTAGAGGTACCTTCAGAAAGACAACTAAGTTAACTGACAGTGATAACAGAAAAAGCACAAAAAGAGTTAACTTAGTAAAGCATCTTGCTCTGCTGTTTGCTCTGCCTATTTTGATAGAAGAACACTGTAGAAACAGTTCTGTTCTGCTCACTGGACCAAAGTCTAAATAGTAGAGAGCAATATACAATAGACTCGCAAGAAAAAAAAATAATTTCACAGCTTCTATGGCTTCTATTGCTTGTTAATGGGAAATTGCTAAAATAGTCCTGCCCAAGTACCTCAGACTTAAAAAATAGAATATCCATGCTCTCAATCGCATTTAAATTTACAAACCTACCTCCTGGTTGCAAAAAATTGGAATCCTGATGCCACTTTTAAACAGTCACCACGACCAGGAATTAGTAACTCTTTTTTCTCCAAAAGAGGAATCAGCACAGAGATCTGGAGATGAAAAATTATAAAACAATTTTTTTTTTGTGAAACTGTAATTGACAGCACAACCATCCGCACTCATTTCACACTTGAGATGCTGGAGCAATTCCACTGAGCACCATTACATTGTCAGCAACTGCTGTTCCTGCAGCTTCTTCTTCCAAATGATGCTAACAGGAATTGCAGAGACCCCAGTAATTTTAATCAGCAGAGGCAGTCAAAAGTATAATGTTTACCTATCTTTCTCCTGTATTCAGATTTGATGATAAGAGAACAAAAATGATAGCCTTCACACTGCAAGTCCAAATCAAAACTATTTATTCTTAAATTGTCAAATTAACTATTAGACATTTGCACATCAGAAGCCTGAACAAAGATGACCTGCATCTCAAAGATGTCATTCTCAAACATCAACATTTTTCAGTGCTACCCCCAGGAGAGTTTGGTATCTATTTGAAGAATCTGTTCTTCCTGAAGGACAGTAATGGCAGTGACAGGAAAAAGGGGTTAGGACCACAAGGAAGCCTCAGCACAGAGGGAGGCAAGCAGTGACACTTTGATATGGAAAAAGGAGACAGGATGCCTACAGGCAGGACCTGAAGAAAGGGAGAATGTGGCGAATGCAGGGTACTATTCAGGGCATGCTTATGGCAAGTGTAATGAGTTGAATCCATAGAAGTAAATAAGTGCATGACCCCCTGGCAGTGAACTGTCTAGTACACAGAATCAAATTTTCAGTATTTCAGAAGCCTAGAACCCAATAAACAAACTGCCAGCTCATTCAGTCACACAAAGGATGCTTTACAGAACAGATGTGAAAGGAAACAACTATCTGTGGAGTATCTGGCAGGCCTATACAGCACATTGTTCTTGCAGATGACATGTTTTCAGTAGCCATTATTTCCAAAAGCGAAAGATGGCAGTCTAACTAGTCATTCTGGAGCTGAAAACAGGAAATCTGTTAAAACCTATAAATACTTAATGCAACAACAGATTTTTAACATCCAAGCCAGAGGTAAAAAACATATAAGAAAAAAACTCAACCAACCAAAAAAGTAGCCCCACACAAGACACTAAAAAGATCTTGTTAGCAGCATGACCCTAATAAACTAAACTCATGATATTTTGTGGTGTTTAGGATCATGTTTGTTTTCACATACCAAAACATGATTAAATAGGCACACATCTCATCATCAATGTCAATTCCAATCTTCACAGTGAAATTTTGCATCAGTGGCAGGATTGTGACTAATGTAACAGTGACAAAACCAAACATGGTGTGCTAAGAGAGACAAGTTAGTTCTTTCTGATGCCTTTTAAAAGAAAAGCAGCATTTTCAGCTTGTTGTTACAGAATCCATGGTGATTAGACTCACAAAATTGCTATGGTGGGCATTAAGACCAGTACCCTAAAGAGAACACAAACCTACATACCACATCCAGAGGAGCATAATCAATGTCTTCCAAAAGTATCCAATGACCTTTGGTAACAGCTTGTGTCAAGGTTCCAGGCTGCCATACAAACTCCCCTGGTACATCCGTACAACGATACATACCAAGCAGCGTCTATGACAGAAACAATCCGTAAATGAGAGAGTTGTTCATTACACCCCTTAAGAAACTCAGAGAAGAAAATTACAAACATGACCAAAGATGGTATGCAAGCAGTACTTACTTAGCCCTCACATTACTAAACAATCCATCTGGCAATCTGTGCCCAGCATTACGCCTCTTTTCATTAAGAAAAGAAAAAGTTTTCCCCCTTAACATGTATGATAATCTAACAAACATAACAATCAAAACAAACTAGGTAACCAGAAGTGAATCTATGAGCTGTGTCATCATAATTTATAAACACAGAAAACTGTCTAGGGTTGCAATGAACTTTATTTTAAATTTTTGAAATGTCTGTGACTAGAGTAGTGAAAGGAAATGTAAAGCAAGATATAAAAAGGTAAAAACCAGTCAAGTGTTGCCACTCTCAAACTAATTTCCATAGCTAAGCATTGCTTAAATAATTAAATTTATGGTTTCACTACTACACATTTTGTACCTCAAACTTCATCACTTTTTCTTAATATGGTAGTGTTAGTCATGTATATGAAAAGATACACTTGTGAGATGCTGAAACCAGCTGTTCCATCCAAGAAAGTGTTTATGCATGCAAATAAAAACCTTCAGATAGCACTTCTCATAGACACTAACCACCTTTGAAAACTACGTATAAACTGAGCCAAACAAGATAAATCAATTCAAGCTCAAAATTTATATATGCAAAACCAAAGGAATGTGAAATTATCTTCACCTCTGATTTTGTCTCTACAGACAGAGATAGATCATTATTATGTAAGTGTAAACCTCCTCAACATCACAGGATCTTACCTCATCTTATCTTTACAACAAAAAAATTGGCATCAGATTAAAGTGACATTAGCTCATGTAAATTGAAAGTGTTACACAACCTTCAGCACCAGCTTGAATCATTTTAGAATCATGTTTTTTCCAATATAAATCAATTTTTTTAAATTAATCAATATAGCTCTTCCACATAGAAAAACCCTGATAAAACATAATTTGAATGATGCAGATATAGCACAATTACACAGACTTTAAAACCTACAAAAGCTTAACTGCTACTTTTCTTCACATCTATTTATTCATTCTCATCAACAGGAAGGCCAATACTAGAGAGCTGGGCACTGTGGGGTCCTTGGGTAAAACATGACTTTATTAGAAAATTAAGTCCAATGATTTAAGTAAAAATTATGTCTGATCATTCAACCATAAAACAAATTCATCAGTTACCTTACTGTCGGTTTGATCTCCAAGCTGAACTTTCAAAATATGAGGAGGTTTCACTCTTCCTGTAACAGCTGCTAAATATTCAACTAAACAGGTTTTGCCACATCCTATTGGTCCTTCTAATAAAACAGGAGTCTGATATGCTACAGCAATAGCAAGGTTCTGAAGACTTGTGAAGGCAGATTCAACCAAAACAAAACTGCTCATGTTATTTTCCTGTTCAAACATAAAATTTGAGTTACTACACCAAAATTGTTACTTTTTTTACAGGTTGGACAACACAGAACAATTAGGAAAGCAAATCCAGCAACTAGAAAAACTTTGGCCCACAGATCTGTATACCAAATAAAATAAAGAATCTAAAGCTGTATTTAATGACAGATTTCATAAAAAACCTATTATAGATGAAACAGTTAATAAAAAGTGTATGTACAGTTTGTTCCCAAAGGGGTTCACACTGAGTTGTCAGTACAGGCACAGTAACTACTCAATCATAACACATATATTGCAAATTGTATTTGATTGACAAATTAAGTCATCAGAATGGATCCAAATCCCAGAAAAAATCAAACAGCAGTTAAGATTCAGATGATGCAAGTATCAATATTAACTGAATAAATGAGTATTTACTTCTTTCAGCAGAGGTCAAAGTATAAGCTTATTAAACTCGGGGATTGGAAAAAAAAGGTAAATTCAGTAACATTTTCATTTTATTCAAAATGAAATTAATGCAGTTGAATGGTAATAAATCAATGCTACAGATAGTCTCCAAGTATTTTGCCTCTTGCAGTCACTTACATCCCAGTATATGGCACAAAATGAGTGCTTTCTGCCAAAAGGCACAGAGAAAAGAAATCAGAGCACTGAAACAAGCATCTTGTATTTAAGTCCAACCCTGTTTTCAGATATAGTTTCCTGTACCTCTCTGGTAACACTGAGTTTTTAAACTCTTAAAAACCTGCTTCCCCTCACAGTTAGCTCCTACATCTTTGTCAGACCCCCTAAGCTGTTACTGGCATCTCCCCAGTGTAACTGGAAATACACTGTAGACCAGAGCAGTGCAATACCTGTGGCTATTAAAAAATAAAGGCATGCCCTTGAGGGAAGTTCTAACTCCCCTCACAGAGACTATCCTTTCAGTAATCCAGTTTATAGTGATAGCGAAAAACGCCAGAAAAGAACTGCTAAGATAAAGTTTGTATTCTGTCAGCAGCAGGTATTTCTTTCTGTGCAGGGAAGTGAAGCAGCACCTCACTTGAAGCACAGGTGCAAAAGCAGGTTAATTTATACATCTGAATCTAGGTGATTACAACATCTTCTCTACACTATTCATGTGATTACAACATCTCACACATATTGATGATAGGCAGAGTCTGGGCAGAGTTGGGGCAGTGTCTTCTTCTGGCATCAGTTTTGGGTAGGGGGGTTTTCTTCATTCCCACTTTCAGGGGTCTTGGTAGGTCTTCCTCAGATTGACCTAGCTTATTCCTTTTAAGTGACCCAGTCAAATTCTGTGCAAAAAGTCTTGGCTTGTTCCCATTTTGCCCTATTCATATGTCTACTTCTTCCTGATTTATAGGTTCTAGTCCATGGTACAGCGAACTCAGCGAATAGCCCAGATCTGGGTGAAAAGAACACAGCATGCTAGCAATAAGGGCTGAGCAACCAGGTTTTCACAGGCTTTAGGATTTTTAGGGGGTCTTTTGGAAAATCAGGGCTTGCTCCTTCTCGATAGCATGGCCCAGCTTCACCACAGCTGCAGCAGCAGTGACACTGGCATGGCAGTAAGAATTTTTTTAAACAGCTCTAGAGTTTCCCCCCTACTAAAATGAATTTCAAACCACTTTCTCAATCCTACAAAAAACTGAAAATGATAGAAAAGAGCAAATTCAACAACAGAAGCAGGGAGGGGTGAAGGTGAGGATTGAAATTTAGAGGAAAATCCCTCTTTCTTTGCTCCTGCTACTAAAAAAATTCTGGACACTGGTGTCTTCCTTAATTTTGTTGTCCTTTTGTAGATCACTGTTACAAAATCAAACGAAAAAACTCAGCTAAGTGCTGAAACTGTATCTAAAAGAAAAAACCAGTCAAGAATACTGGCTGGAGCTACAGAGAAGAACTTGAACAGTTTAAGTTAAATAGCAATTCAAGAGAAAAAAGGTTAAATACTGTTCAAAAACATTTATGCCTTTGATAAGCTTCCTGAAACTCTAGGCTCTATATTCTGCATTATGCTTCACTCAAGTGAAGACAGTAAGTTCTTGCTCACTTCCTTGGCCTTTTTTCTGCTTTCTAGACAAGCAAGTAGCAGCCTTATTTTCTTTTGGTTTAAGAGAAGAACTAAGCATATGCTTGGAGAAAGGCTTTTTATAAGATGCTGTCCTAGTTGTAGGGTCTGGGACCATTTTATCACGATGTGGGTATAACCAAAAGAGTGTATTCTACACCCTCTGTTCATGTCTCATGAACTGTTAACAATGGCAGCTTACAGCAGCTGCCCTGGGCACACCTGACACCTCAGGCTACAGGCTGGGTGTAAAAGAACCCTGTGAGACAGTGGAGTGTTTCTGTCTTCAAACCAATGACTCAGCTGTGATAACTTCCCTTCAGGGAGGCATTAGTACTTTCACACCCAGCCTGAGGGGTCATGTCTGCTAATGGGCCATTAGGGACTGGCGTAATACAACAACCTAGACCATAAGAGACTCAAAAAATATCCTATGACTCACACAGTTAAATCACCCATTGTGAAACTCCTGGCCCTGGGGAGGTGCTGGGCATTCCCACCTGAACCTTAGCATATTGAATCTTCAGGTTTTGGGACTTCTGGTACCACTCTTTGGATCCACAGGGGGACCAAAACCTCAACAGGACTGCAACTACCACTCTCAAAAAGACTGCAACCATCACCCTCACCAACAGGTTTCCCTCTCCTTTTACTTCGGACTGAGGGAGAACATGGGGGGGATCTCAACACAGGGGCTGATGAACACCATTCTGTTTGTGCCCCAGGGTGCTGGGTTACACATCTGGTTTTGTGGGTTAAAAATAGTTTTTCCCTGTATCACTGTACTTATTGTAATCTTTTCAATAAACTGTAACTGACTTGTAATCTCTTGAGTAGGTTCCATTCCTCCTGCCAGCTTGCCTTTAAACTGGGACATCATTCTGTATAGCACAAAAACCTACATTACACTGGTAAAAGCAACTCTACCAGATCCTGGCTTTTCTTAGCTACAGATTATCACCCTAACTTGGACTGGAGACACTATGTAAGGCTGAGTATTCATTTGCAGTAGTTTGTACAAACTGCTACATGAAAATAAAGTGAACAGTACTCTTGCTTCTTCATTGCTTCGTTCCACTGCACAGTTTCTTTGCAGTGCCTACATTATACAACACTAGTTTACAGTACACACTGAGAAAGCTAAAGATCCATGCATTACCTGTAGTATCTCAATAGCATTTAATTAGGAAATAAAGTCAGTTCACTGTACTTAAGAGATTCCTAAAAACATAAAAAATGTATGGATTTAACCATGGGTTACATACCTGTTCTTCAGAAACACACTGCAGCCTAGGCAGCACAATGCCACATACAGCCACTACATGTGCAGAGAGGTCGCCCGACACAATATGTCCTTGTGTGTATTTCAGTTCTTTCTCCTTTTCCCAAAATGAGGGGTCTGGATTGGCCAAAACAAGGGCTTGTTCCACGTTCTGCAGCTGAGATTCTTCTAGCAGCCTGTGAAACCCGTGTTTGTTAACTCAATTGAAAGCCATCAAGAAAACAAAGAGTATTCAACACTTTAAAAGTCCTTACTTTAGTCTGAAATGTATCAGCTCCTCATGATTGAATATCTTCTTCAGGAAAGATAATTTATGCTCATCATTCATGCATGTAACCAGAGCAAGACAGTTTGAAGTATACCTAAAAATTACATTCAGAACAAATCACATCAAAATATAGTCTTAAGAAATATAGTTTGACAATTGTAAATTGCAAATCAAAACATCAAGTTTGGAAAAATGTGCAGAACACTTTACTCACAGAAATTATTTTAGCACTATGCTTAACATTCTTTAAGATTAGAGAAATATCTCAGAACTGAAAAAAGCAATTCCATCACAGCACAGTTTAACATTTATACACCAATTAACTAACATTTCTCTGAAGAACCGAATTATCAATAGAAATACAGTAAAGGAACGCACTTATGCAAATAAATGAATGTAAACGTATGAAACAAGGAAAATGAGGTCTTCTTTGTCTGATTCTTTTTCTCTTACCATTTCCCTTCCAAAATTGCTACTTCATCCTAGTTCTAAAGTTAACCTAATGCAATTAAATCAATTCTCAGGACCAAAAGAAGCCAACAACTCCCAAGTCTTCACTTCATTACTAGATAAAGTTGTCTTGCAACAAAAGGACATTTAACAAGTTGTAAACAACTTTTCATTTATTGTAACGCTGTTTTTACCTTCCAAGAACAAGCTTTTCAATGAGTTTGGTGTGGGAGGAGGGAAGAGAAGCCAGAAGAAGATTGTTTCAGAACAAAGTTCAGAAGTCAACTCATTCACGTAAGATTATTAGCTGAACACTGGGTAAACCAATTCTATCCAATGTATTACAAGTTCTATCTCTTCTTCTAAGATTATCTCAGTGTATCTCATCCTGAAGAGCATCATAAATAGCTCACAGATTTGACAACACTAATTTCTGCCCTTCCTAAATTATACACTTTACTTGAAAATTAGGTTACAAACATAATTCCAAATTTATGTTTTAAAAAAATGAAGACTATTAAAGACTTAATTTAAAATTAAAGAAACTATGAATACTACCTCTTACATAAATAAGGTAGAACATGTGATTAGGTTGAAGACTTGCAGGCAGACACCTAACATAACACATATCACATCTGACTAAAATCACATCCAACACCTGTAACAAGGCCAATATGAAGCATAGCTTTAAATAAGCCAAGTTTTACAGTAGCTGAGAGATCTATATACAAAGAATAGAACAAAGAACCAACTTGTTAACTATGCATCAATTCAGAATAGTAAAATACATGATTCTAAGGTAAGGAGGATTGAGCACAGATTCGTCTTTACTTTTTTCTGGGACAACTTTGATACAACGCATGCAGAACACCCACAAGCTTACAGCAGAGATGAAGTGATAAGTTTACCATCTTCCTTGAATCCAACTTGTGCAAACTATAGTTATTTGAAAAGATTCTTCAGAGCACAGCTTTAAGCACATCTAAGAGCTAGCCTAAAACTCACTTTGTGATAGATCACTAAAGCCTGCAAAAGATCAGGTAAGAGATACAGGTACAGATACCGTTGGTAGGATTTCTGGTATTATTTGAAGGTGCTTTCTACTTGCACGTGAACTTTGTTAACTACAGTTCAACATACAGATACTTCTTTTCAAAGGAGAAGATTTGGGGTTTTAACTTACCAACGGACTAAAGTGTCATGACTCCTTAGGAGTGGAACACACACACTCCAGTCCCACAGTTCCCGGAAAACCGATTGTTCCTTTTGTAAAAATCTGTAGGCTGCCTCCATGAGGTCTCGTAACTTCATTCGTCTGCGCCCATATCGGACTGTGTTTGCATCTGAGCTCTCCAGGAAAAGCCTCTGGAAAACTGGTGATGTAGTCTTGAAGTATCTTAGAGCAAAACTTTAGAAGAGAGAGAGAAAGAGAAAGCAATGGAACACAGACATCTAAGCCAGAGGAAAGCAAACCAGCCACTAATAAAAATGTCAGGGCAGAGGTCCCAAGAGAGTAATTGATGGTACTAAGAACTAAGGCCTGTAATTAACGTTGCCCACACTTGGGAAAGAAAACCACTTCAGCAATCAGATGACAACAGATACTTTACTTTATTAGAAACCATTAGTTAATTATCAAGGTGAAACATCTTTGCCCTTGTTTACTGAAAAAGTAATGCTGATTCCTACCTAAGTAACTACATATTCTACTGGCCTAGCCTACAGGTCTAATTTTAAATGCAGAGATTTTAGTTGTGAACGACTTTCATGGCAGCTGTTTTGCTTTTCTTTACATCATAGGTGAAAATCACATTAGATCTTACAACACAATTTAATTGAAATAAGCTGTGTTTCAGACTAAATAATGCTTTCCACTCAAAACACACTTGTTACTGAGGGAGACAATCCCAATTCTAACACCACCTTTCAGCACCAGTGAACGCTGACAAGGACATACTCCCCAAGTTCAAACATTGCACAACGTGACATCACTTTACTCACGGCAAAACATCAGGGTGGTCAGCAACCAGCTTGCTCATGGCTACGCACAGCCTTTCATGCCGGTCATGGTTGATCTGGCCACCAGCTTTAACGGCTTCTGCATTTCTCTCCAACAAATCCAACAAGATTGGCCGAACTTGACGGCCAATCAACAGAGTACATTCTTTGTCCAGCAGTAACTGTGCTAAAGTATCGAGGATGCACTGCCGATCCTGCTGAGTCCAAATCTAAGGGAATGGAAAGCAAGAACAGGTTAGATGGAAAATGATTTGGACTTTTAACTTCAGAACTATACACACAGGATTCAGAGTGAATTTTACGGGAATAAATAATTCAAATTCAGAAGGGAATCCAAAGTCCCAGTGCAAGTAGTTAATTGACTTAGCTCTCCATATTTAAAAAAATGGGGGAAAAAAAAGAGTAACATGCACAATGATACAGTAAATAAAAATTACAAAACAGCGTACAAATACTAAATTATACTTTACAGCTGAAAGGTAAAACAATATTAATATTAATTTTTTTTTAAGAAAAAAATTCAGACTGTTATAACAACTAATACATCTTTGTTACTACAATTTCCACTATCTCAACAGCTCTGCCTCATGAAAGCGACAAAACACGTAAGAAGTTGAGTTTTTGAAAAAAGCATCAGTTGCTCCATGTTCATCATCTTTTTTCAAAAAAGAAGCATTCAATCATGCATGATCACAGCCTTATTTCCATAATTCTAACAGCAATTACAGCAAGCAATGGTCTTGACAATGAGCAGCATGTATCTGCAGTTTTGAAGTTGAGATTACCTTTTTTTTTTACTTTTACATAAAAATGGTTTGTTGTGTGTGAGAGACTGCAATGTTAATGGTTAATGATCAAAACAATTGGTCACTTGCAAAAGCAGCAGGGTGTTTTGCTGACTATGTGGAAGGTAACAACCCAGGTGCAGAGGGGGGCGAGCACTCACCACCAGAGGCTACAAGCTGGGTTTTGAGCCAGGTTTGGGAAGAGGCTGATAAGAAGCAGATTGTGGGAGGTGGGATAATGCTTGGCTACCCAAACAAGGCACAACAGGGCGCTTAATTTATTAACGACATCTTTCAGTAGCAAATAAAACCAGTTAACAATAAAATAGTAAATAAATAATATGACTGACTCAGTAAAATTCTGTAGGAACATGACTACTGTACAACAAATTCATGCCATTAGCAATTCCATGAGAGCAAGCAGGTGTTTTATCATTGTGTGTAGTACCCTTAGGACATATAAAACTGTTCAAATATCACAGTGGCAACATTCTCATTCTACAAAGAGACCATCTGTTTGATTTCAGAGCCTAATTAAAAATGTTATGGAAAAGAATATTGTCAGTGGGGTTTTTGTTAACTAAGGGTGGCTTAATCAAATACTCAGCTTTCTCAATCTGTAGCAATAGACAGCTGATCTGAAAGTGTCCAAATTTGGGACTGTAAATCTGCACACATGGTTCCAAACAGCTGCTTTAAGAAAGCATCACCAAGACTGTGCCTCCAAACACAGAACACATACACACGCTGTCTATTATTAGTGAGACACACAAAGCAGACACACAGCTAGAACTGGGACCTGGAGCCACACACAGTCCCAGATGGCCCCCCAGCACCATGTTGCACACCCTCCTCCTTCCCAACCTGCACACCACATTTACTCTGTGCTCACAAGGTACAGAAATCTTCATTAATAACCAGATTAAGCCAAATCCCAAGATTCCTAAAAAAAAAAAAAAGGACCACAGCAATGAGCAATCTGGTCCCACATGAGAGCCACATTTCTGCTCATGACTCACAGGTTACACCATACACAGATTTAACAATGGGATACTTTTGAAGAGCGGGAGGGAATAAGAGGGGGAAATCTTTCTTCCCCTCCAACAAAGAACACACGTTCCTCTCTCTGTTCCCTCACACAACAGCTCTATCATTGTATGACTGTGAAGCAATCAGTTTAGCAAGATGATCCAAATTAATCCTTCATACAATGTTTTCCACTGGGTGGGAAAGTTGAATGGATTTTTCACATCAGCAAGCTCATGGGGTTCAAAATAAGAGAAGCCACACAAAGGTGTGGCTTGGCCCTGAGAAAAGGCAAAAAGGAAACAGAGCAGCACCAGTCTTTTTGGCAGCTGTCCAGTTCAGTAAGATAAAGCAAAGCACAAGCCTACGCTCTTCCTAGAACCCACACATTTCAAGGAAAAAAAATAAAAAGCAGAGGGGATATGCAGTTTCCCAGGGAGCACAAGCTGGAACTTCCTACACCACCTCCAGCACATCTTCCTTGACAGGGTTGGACAGATCTCTCCTTCAAGGACAGCAAGAAAGTTCTTTTTGATTTTGTACATAAACTGGCTGTCTTCCCAAAATCACAGCACTTCAAAAACTAGAAGAAGAAGATGACAATACAGCCCAGGATAGAATAAAACATAACTTCCCTTATTTATAACACTACATGATGTAAAGCATAATTAGTCTTTCAAATAAAAAGTTGAAGTCATATTTTAGGAGGGGAAAAAAAGTCTGCCTCAGTAGCCAGGGTGTCAGGACAATTTTTTGACAGCTCCTGAGTAGCTGTGAGAATTTGGGACAGCTGTCACCTGTCTTTTTCCTACACTTATTGATATAAAGGAATAAAGGCATTTATCAACATCAAATGCTAACATTAAAGGACTACAAGTAAGAGCTTGGGGTTATTATTCAGACAATATTCTTTGCTACATAGCAAAATGGAAGGCAAAAATTAATGATGACAAGCTAAACCAACAACAAATTAAAAAAGAAAACTGAGAATTGTGTGCTCGAGATCTCCAGTCCACTTAAGATGGTTCCACAGACTTAAAAAAAGAAATATCCAAAGTGGTCAGGATTGTTTTGATTTATGTCTTTGCATACATGCACAGTGGTAGATGCAAAGTGCAGAAATGAGTAAGGATATTTTTGTGATAAAATTCCATTCCTAGTAGCATTTTAACCTTCACAGGAATGAGCTGCTTTACTGAAATTGCACCATCACAGGGAGCCAAAACACACACATTTGCAAAAAACTGCATTTAGAATTCTATGCAGGAAGACTTTCTGACAGACCTTTGGGCACATCAGAGCCATTTGTGAGTCCTACTGTTTACACAGTTTGCTTAAATTATTAAAAAGTGGTAAGGCAGGAAACAAAGACTGGTTTAGAGAGCTTTTCATCATATTTTCCTCAAAAGGAGCACAGAAATTTGCTCTACCTTTGCAGAGTTAACATTACATAAAAATACTGTATAGAAAAGGCTCCCATTCTATTGCACAATCAAGAACATGTAACAAGACCTTCCATGATCACATTCAACATTGCCTTACTATGAACCTCAAAAGGTTCACAGTAGTACCTACTTAGCAGTTGTGGGCAGGTTTCATTCCTTTACGGAACAGTGAGAAATAAGTTGCCAGAAAAAGATAATGAAGCTGCAGAACAAAGGGAACTCAAGGTTTCCAGAATGCACACTTCCTAAGTTACATACAAAGAAACTTTGGGGAAATCAGGTATGATGACTGGAACCAGATTGTTTAGGCAAGATAAACCCAACATAATCCCAGCCTGGAAATAGCAATTCAGTTTTCAAAAGGATGTGTCAGTGTTAATTAAAGTGCTGTTCCAGACTCCCTCTATAGAATTACTCTTTAAAAATTTCCCCCAGGAGGTCTTTTAAACTTGACCTATACCTCCAAATACTCCACAAGGAAAAGGACACAGTCTCTTTCCCAATCTCAAGATTTGGGTGACACGCTTCTGTTTCACTGCTCCATCTGCCTGCTACTTCATGTATCCACATCATCCCTGTCTCTATTTCCCAGCTGTTTCTTTCTCTTGAACAGCAAGCATTCATCACTGCTTCCCACCAGTCAGCATCCTCTCTTCAACTCAGGAATATATATTCATGTCACTTTTACTTTGATCCTGTGATTTGTAGCAACAGAAGAAAAAGCCATCTGTGTACCAACAAAGAATCTTGACTACCAGGCTGAAAGCCTTCCCCAGCCATAAGTAAGAGACAGCAATCCAGACTAAAAGCCAATAGTCTGGGGAAAAAAAAATGGTACTTTAGCCTTTTCACCTTCAAACAACTGGGAAATTTCGTAGAAACTCAGAGAGAAATATGGACTTTGAGCCCCAAAATGTATACACAACTTAGGGGCTTCAAAAGCTCTATCATGAAATGTATTAACAAAACAACATCTGATGTGCTGTTATCCTGTTACTCATCTCTTCAAGCATTTCAGAGACAGAAGCGAGATCGGCCCCAACTCTGCTGGAAGGCAGGTGTGCTTTTCAGAGCTCAGGCACCCAAAGCACGAAAGGGAATATGGGACCGTGTTTCCAACATCACTACAACGTGTGAGGGGGCGGTCCTGTGGTGTAAAGGAGAGCACTCTGCACTCTGAATCCCAAGGACCTGAGCTCGAGTCTCAGTGGGACCGTCCCCTGGCAGTTCAATGCCTCCCTGCCATCCCATCCCGTCACATCTCGGATGCTCAG
>JAOXXN010000446.1:80180280-80193827 GCA_026770055.1 Myrmophylax atrothorax | reverse complement strand
AGAAAGGTAAAACATATTGACAGCAAGAGAGACAGGGGAACAGATGATCATATCTCTCGAGAAGGAAGGACTTCACCTTCTAATTTGAACAGCAGAGAGCATAAATATGCACACTTGAAGGAAAGCAGTAGTAGATATGAATGGGAAACAGCACATTCCAAATCAGAAAGACACAGGACCGAAGAGAAAAGGAAAAGAAAAAGAGAGGATCAGGATGAAAATAGACATTTTAGAAATGAAAAAAAACTTGCAAAAGAATTTTCTCAACAGTCTGTAAAAGACTCCAAGAAAGGTATAGATGTTACAAGAAGTGAGAGAAACAAATTCTATAAGCTGAAAGAAACAGCCAGAGTAACAGAGAGCTTAAAAGTCCGTAAAGTTCCCAAAACTAAAGATAAACACACTGGGACAAAAAACAAAGACTTAAAACTTAGCTTTATGGAAAAGCTAAATTTAACTCTTTCTCCTAATAAGAAACAATGTCTCTCTGCAAAAAAAGGACTTAAAAGACCTTCCCAAAAGGCCACTGGCGAGGCAGGAACAGAGCTCACACTGCAAGCAGAACTCTTGGATTCTGCCCACCCTTTAGACTGTGGTCCCACAAAGCAAACTCATTCAACAGTACAAGTTCTGGACACTGAAGCTCAGAGCAACATGGAACTGGCACTGCCTGTTTTTGTCAGCTGTGAAAGTGAAGCCTTGGAAGTAGCAGCAGCAGATCCAGCACAGTCTGAAGCGCTGCCAGCAATGGCAGCTGATGAACCGCTCTCAGAAACTTTGCCAGAAGCTGAAGTGGTTCAGGTACAGCCCCAAGCCTTACCAGGAGCAGTAGAGGTGCTGGTTCCTGATGAGGTGCAGGCTGACACGTTGTCAGAAGCTGCAGAGGCTTGTGATCTGGTTGAATCGGAAGCCTTGGTGACAGCAGCGGCAGTCACAGGGCTGAACCACCTTGAATCTTTGTCACTGGAGTTGTCAGAGTGTGGAAACTTACCTGGGACAGTGGATGTGATGCAGGATGATAATGTGCCAGCAGCAGAAGTGGCACAACCTGAACCGACCAGTGAAAGTGTGGGAGCCCTTCCAGAGTCAGCAGCAGAGAAGAAAGAGGAAGATAAAATATGGCCAGTTGCTGACATAGGAAGCTCTGCAGGCCAATATGGCTCTCAAAATGTTGTCTTAGATGACTCAGAAGCCAGAAGTGACCTGGAGTCCTCAGATGTTGCAGATGGTATTAATGAAACAAAACCAGGCTCTTTAATGGAAGTAATGAGGGACGATGACAATTTGGCTGTAGAAACTGTTAATTATCCCATTGAGGAAAAGGGTATCTGTGAAATGAGTATGAGTACATCTCAGTCACTGGACAGAACTATGATAACTGATAAGGATGAACCACTAGTTGACCAGAATGCTTGTGATGTAGAGCCAGGCCTAACTGATACCAGTACGGCAACAGCATCTTCTCTCAGTGGTGAGGTGTATACTGTAACAAAAGAGAGAGAAACTAACCAAGTTCCTGTTGATGATGACAGCTCAATACTGAGCATTGATCTCAATCACTTGAGGTATATTCCGAAGGCAATCAGCCCACTGAACAGTCCAATGCGCCCTTTGGCTAAAGCACTGAAGATGGAAAGTCCCTGTAAAGGCCTTGTGAAGACTTACAACAAAGGTATTTGTATGTGTGTGTTCTAATTTCCACATAAAGGCTTAGAAACTCCACTCAGGGAAAGCAGAAATTAATTCTTTTAACTGCTTTCTCAAGAGTATAAATTGCTGCTTCTTAAGCTGTGTATGTCTCAGTGGGCCTTTTTCTTTCTAGTGGAACTGTTTAACCCTGCAGCCAAGATTGTAGCCATTTCAATATTTGAGCCATAAAAATTGGAGCTGGTCACTACTGGCAGATAACTGGTTGAAATAAAAGTTTTGTATTATTAAAAAATGCATGTAGGTTTCTCAATTGTGTCTAGTTTCAAGTAGATGGCATTAGGTTTTTCTCTGAAATTGTGGAGGCAAAAGTTACTTAGGATCATATTCCTTGAAGTATTTGTGAGAAACCTAAACAGAGTTCTTGAGAGTTACTTTCTGAGAATGTCAGCTGATAGAATGCTGTGCTCTACATCTGAATTAATTTCAGTGTGAATTTTCATGTATATGTTATTTTGTACTTGTGAATCAGTCAGTGGGGAAAGTAATGGAACAAACAGAGCATTAGGTTTTGTCATTAATGAAAAGCTAACTCTCAAAAAACATGTCAGGGAGATACAATAAAATGACAGCATTCACAGGAAGAGAAAATAGGTGACCCAAAGTTTAAATTTTGAGTTGTGTGAATTTAGGTCTCTCTTATAATGTCCTGCTGCAACTGAAAAAAAGTCTTGGAAGTTTAGATTTCTTCCTAGAATAGAAATTGTAGGATGGCATTGAAATCTGGTTTTGTATGTTTCAGAGCATAATCCTTTACAGGACTATTAAAACATTAATGGTAATTTGTTCTCATTTTGGTTTTTTGTGAAACTCTTAAAAGAAAAGCCACCTATTGTATGTAAGTGTTAGTCCGTAATTATGTGACAATTACAATTTAGCTTGTGCAGTGTTCAGAGAATTTGTTAAATTGAAAGAAATTCAAAACTTGAAACTGCTATCTTTTTTTTGGTTTTGGTGGATGTATTTGTGTGATAGTTCATGTGTTTGGTTAAATGTTGAGGTCCTTTGAAGTTCAAAATTTGCTCAAAATAAACCTCAATTTGCCCTTTAAACCTCAAAAAAAAAAATCTCTTAAACTAGCAGCTGCTGAAGCAAACCATCCAAACTTGTTATAGCTCAAACGTCTTCCAGTTTCAAACAATTTTGAACAGTTTACAAAAGAGAATCTTCCAGGTTTTTCTGAAAAATAACTGTTTATAATTGCATTCTTTATGGTGATTCACAAATTGTTTTCTTTTTATAGATTTAATCCCTGAAAATACAGTTGTCATCTGTCCATCAAAGAATTTGTCAAAGGAGGTAAACAAAGAAAACCAAAAGCCAGCTAGCATGTCTGATGAACACTTAGAGATGGAGTCTCAGCTAAGTATCTCTTCAGATGAGCTAGAAGAAGGAGAGATTGTAAGTAGCGATGAAGAAAAATCTAAACCAGAAAGAGGCTCTGAAAATACAGAAAAGTCAAGACCAAAAGCTTCTTCTGAGACACGAAATCTGACCAGTAGTCCACAGAATCAAAAGAGCAAAACTGGGCATTGCAGTGAAGATAATGGAAAATTTGTTTCTGTGAAAGTAAGCACACAGAGGAATAGAGAGAGGCATAAAAGTCAGACTTTCAGATCTTCAAAGGATATGAAGAGGAACAGAACTGTGAGCATTGCTTGTCTTGAAAAAATAGTTCATGTTATTGTTGAACCTTCAAATATACAAGAAATCATGCAGATGCTAAGAGCTGTACGGAAACAGATGAGGAAAAGTTACATGAAGTTCAAGGTACACTTCCCAGTTCAGCATTTTCACAGAATTATAGAATCTGGGATCATAAATTTTACAGCCTTAATAAGATACTTGAACTTTTCTAAGATGTGTACGTTAGGTGATACATTGAAATTGAGTATCTGTGATATTATAGAGTCCAAACTTAAAAAAGTCAAAAAGAATGCAATAGTGGACCGTCTTTTTGAACAGCAAGTATCAGATATGAAAAAGCAGTTGTGGAAATTTGTAGATGAACAGCTTGATTACTTATTTGAAAAGATAAGGAGAATTATAATAAAGCTATGTGATGTGAGAAATGGCAATGAGGAGGGAATGTTCGAAAGGGCAGGAAAGCAAAACCACAAGATCGGTCATAAAAATGATGTTCAGAGATCTAGAAAAAAGTCCCTGAAAGCCAGTTCTCAAAAGCCTGAAAAGCAGATTTTGTATTATCAACAAGCTAAGTCTCACCATGAGAAGGATAAAACAGGTGCACCAAAAACTGCCTTTACAAAATGTCTTAACTCCATTGATAACACAAGGAATTCTCAAACAAAAGTGAACCTCTCTAAGGAAAATAATTTGCAAGGCACTCTTAGTCCATTGAAGTGTGTAAAATACGAAAAGGAAGGATTCCAGCAATCCAAAGATGCTCACAAGTCTGATCTTGGTTATGAGCTTCTCACAGAACAACAAGCATCCAGTCTTACATTTAATCTTGTAAGTGATGCTCAAATGGGTGAAATTTTCAAAAGCTTATTACAAGGTTCTGATCTCTTGGAAAAAAATGGCGTCAATATCAACAGAAACGAATGTGAATTCAGGACTCCAGAAAAAGAGTTTTTAGACAGTCATAGATGCCGAAGTAATACTGTAGAACTAGGGCAGGAGGTTGCTCCAAAGGAGGCCTGTGTGGAATCTAAACCAGAAGAGTATATTAACTGGTCTGTTGTTTCACCTGTAAGAGCTCCCTTGTTAGCAGCTAGGGTTCAGATGCCTGTTGATCCAGATGTGCTGGATGAGAGCTGTATGTTTGAGGTTTCTACGAACACCATTTCATGCAAAGAAGATGAATGCAATTTACAGAGGAATAAATCCTGTGTTTCTTCTATCCTCCTTGAAGATTTGGCTGTTTCCTTAACTATTCCGTCACCTTTGAAATCAGATGCTCACCTCAGCTTCCTAAAACCCGAGAATAATTCTGGCTCAACTCCCGAGTGTGTTGTCAGCGCACATTACAGCGAAGATGCACTTCTTGGGGAAGAGGATGCCACTGAACAAGACATTCATTTGGCCTTAGAATCTGATAACTCAAGCAGTAAATCAAGTTGTTCATCATCATGGACAAGTCGGCCTGTTGCTCCCGGTTTTCAGTGTCGCCCCAGCCTACCAATGCAAGCAGTAATCATGGAGAAATCCAATGATCACTTCATTGTAAAGATAAGGCGTGCAATGCCGTCTGCACTGCCAGCATCTGATCAAATGACTTCAGTGAAAGAGGCACAGGCATTCTCAGCAAAGATTGGAAAAGAAGAAATGAGAACTGGAGGAAAAGAAAAGGGCAGTCAGAGTGCCACAGCAGCCACTGTGAAGGAAACTGTCAAACCAGGTCTGGTTGAGGTGGATCAGTTGCCTTGTGTCAGGGCTGAACAAGAACAAAATTATGCCTTGTCTCAGGCTCTGAAGGAGTCACATAATAGTACTGGAAAGGAAGAAACTATTAGGTTGCTTGGACACTGTAGAATATCTTCAAACACAGAGAGCTGTGACACTGAAAGGTCAGATAAAAGCTCTGAGCAATCTGAGGCACACAAGTTGAAAGTATCTGAAAATGTAAATGAAGTGCATAATAGATCTCATGCTGCTTCTCCTGCCGGATGTAGCACAAAATCATACGTAGATTTAACGGATGATACTGTCAGTGGAACTTCATGTCATGCAGTGGAATGCAGAGCAGATAACAGGACACAGGAAACTTCTACAGGAAACACAGAAGTCAGTGATAAAAAAGAACTGAAAGAGTGCTTTGATGCATGTATAGATTTAACAGAAGAACTCTCCAGTGAGACTGTAGCCAGTGAATGTAAGCTTGAAACAAAACCCGCTTCAAAGACTGATGGAGGGTGCCAGATAAATACAGATGATAAAACTATTAAAAAGAGGAAAAAGGAGACTATTAAAGAGAATTCCAACCCAAAAAGGCAACGAAAAGAAACTGAATCAGCAGGTGAGGGGAGCGATGAAAGTAATGTCAAGCCTGAAGATACAAATTCCGCACGCAAACAATGTTCCAATAAGAAGAATGAGCTGCAGCAGAACAAAGACTCTTCTCCTTTGTCTTCATCTTCTTCGCCTAGCCTGTATGCCAAAAACATCATTAAAAAGAAGGGAGAAGTAGTAGTTTCCTGGACGAGGTAATTTCTGATTTGATCTATTTGATTGGGTTTGGTTTTTTTTAAACTAGGTGATATACCAGGAAGGGAGAAGAAAAGGCTACTTAGTTGATGACTGAAGTTACTCAGTAGATCTACATCCTACTATAAATAGTAGAGTGGGAGCCTTCTGTCTGTGCAGGATGGCTCTGTGAGATTAATGTCCGTCACCCTGATCTCAAAGCAAGTGCCTACAACTCTATACATTCAACACTTTATAAAGGGCTTTTAAAATTTTCAGAACAGATTTTTCTAAACTATAGTTCAGATATAAAGTAAGTTTCTAGGTAGCATTTTGAAAGAAAATCAATTCCATCATGGGAAAAAAAGACAGCGAAAGCTAATACAATTTTTTAATGTGCAAACCAATGAGGTAGGAAGAGACAGTTTTAGGTTTACTTATGAATGTGACTAGGTATTCAGAGTCAGTTTTTGTCTATCTTGGAACAATACCTAAGAAAAAAAAGACATTTATTTAAATAACTACACATTACATTTTGCTTTGAAATGGAAGAAATTAAATATAATTTGTTGGAATAGGACAGATTTCAACCTAATATAATGACTTTGTCTATAGACATTTTGCATAAATTCATTAGTGAGACACAGCAAATCAGTGACACACATTAAAGAATTGACTCCTGGTTCTCTATTTTCACATGAACAATAGATCTGCTCTGAGTATATTTGTTACAGTAAGCCACTTACAGAAGTCTAACACCTCTCTGGTTAATCGTTGAAGGGCAGTGGGCTGTAGGTGAAAGCTGCTGTTTCACCTTGCAAGCTGAGACAAGTCCACCTGGAACTACTGACTCCTGTTGAATTTGAGTTCCTTTCAATTCAAGTTTAGATGTCTCCTTTAGAAGCTTAAAGCTCTTTGACTTTTGTTTGGGGCTAACTATTGTAATAATCCTGCCCTTCCTAAAAGGGAGTATGTTCTCCACCACCACTTATTTGTACTAACTCTGTTACTCTGTGCTGGTAGAGGAGAGGATCCTCCATAAATTCATTGCTGCTGTTTGAAATCATGTTCTGTTGTTTGGAAATACTCAAAATTTTATATATGCCTGTATGTATTGTTTTGTTTGTCTGCACGTACACAGCTATGAGTGTCAGTATTTTTAAATTGCCTTTTTGCTGTAGAAATGATGACCGAGAAATTTTACTGGAATGTCAGAGAAAAGGACCATCAAGCAAAACCTTTATTTCCTTGGCCACTAGGCTGAGCAAAAGCCCAAATCAGGTAGGTGATATCATTCTTATATTTGATAATAGCAATGTTCCTACATTTACAATTGCAGTTGCACAAAAATCTCTGAAGATGTTCTGCAAATTTGGTGTTGTCTTTTCCTCATGTCTTTTGTTGAGGAGGTCTTGGAAAACAAAGAATCTTAGATTCTCCCAGCTGTGCATTTATGCCACTCTTCCCACTTAGCTGTTTGGTGACTAGTCAGTATGCTATAGCAATATGCATACAACAATAAGAAATACTAATCTACAGTTCAGTGAATTCTCTACTTAAGGTATAGCTATGCTAAACAAAAAGGTGTTTGACTCTCATCTACAGACCATTTTTGTAAAATCCTTAGTAGGAAGATTGCTCCATGATGAGCCAAAAATTGCCTGAAACAACAGTTGTACAAGAGGGTAGAAAATAATCAATAAACTGCTTTTTGTGAAGTAAAAAATAATCTGTCGTTACATTTGAATCTTAGACATAGTTATATCTGACAAAATTCAAGACTAATTGACTTTGAGGCTTTAATTTTTTTTCCTTCTTCTTACAGGGAAACCTGTGTTAAACCAGTAGTTAGTCTCCAGGTTAATCACAGAGAGCTAGAGCCATTTCAGATGTCAAAGGTATAAGAGTGCTTCTAGATCCAGTTGATCTGTTAATGGTGCTCCTAAAATTCTCCTACTAAAATGTATTGGAAAGAAATGAAATAGTGGTTGTCTTCAAAAACTTTATGCTGTCAGATGAATCTCTCTTGGTGGATATGGAAATCTGGGGCCTTAATGGTATATGTTCTTTTCTTTGTCTCCATTAGGTTTCAGTAAGATTCAAGCAGTTGATGAAGCTGTTCAAGAAATCCAAGTGCAAGTAAACACACCAAGTTGCTTCATAATTACAGGGCTTACTTGCTGTTACCTACGACGGTGGACCATAACCACTGCATTCATATGATGGGATTACTGGCAGTATCCAAGCCAGAATACTAAGTTTGGTAGATCTGATGCACTATTATTTACTTGTCCATGTTTCCTCTGACGTTCTTTAACAGAGTAACACAGAGGGAACTTTACAAACAAAGTGGTTGGGAGACAGTGGGCTTGTACAAATGGAGCAGTATCATTTCAAGGAGGTGACATCTCCTGTTGGTTAAAGGTGTTGTGTAAGCAGAGACAAGGGTGTGCAGTCAAGTCAAAGTGCTGGCCCTTGCTTTGATTGCCAGAAGTACTGCACTGGTGATGTCAAACTGTGATCTTAAAAAAAGAGTGGGTTTGAATCTAGTTGGTAGATAATCCTGGAAAATTACAGGTATGTCATCTTGGTTACCTTGGAATATATTTTAAGAAGTGAGGCCTTTTTCTTTTAAAATAAGGCAGGACAAGGATAAAAAATAATTCCAAAAGCTGCTTATCTCGTAATTGAATTCTGATACTCAGGAATAGGTGGGTCTTGCTGCTTTTTCTTAACAAACATTTGTGACAGTTATTTATGTTAGAGATTTAAATCTAACTGATTCTGTTGTCAGAATAGTCAGTTTGCAGAGTAGCATAAATGTTATTTTATATCAGTGCTACACTGCAAAGGCCATTATGTTTTTCTCCTCCAAATTACATCTGGGAGAGGTATTTAATTTGGGTATTCAACGTAATAAACGTTCTGTTTTATTTTAAAAATTATTAAAAATTGAGAAGCGATTTTCTTTTAAAAATTAATTTAGAAACAGACCTTTACAGTTTTCTACAGTGTGACTTTATACTTACTTACCAGGAGCAAAACTTCTGTAAAAACAAGCAGTTCCAAAAGCTTGTCAACTTGGCATGTTTTGACAGCAATTGTATCTATCTTTACAAATTGTTTAGTGCATTAGAATTTCATTATGTTCTATTTTAAAGAGCTTTTTATAACTGTTTCCAGTTCTACAAGAAAATACATAAAGTGTGTGTGTGTGTATGCATACATATACATATATATATGTATCATCATCATCATCATCATCATGTATACACACACACATATATATACAGCTCATACATATTGCTGTTTTATCCCAAATTTAAAAAAAATTATTTCTTTTTTATTCTCCCTGAGCAACATTCCTGGAAATTGCAAAGGTGTTTCTTTTATAAATTCATTTATTTTTGAGGTTTTATTCTTTATTGAGGATCAGAATTGCTGTAGTCATTACTTGGTCAGAGCATCTGCTGAGTTTAGTTAGACTTCATTTAAGAGCCTCACCTAAGTGCATTGCCTTTCAACTTGGATTGAATTGGCTCTTTTTCAGAGTCCAGTGACCATTTCTTCAGTGTCAGCATGGTTTTTTTGCTCCCTCTCCAACTAATGGGACAGACTTTTCTTTCTAATAAACCGTCAGGTAATTTGTCAGTGATGTTGTCACTGACCCTTTCTGGAGTATTGTAAATGTGACCTGTGGAATGGATTGTTATGCTGCCAAGCAGTGCATTGTCCTCATTGCAGGCAGTGCTCTGGAAATTGTTAGAGGGAATGGCTTGAGTCAGTGATGATGTCAGTTCTGGCAGTCTTCCTTCTTACATGCTTGCTTCTCAAACGTTTGCTTTTGATGATCAAATCTCACCTTCCATGCTACGCTGGCAGTGCCTGGTGATTTCTGTGGAGATTGGTGTACCTACTCGTGCTTGTTCTTCACAAACATTTCCAACATTTGTTTATTAATTGGAGATTTAAAGGTAGCTGAAACTGTTTGCAGAGTACTGTTCATATTAGTGGAAAAGTTGGACTCTACTAAGAGTTCTCCTTCAACCATATCCTTAAGAGATCAACATGTGCACAGTACTGAAGGCACTGAGGGAAGGCACTTCTCTCCACTTAAATGCTTCCTCTCTGTCTCTAAAAAGCAGGCAGTATTTTATTAATTTTATTACAAAGTTGTTTATTCCTTGTGTGTGTTTACTTACTTTCATATCTGTATAGGTGATGGGGGACAAGGTTTGACTGTTTTGAATCTGACTTGGATTGCTTTTTTTGTAAAGTGTGACACTTGTTTAATGTTCTATCTGTTGTAACTATGTGTACAGGCTCCTACATGGTCATGTAAAATATCTGATGTTTGTATATATATAAATATATGTATAAAAATAGAATTTTGTTTAGCCAAAGATGATTTTTTTATCTATATAAAACTACAGGTTTATTTTGTATAAACTAAATAGTTTGCTTACTGTAAGAGCAATGCAAAAAATAAAACTGTAAAACTCACACACATATTCTTGTTGAACCAAGGTTGGTTTGGAGTGGTTTTCTACCATTGTTTGTAATTTATTTCTCCAACATGATTTTTGATACATATAGGCACAATGTACTGTATGTAAATCTACAGTCTTCTTTGTGGAACCTCAGGTAAATGAAACTATTTTCTAGAACTGTTGGCTATTGGCTTGATGACTACACATGCTGTGAAGCAGCATTAAAATTTACTTTTGTTAGTTTGTATAAATGAGTAGGTATGTTGATGTTCTGGCCAATAAATATGAAACTCAGCAGATGCTCCTCTGGTGTAATTAATGCTCTGAATACTTACTGCTTGTTTCTTAGTGGGTGCAACTGGATCAGCAATTAGACAATTTCACAAATTACATAGAACCTTTAAGCTACTTAAAAATTAGAACCTACAGCTTTTATTGGTTTTTTTAGAAACATTGAGTTGAGTATTATGAAGGAGAAAGACCTTTTCATATTTAAGGCCTTTCAGTGGAAAAGTGTAAGTGGTGCCCGCTTTGAGAGTCTTACTCCATCTTGCTACTGAAGAATAGGAATGACTGTTTGAGGAACAACCTGGGAAAATACAGATTGATGCAAAGCCAAAGGTAAAACACTGAAAATCGTTGAGAAATCTTGTACAGGCCTCAGTGCAATTCGATCAGTATCTCCAGGGAAAAGCAGACAAATATATTCTTGGAATAAAGTTCCCTGAGAAAACAGTTACAGGATTTGGATAAGGCAAATTTGGAAGGAAATAACACACGTTACAGGATTCCATTTAAAAACGCTTGAAGGATATGAGTTTTCAAAATTTTTCCATAGTGAAAATTCAGAGAGCAGGGCTTATGGATTGTGCTCTTTGATAATTAGCCCTGTCCAGAACTGCAGCTATCCTTGCTGGTTTAGACAGCAGCATGGAGCAGGGCAGGTTGCAGTAGCTCTGGATGTGAGCAGCCAAGTGTAGTGCTGAGGGCTACAGAGACCCTGGCCTGTTTCATTTCATGCTGTAAATGTAAGGAAGCCTCTGTATTCCTGTGAAAAGTAACTTACCCCAGAAGGAACAAGTCAGTACTGGTGGTAACCGTAATGTTCATCTGTAGTAAAATGGAAAAAGAGGCAAGTTTCAGGCAAGGTGACTTTTTTTAAAAGCCAAGGGGTTTCTAGACAGGTTACACTGTACATGGAGTGGTTTAGTAGGCTAAAGGTGGTAAAATTCTGTAGTCTCATCCTGGCATTTCAATATGCCTATACCTGAATTACTTTGGCTACAGCCTGTTGTCTAGTTTGCTGTTCCACATCCATTGGCTTCAGAGTTTTGTGATGGGTCCACTGGGACAGCAGAAAGCATAAACACTTTGAGGTGGTTTTGACCCTGTCCTGTTAGCTGGTGTGAATGTCAGAATAGTAATGTATTGGTACAAAGAAGTGCTACTGCCTGTGTTGCAAGATTACTATTGGTTACCACATATATCCTTTTCTGGTTTTCAAATGCGTGAATCCCTGACAATATCAAAATCTGCAATGGTATAAAAAGTGTATTTGGACCTAATATTTTAAGGGCTTCTTTTGTACTAGCTGCTACACAATTTCGAATCACAGAATATCATGAATTGGAAGGGACCCACAAGGGTACAACTCCCAGCCCTGCACAGGACAGCCCCAAGACCCCCACTATGTGGCTGAGAGTGTTGTCCAAATGCTTCTTGAACTCTCTCAGGCTTGGTGGTGTGACCACTTCCCTGGGGAGCCTGTTCCAGTGTCCAGCTAACCCTCTGGGTGAAGGACCTTTCCCTAATCTAAACCTCCCCTGGCACAGTTTCATGCCATTTTCTCAGGTCCCCACAGTGAAGAGATTGGTACCTGCCTCTCTGCTTCCCCTTGTGAGGAAGATGTAGACTGCAATGAGGTCTCCTCTAGACTGAATAAAGTGACCTCAGCCACTCTTTATAAGGCTTCCCCTCCCCACCCTTCACCATCTTCATTGCGCTCCTTTGGACACCAACAGCTTAATAGCTTATTTTGTAGCACCCAAAACTGCACAAAATATTCAAGGTGAGGCCACCCCAGTGCAGAGCAGAGCAGGACAATCCCCTCCCTCCACCGGCTGATGCTGCTGTGCCTGATGCCCCCCAGGGCATGGTTGGCCCTCCTGGCTGCCAGGGCACTGCTGACTCATGTTCAACTTGCCATTGACCAGGCCCTCCATGCCCCTGTCTGTGGTGCTGCTCTCCAACTTCTTGTTCCCAGTCTGTATGTACACCCTGGGTTGCCTCATCCCAGGTGCAGAATCCTGCTGTCTCAGACAAGACAGAGTAAATGCCCCATACTGGATTTGTATACTGGGGTTTATTGAAGAACCAGCAAGCTTAAGTTTTCACTCTCCTTGGTTGTGATCAGCTCCTGCTCCAGCACTGTGTTCCCTGGGTCTCCACTTTCCATATGGGAGGTCACCTGGTCCAGGAAGGTCAGACATAAAGATGTGCTGGTTCCCACTGTGCTGCTTCTCACTGTTGCCTATTCCAGGCACCACTGGCCAAGGTCCCATCTCTCTGAGCTCCAGAGTATTCCCTACCAGCCCATCCACACACACTGCCTGCTGGCATTCACACTGTAAACTGATTTCATCTATGGCAGATGCTTATAGCAAGAGAGTGTCCTCAGCTACCACAGATTCTTGCTCACCCCAAATATAAACACCACACTCCTGTTCTTCATCCTGATTGCTCCCACCACTCCCATTTCCCAGGCCTGCTTCCCTTCCATGCACAAATAATTATGTGGTCCATTAACAAGCTTGTATGAGCAGTTCTTTAACAACACTGTTCTGCTGCTAAAGCCGAAACACAGCAATGGTCTCTGAGCAGCCCACTGTGACCTCCCCGTCCTCTGAGAAAACCAAAACCTTAAACCAGGTTGCTTCAAGAGCAGTGAGGTAGCCAGCCTGTGATTCTGGTGCTGTGACCTGCTGAGGGGAAGAGGTGGGACAGAAATGTGCTGGGACCAGAACAAGCTGCATCTGCAGTGAGTGACAGAGCACATTCTCTGACAGGATTACCGTCAGTTCGTCCTGGGCCCCTCAGTTCAGGAAGGATATTGAAGTGCTGGAGCGGGTCCAGAGAAGACCAACAAGGCTGGTGAAGGGACTGGAGCACAAGTCCTGTGGGGAGAGGCTGAGGGAGCTGGGG
>JAOXXN010000446.1:80170137-80180180 GCA_026770055.1 Myrmophylax atrothorax | reverse complement strand
TTGGACCAAGGGTTGGACTTGATGATCTCGGAGGTCTTTTCCAACCCAATCGATTCTATGATTCTATGATTCTATGACCATATCATAGATGCTCCAGCTTTTGCCCATTTCTCAAGTTTTTTGCAGTGAGCAGAGGTGAAGAGGGTGTTCCTGAGAAACACCCAGATGCTGTGGAAGCTGCTGGAGATTCCAGGTCAACACTTTCTTGTGAGGCAGCACAGAGCACCCAGGCCTGAGTCAAAGGTCTGAGGCAGCTGAAGGAGCAAGGAAAAACCTTAGGGACTTGGTGACCAGATTTGGAAAAAATAGACATGAAAATAAAAATGAGAGTATATGGATAAGCAAGGCTTGTGGAGGTCTGGGTGTCTCAGATGAATATTAACATGTCTCTCAGGAGTAGAAAGTGTAGCCCTACTGCCCCTTAAAGCATTTGTAATGTGGGCATAAACCACACTTCTGCATTAGAGTGAGGCTAGAGGAAAGATGTTGTACCCACCGTGTCTGCTGCAGGGCAAGGCTCTGAAGGCATGTTCAAACAGGGCTTCCAGGGATACCAGTACAGCTTGTCCAAGAGAGAAAGATGAGATGATACATCAATCAGAGATAATTCTAAAGAAGGTGTGGGGCTACTGTCATTTTAGAACTGGACATTGGTTAGTGGGATGGGAACATCTTTAGGGTGAAGAGTCTGAAATTAAATTGGTCATGTGCCTTATAAGATGGAAGAAAAGGGCCAGAAGTTCCAGAGCAGGAGAGGAAAAAGTATTTGGAATTTCCATAAAGTTTAGACCTGGGCAAGACTAGGCAGCAGGAGCTCTTAGTATCAGAACCTCAGCTCTTGTGGCCCTAATTTCTCACAAAATCCTATTTTGGCTTCTCATCTTCCTTTTTTAAGACTTGTCCCTCACCGATGCCAGTTCTGAATGGGCCTGGGGGGTGCTCTCTAACCCTGGTGAAGAAGGGTTAATGTGCTGGAAACCTGTATTTCTAACTGAAGCCTTCAGTCTCAGTTCCTGTGGCCTCCATTTCCAAATACTTGGTCTAACACATCCTAAATTAACTCACCAGGCAACAGAGTATGAAATCGGACATGACCGATTGATCCTTGAGCATTGATTCAAAGCAAAACTAATGGAATGTAAAGAAAATGTAAGACTCTGTCGTACTGTAAAAGCTGACTATTTAGTCATTTAACAAAATAAAATTTCATTTGGGAGCCGGATGGGGGTGTGAATTTTGAAGAACTGACTAAAAAAAGGCACAGGGACTTTACTGCCATACAGATCGAGCCCTCGGGGCATGGCTTTGTTAGATGCCTCCAACTAAAATAATTGCACAATAATTTTGGCTAGAGGCACCATCCAATCATCTGATGATTTTAAACCGTGCATGAATAGTTTAGATGGACCAATTTTGGCATCCAGCTACATAGAACTGAGAAGTGGAACATCTATGTTTTGGCTCTTGGGGAAAAAAAATGTCCTAGTACTATCGAAGAAAGGTCTCTGAGACACAACAAGCAGTGCTACATGCTCCTTCTGCAATGCTCCAAGAGACTAACAAAGGTCTTTCTCCTAAGGTAAGTGGCAGAAAAATAATTCTTCCTAGGGCAGTACAGAGCAGACAAGTCCTGGTCAGACTTGAAGCAATGTAAACTAAACCCTTGAGTATTTGCATCTTAACATTTAACTAGTTTCTGACAAGAACTCTAAGGTTTAGCTCTGCTTTTTCAAACTACAGCTGATGGAAACCTAGCATAAATTTAGTATAGAAGTGAATAGTGCCAAATAACCAGATGAATTTAGAAAAACTAATGAAATCAAATAAAGAAACTTAAAGTGGTGGACTTGCACCTTGTTCTAACTGATTACATGGATTAATTTTTATTGTTTGAAATACCCATATAAAAATACTTGGGGAGACACAAAAGTCATCAGATGGTGTAATGGGAAATGTCTCAGGTATGTACTAGCTATACTAAATTTTGTATATCTCTAGTCTAGAAGGCTAGTAGTCTAGAATAGGCTGTAGTACCAGAATAATATAAATTCTCGTTTACCAATAGACTGGAAAGAATGATATGAATGATATTTGAAATTACTGTCTTACAATAAACTGAAATCACTCTCTTAGACAGAATTCAATTTAGACCAGGGAAAGGGAAAAAATGGAAAAATTGGAAGCACATTGCTATGACTAGGTTTTAAAGAACTTTGGACTGATTTCTTAGAAACTCTGGGGTTTGTGGCTCTAAACCAACTCCTTTACTTTATACACAATATTCACTGTGTCTATATTTGTACTGTGTTTCTACCAGTGTGTTGAGGGAAAGTGTACTGGCATAATAGACTCACTTAGAGAGTGAATTATACCTCTCTTACAATTACCCTCCTCTGCTGGCTTTTATAAAGGAAAGGGGAGGACAGAGTTATTTAAATACTGCTAGAAACAACTTAAGAAACAAGTGTCTGAAGAGTCAGAGTGGTATGCTTATACTCCTCTCTTGCCCCAAAGGATTACATTCACTTTGTGCTCCAAAATGGACAATGATGATTCCTACTGCTAGAGAAATACTAGCATTTCATCTTTGGGATTAACACAAGTCTCCATTTCCCTTTTATTCCTGCATTTACATTTTAGCATCATACTTAGGTTTTTGTTGTTTGGTGTTTGGCTTTTTTGCTGAGTCAGTTTCAGTGATGGATCAGCCACTTGCAAGGCAGCAAATATACCCAAAGCTTCTTTGCTTCACTGTTGTGTTGCCATCATTCAGTCACCTTTTGGGAGAAGTGGGACAGAGCAATTGCCAAGTGTCACCCACTTGTACTTGGCCTCTTTGAGTACTCTGGGTTTGTCACCTTGCTCGATGTAAACCTCTGCTTTTCCATTTACTCAAGGTGAACTATTCTGTATTAGCACTTCCAAGCTTGGAAATACAGATTCAGCCTGGCTTGTTTGAGATGTAAAGTTTTCCAGCAAACGGATCAACAGATTAACTTCTCTGCACCCCTCCAGACAATGACATCACAATAATTTGATATCTGCTCTGAACAAAATCCGTATGAAATCAGAAGAAAAATCTGGTATTGTTCTTTAAAGATGAGGGAAATGGACTACAATAATTATTGCTGACTTTTTTTTTTACATGTGTCTTTATTTCAATTATATACATGGGAGGGAAGGAGTGAGAAAACAAGATACTCCAGGTGTGCCACAGCACCGAAGAAGTCACTTGAATAGCTAGAGTTCCTTAAGCAGTTCCATGTGTGAAAAGGGAAGTCCCTTGTGAAAATTCAAATTTGCAGATTAAAAATAAATCTCAGGCATGTAATAATGAAATCTGTAGAATGCCTCTGCCAAGAATGACTGCACTGCTGGTTACAATGAAAATCTTTACTTGCAGTGTCAATAAATACAGCCTTGAAGCAGAATTGTACTACATGGGATCATATCATAAACCATAACTAAGCCATATTGATAATGGTGACATCACCCAGCTATGCTATAATTTAAATTTGTGTAAGATTTTGGGCACATCAACCAGCCACTCTCAAAAAATGAGCTTAGAAATTGCACTTTACTAAAGGTTGTTGTTTTAGTGGAATTGGGGATGTTTTGAAAGTATAGTAGCATAAAAAATTCAAGCACAAACCCTAAGGTAAATATGATCCCAGTTGCTTTCAATAATTTATTGCTGCATTAGCAGAAAAAATTCCTGGGACACGACACCAAATATGCAGTGCATTCACAAATAAGCAGTCAAATACTTTACATTTCAATTCCCCACATTGCCTGAAGCTCCTAAATAGTCTCAAAGAAGGAGCTTGGAAATCAAGCTTCTGGTAGCAGAACATAGATCAGTTTGCAGGTGAATCAAAGAGATCCTGGGAAAGAGCTAGGTAAAAGATCATTGCACACTCACAGCTAAAAACCTCCACATAACCCCATTATGTAATCCCTGATTTCATTATCACATATGTTGAAGTTTATAATTAAAATAAAGTCTTGGTTGTTCAGTAAAACCTAATGCATGAAATTAAAGGTATTCATTATGGAAGCACTCAGTTTATTAATATGATCCTAGAACTGAGGCTAGAAATGTACAGCTATGTGTAAATCAGCAATGTATTTGTAGTTTTAGGAAGCCAAGACAGAGCCCCATGAATTGTTATCATGGCATATAGGGAGACATTGGATGTATGGCACTAAAAATGCTACTACCTTGGGGTAAAAAGTGAAACTTCTTTTTCATCACAGTTAAAGGATACTTTTCAAAACTTTATCTGAGAAGTAAAAGGCATGAACATTATATATTACGACTAAACTATGGCAAAGACACAGTCAGTGTGGAATGGAGTGGGTGTAGAACTAAACTGTAGTTGGCAAAGGATTTGTCTTCTTTCCTAGTGGGAAGAAAATAGTGCAAAACTGTGGGAAATTAAGAAGCACTGTGGTTTACAGCTGAAATGAATCTCTTTTAATCTTAAAATAAACTCAACTTTGCATCTTTGACCAGTAATCACGAAGTCAGAATGCATTTGAAGACCCAGTAAGTAGAAAATAAATATGAACTTCTAGGAGTTCTCTTGCTATCAGAAGAATGTGTATGAAAGATCATTATTAAAACAAAATGAAACAAAACAAACTAAAAAGGGCCATTTCCAAAAGAAAACCATTGTATGAAAATATCTTTTTTCTTTCGTTTGTTTCAGAAATGAACTTCTGACCATGGGGGACTGGAACTTGCTGGGCAGCATCCTTGAAGAAGTGCACATTCACTCCACCATAGTTGGCAAAATCTGGCTCACAATCCTGTTCATATTCCGAATGTTGGTACTGGGAGTGGCTGCTGAAGATGTCTGGGATGACGAGCAGTCCGAGTTCATCTGCAACACCGAGCAACCTGGCTGCAACAACATCTGCTATGACAGAGCCTTCCCCATCTCTTTGATCAGATACTGGGTACTACAGATCATATTCGTCTCCTCACCATCATTAGTGTACATGGGCCATGCACTCTACAGGTTAAGGGCACTGGAGAAAGAGCGCCAGAACAGGAAAGCCCACCTGCGGGCTCAGCTGGAAGACCTGGAGCCCATGCTCGAGGAACACAGGAGAGTGGAGAGAGAACTGCGTAAGCTGGAGGAACAGAAGAAAGTGAACAAGGCACCCCTGAGAGGGTCCCTGCTGCGCACCTATGTCCTACATATCCTGACCCGGTCGGTGGTCGAAGTGGGCTTTATGATAGGTCAGTATCTTTTATATGGGTTTCACATGTCCCCCCTTTACAAATGCACTCGGCCCCCATGCCCTAACACGGTGGACTGTTTTGTGTCCCGACCCACAGAGAAGACCATCTTTATGGTTTTCATGAACAGCATCGCTGCCGTCTCCCTTTTCCTCAACATCCTAGAAATCGCCCACCTGGGCTTCAAGAAGATCCAGAAGAGCCTCTGCGGGCAGACGCAGTGGCCGGCGGGCCCCTCGGAGGAGGATGCCAGCCTGTACAACTCCAAGAAGAGCTCCGTGGTGCCGCCGCCGCCCTGCCTGGCCAGCAACGCGGCTCCTCCGCGCCCCGCGCCCCCCGCCCCGCGGTGCTGGGGCGGCCCCGCGGGCACGGCTGTGTGCGGGGATGTGTGCGGAGCCGGCCGAGCATCCTCCGCTGCCGCCTCTAACAGCTGACCGCTATCACCTTCTGCAGGGGGTTGTTTTCTTTCCCCTTCTTTTTTCCTTCTCTGCTTTCCTTTCTCTGTTATGTTTTTGACTTCTTTCCTCTTTTAGTCGTTTTTCTCACTTGCTTTTTCTTTCTTGTCATTTTTCTTTCTTCTTAGTTCCTTTTCATTTCCTTTCCCTTTTTCTTTGTTCCCCTTATCTTCCGTTTCCTACCTTTCTTTTCTTTGTTTTCCTGTTCGCCTTTTCCTCCCTTTTCTTCTTTTTACTCGGCTCCCCAGAAGAGGTCAGATTAGTAGGAAAGAGAGGACTGGGACCACTGTGGATGGGATGCCAGAGCAGGGGACTCCACACTCTCACTTGCCCGCAGCCTGCTGTTGCCCCTTCCACCACAGTGAACATCCATGGGGATCTCTTAGCTTCCAGTTAAGCAAAACCACTGAAACCTGGCAGAGCAGGGACGGAAAGTAAGACACCCCGAGACAGGGAGCGCTGCAAGCTGGGGCTCCCCCAGGCCAGCCCCACAACGGGGCGCTGCCTGCAAGAGGCAAGGTGGGCATAGCCTGAGCTGCGCACTGGGAGCGGGACAGAAAAACGCATTGGGAGGAAATCCAGCTGTAGGAAATAAGGTACTGAGAACGTCTTCTGGAATTCCTGGGATATAGAGGCGTGAAGTTATGGAAAGGATCTGGGTCCATCAAGCTGATTATTTCTTTTTTTATGGGGAGTTCTTAAAATGTTGTCACCTTGTGCTGCTAGCCAGCCCTTTTGTGTAACTGTTTCCTCGTGATTTCCATGGAGTGGCACATCACGCTGTCTCTAAAGAATGGGAGTCTGTACATCAAGCTGTGTCTAATAAATTGGGGAGCTTTTAACAAGTTTTCTTTCTCCCCTATGTGTTTACTTAATGCTGTTCTTTGCAACCTCAAAATACATGAAACGCATTAAAACTTCTTTCAAGCAAGGCTTAAAGTGCTCCTGTGAAGTCTGCCCCAAGTGTCACAAACATCTCAGCTGCTTCTACTTAGATTCGGGGAATGTGTTACCACCATCGGTGGCAGTAGCAGACATGGGGGAGAGTACATTTTGTTCAGAATATTAAAGCTTTGCGGGACCTTACTGAACCCATTAGCAGATCACGTTGATCTGGCATTAAACATTTTAGCCTGAAGCACAGAACCTAGATTTTAAAGACTTGGTACTCTTTGTCAGAAGACCTGTGAGCTTTCCTTTCAAATGCAGATTCTCAATGTGTTTCTGGACCTACTGCGAAGATCCCTATCATCATAACTTAGTCCTTCTTGCTGAGCTCACACACAAGGTTTGCACAGCTCTTTCTCTAGAACATCCTAGTAAACTCTACATAAGAAGCAACATAATTGCTGCTGAGTCACAGTGGCAGAAGTCTCTTGTTATCCATCAAAAGCATATGTATTTTTTCTTCAAAGAGGCAGAACTACTGACTGGGGTAAATGAGGACAAGCAGAAAAGCTTTAAAACAAAACAAATCCTTCAGGAAAAAAAAGTTTAACAAAGCACTCTAATAAAAATGAATGTCAAGAAAGAGGTGGATGAAGTGTAGAGACTGTGTAGGGAGTACCTGCTCCCCAGGACATCCCAAGTGCTCCAGGGTGACTGGAGGTAGCATCAGGGCTCCACCAGCCTGCCAAGTGGATTTAGTTACACTCACAAGAATTTCATAAAGTCAGTATCTCGCAGAGACATTTCTCTGTATAAACAAAGGATAAGTTTCCTTCCAATGGCAAGAGATTTCTCTGGTGGAGACAACCTGCTTTGTACAAAGAAATAGATGGCAACGTGTGCATGCACCACCCCATCTGTCAGCTCTGGGACTTCGCAAGCGTGGCCAGGCTGGGGGCAGCAGCCAGAAAGAGCCAGTGCAGAAAGCGGAAAACAAGTTCAACATAAAAATTATTGTCCTTGTTAAGCAAACAACACCACTGAAGAAAACAAGAGGGTAGAAATCAAATCATGATGGAAGAATTCCTTCTTTTCCTCAGTTAAATGCATGGGGTTACAAACAACATTTTATTTTACTCTGCCATCCAGAGATATCAGATAACATTCTGACTCACAGCAGATTTACAGTGTGATATGCAGTAATCAAAAGGTGTCGGAAGAGGTAATTTAGAAGTTCAGACCTGTCACTAAGGAGACATTTTGAAAATAGCCATCACTTCCAGAAAGTCACAAGCTCTGGTACCAGGGAAAAGGGAAGAGGTGTAGGGTTGTAAAAGCACACAATAATAACAACAGTAATTGTAAAGATAACTGAAGTTATGAAGTCTAACAGCTATTGTGTATAGCTTAGTAGACAAATTAATTTATTTCACTTTATTGCAAATATGGCAATCAAAATGATCTGGTTTAATACCAGTTGGAAAATTTCTTCATTTAAGACATTATGAACTCTGAGTCACTGTGCTACAATACACTTTACCTAAACTGTGCCTGAAAGATTAAGTTGTGGCACAGCATGTAGAAATATTTGTCTGTCATAGTGACAGATTTGGTTAACCGGTCACTGACTATGAGAGTTTAAATGTCAGGGTAATGCATGTGGTACAGATCCTTCAACAGATTAGATTAGACACTTCAATTTCTGTACACTGGGCTCATTTGCTGGGGCTTGTAGAAAATATTTGTGTCAGCTTCCTTAAAGCATCTGAGAAGAGAAAGGCTAAACCTTTGAGAGCTGTTGGGGTTTTTGATTAGAAAGAGGTAACTGGATATTAAGTGTTCATTATAGGAATAATCAAGTAGGATTTTTAAATTTTTTATGCTTAGATACCATCAAATAGATGTTATAACATATTGTGCCTAATTTTGAACAACCTCAATTACACTAAAAGATGTGGCTTAATGAACCTCAGAAATGTAAACTTTGGTGCATTTCAAAACAGCCAGGCAGTTGCTGTTGTTAGCAGTCAAGGATAAGCTGTTGTTATAAGAAGAAGGAAAAAGTTACCTTACTTTATCAGAAGTGAAGAAAGTGGAGTAGAGGAGAGTGTTTTAGCCTAGTGCTGCTTTCACATTTAAAAATTCATTCATAGGGATAAAGTGGTTTGATTTTGTGGACTAGGATCCAAGCTGTTGTTTCTCTGTCATGCTAACAAGATCATATTAATCCTCAAGCGATTAATATTTCTGCTTTCTCTAGGAAATTTCTTTTTTTTTATTATTTTGCTAGCATTATAATAATAATATCAGCGATGACAGACAAAGTAAAAATTAGTTGCAACTGCAAAACTGTAAAATCTCATGGAAATCTGCATTAAATAAGACAGTAAAAACTAAACACGTGCTGAAAACCCAAGAACACGCAGGACTTCCATCAGTACTTGAAAGATATTTTAACTGAACACATTTCCTAAGGACGCACATTTCCAGGAGGCACCAGTTCCTGCTTTAGATCAGTCAGTGGAGCTAGAGTATTGCTGCAGAGCTGGACAGAGAGAGAGAGGGAGAGAGAAAAACAGTGCATTTTTAGCTTGACCTAATCTAATTATGCAGACTCTCTCTGGGAGAAAAAAGATAGTTAAAGGGAAGTTTCTTGTATGCACAAAACATGCAACAGCATTTGTGTGACTCACAGGTAAGCATGTCTCGATGGCAAAGAAAAAGGCAGTTCTTAGTCTCTCCTGAATTTTCAAGGATGATTTTCTTAATATTACTCCATTCTAGACTAATCCTAATCTGCTTTACATATTTATCTCCCTTGTCCTTTGAGATAGCTCAAAGAGAGATCAAACAAAGTTTTTAATCCTTCTTGTTCAGAGTAAGGACAAGTTGACAGTGTAAACTTACTAATTGCAGATATGTCTATTTGTCATCTCCCAGAACATAGGCCTCTTTACTGCTTTTTCATACTTCACAAAAATAGAAATATACCAGTTTTCATTTTGTAGCTGTTGTTCTGTTTGTCAAAACAGCTCAAAGGAATAGAGATTCTTAAAAGATGGCTCAGAAAGTAAGTAAGAATTAACCTCATTTTACACAGGTGGAAATCTAGGCAACCGGCATTTGTGTCAGTTTGTCCAGATCATATGGAAACTCTACAGCAGAAGAGGAATCTCTCCAAGATCCCAGCCATAATTCCAAGTCATTCATCTGCTTTCATCATGAGATCATCCTTCTATTCACAGTAACTGATATTTCCTTAGACAAAACACAATGGAATTATCTCAGGGATTAATTTGGCCTAAGACGTTAATTCTGAGGAAAGTCCTACTTGGCAGATGGATGCCTGCAACATAACCAAGAGGTCTGTGGTGCACAGCCTGGATTTTGTGCAGGTGGAGGATAGGGAGTATGAGTGGTATATCATATCCTGCTTCTCATCATTTCTTGGC
>JAOXXN010000446.1:80159776-80170037 GCA_026770055.1 Myrmophylax atrothorax | reverse complement strand
GACGCTCACCAGTTGACGCTCACCAGTTGACGCTCACCAGTTGACGCTCACCAGTTGACGCTCACCAGTTGACGCTCGCCAGTTGACGCCGGGGGGCGGCGGGGGGCCCCCGCACCCTGTCCCGGCCCGGGGGAGGAGGGGGCGAGCCGGGGGGCAGCAAGGCTCGGACAGGACTTCCAATGCAGCCCCAGCGCCGCGCGGCCTCCCGGACCAAGCCAAGCTCCCAAATGTTCGGTCTCCTCCTGCAGTGAGAGCAGAAACAACATCAGGGAATTACTGAGTCCCGAGGAGCTCTAAGTCACCGAATGTCAGCTTCTTTATACTTATTCCATCATTCCAATCAACTCGACGAGGACTGTGCCAGGGAAAACTTCTTCAGCTCCAACCAGCCTGACACTGTAAGAAAGAGGTCTTGAATCCATTGAGTTTAATGACCCCACTTCTCTCAGCTTCATGGGCTTTCTCCCAGAGGTGACCACCTAGTCGAATAATTCTCCAATGAATAAATCAAAAAATCTACATATAAAAAACCACTAAATAATTGCAATGCCAGAGCCTGACTATAGAACTGCTTTTTCAGCAGCTGTTTCTTTTCCTTGGCCACATGCTCTAGGCTTGCTTACAGTCAGGGTTGGTAAAATATAGTGCTTACATACAAGAATCAACAAAGCTTTCTTAAAAGTGATTTGAATCCTGATTGCCTCAAATAACAGGTTTTGTCCTCTGAGAGCACAGAGGCTCCTTTACAAACACTTGCAGTAGCAAGCCCATATATATCTTTTTACAGGGCATCTAATAAAAAAAATTGCTTCACACAGTGCTCAAAGTGATAGATTCTATTCCATTTTCCCTCCTCACTCTTCCTAAAAACCAAACCAAACAAAACACCCATATCTATTCCTATATACTAAACAAACAAAGCAAAACAGCCAACCAACTTCAAATATTCCATGGCAAGAAACAAAAGGCACTCTTACACATTGACTATCCAAAACTGTTTTCAGGTTCCAGTTTTCATGCAGTTACAAGCCAGTCAGCATAAGCCATGTGAAATTGTCACTTAGGTGCAACTTAATCACTTTCCACTTTGATATCTCCAATATAGGGAGAGGGTGTAGGATCTAATCTGTCAAGCTGCTGTGGTTTTTTTAAAGGTGAAGGCAGAAAGTTATTCAAGCACTACAGAATTTCAGTAGCACCCTGTTGAGAACTCACAGAAGTTGCCTGGCAGTTTTTCCTTTGTAGTGACAATGACTCTACCTTCCAGGGGAAATCTTCAGAAAAATATAATCAATTTGCAAAATTATATCATTACTCTTGAAAGTAACACTCTTCTGGCTTGCTGCCTTTGGGGATCATTATGTACAGGACTGGTACTAGCATTTTAAAATGTGATTCATGAAGGTATGCTACCTGATGTTTTCTGCTTACAGCACATGATATTCAAAAGTAAATTTACTTCTAAACACAACTGAGTCAAGAATTTGGCAAATGCACTTTACTCTGGCATTGCTACAGTGTTTTATGAATACTGATTTCAATACACAAATATGCTGACACATCATAAATATGTTGAACTTGGGCATTAAAACTTGAATATTCTTATAACAGTCTGTACTCCCCAATTCCTGTATTAACTATTTAATTTTGGTCACCAAAGGCAGTTAGCATTGGTTAGATTTGTTTCAGTTTGACTTGCAGAAGACAATCATCATGTATTAATGATAGAATCATAGAACGATTTGGGTTGGAAAGAACCTTAAAGATCATTTAGTTCCAAACCCCACCCTGCCATGGACAGGGACACCTTCCTCTTGACCATCTTGCTCAAAGCCCTTGATCCCTGTGGGTCCCTTCCAAGTCAGAATATTCTGTGATTCTGTGACAATGTGGCCTTTAACACTTCCAGGGATGGGGCATCCACAACTTCTCTGGACAACCTGTTCCAGTGCCTCACCACCCTCACAGTAAACAATCTCTTCCTACTAAAGCTACTCTCTTTCAGTTTGAAGCCATTGCCCCTTCTCCTGTCTCCTGTCTCCAGCTCTATTGTAGACCTCCTTTTACCTACTGAAAGGCCAAAATTAGGTCACCATGGAGCCTTCTCTTCTCCAGGCTGAACCACCCCAACTCTCTCAGCTTGTCTTCATAGGAGAGGTAATGTTTAGATAAAAGAAAAATGATTAGACTTACCCTAAAAAACTAGCAATCCTCTTTTAAAAAGGAAGTACTTAAAAGTAATTGTAATTAAAGAATTGCAAATGAAGGATACAAAAACATCACCAACTGTCATCCCTAATTAACAGTGACTTGCCCCAGTAGTGCAGAGAAAGGACAGATACTTTTTAGCATATCAGTGAATCCATATGCACATATTCTAACCAGCCAAAATACAGTCTGTGCTAACCTGGATCTCACTAATCTGAGCTGGGTAGTGTAATGGAGCAAAACCATAGCGGAATTCACGTTGTTCTCTAATTTTCTTTGGTAACTCTCCCAAACTATCATCTTAGTTCCATAGTGGTTCAAGTGTTTTGTTTTATCCTTCATCCATACCATTCTGCAAGAATTTGTAGCATTCTTTATATTAGGTTCAACGAGAGAGGAATAGCAACTCAACATGGAACATATCACTTTCTATATATCAACAACCATTTTAGCAACCTCCACTCAAATACATACCCGTGCTCTAAGACAGGACAGAGTGTTAGACATTCAGGTTTGGTGTGGAAATGGCATTGATAATACTGGTCAGTGATGGGGGTTTTTTTGAGCAGTATTATCAATGTCATTTCCACACTAAACTCAAATCTCTAATAGATAAATACTTATTATTAGGGACAACTAAATGCTTTACCTCCCTTAATGTATTGCACCCTCTTGATCAAACCATGAAGACTAGGTAATGGATAGTAGTTGGCCAGGTGATTTTTTCAGAAGTACAAAACTGCATCTGTCAATGAGGACAGGAAATTCTTCTTAGGACTTCCTCCTTGGAAGAAAGGTTACTTTGGACCTGTGAGAAAGAATGCATTTAATCCTTCACTGAAAACCCTCATGAAACAATGTAGTAGGATATTGAATACAAAATACATGTTTGGCTTATAAGTATTCCTCACCATTTTCAGACTTCAGTTCAAAGCAGACTAGCTCTATATACATGAAAGAAGAAATGCCCTTCCCATTGGTAGGATTTATACAGACTAACCCTGTTTGGCCACAATGCAAATTAATAAGGCTATTTAAAACTTCCTCATGGAGATGAAGGGCCATTTCATCATTTCACATCCAACTGTGGCATAAAACATTGAAAAAATATTTACATTCCAACTGTTTAGTTTTGCACCCAAACCACTCACTCTTCATGCCCTATTCAATTTCTTTCTCATTGCATTATGGGAAGTTATCCACAATTTAGATCAGGAAACCAAAATGAGATAGACAGAAAACCTGAAAAACCTGTTGGGCTAAAGGCTTCTCATGAGAGACTGATTCTTTGGGAAACGGTATCTTTTTGTTGGGCCACTGTTGGTCAAGCTTAATAAGTATTAAATTCTGAAGACAGACCACCAAAACTGGACCCTCACTGCATAAGGAAAAGCACACAGCAAAGCAAACGTGGAGAGTCACTGCATGAGGGTCATTTCCAACTGATTTCACTCCACCTAGACACAATGACAGGAGCATCACTGACCATATGGATGAGCTAATCAACTTGATGGGGACCTAGGCTAAATAATGTTACAAAACACTGCATTGATGGGGGAATTCAGCAACTGTGTACAGCTAAGACAGGATATCTGCAAGTTTCCAAAACCTTGGTACTGAGGACCACAGTCAGCATGCATTGAAGTGGCAGCAAACAAATTGTTAATTGATAACTGTCTCCAAGCTAATAATTTTCAAGGCTCACTTACAGGATTCATCTTAGAGAATATATGGTATCTTATCTTCTGAAAGATATTGTGGGTACACACATAGTTCTGGCCTAAGATTTGCATCTCTCACCACATTTTTACTTTCATTTAGGGGAAGATACAGCCATGGAGCAAAAGGGCACCTTCTGCGTGGTCCTAGGCTGCCAGCCTCCCTTAGGCAAGCAGGCCTTAAATGGCAGCTTTTCACACACAAGTCAGTGAAAAGAGCGGAACAGAATTTAGTATAACTACAAGCACAACTGACAGCTGAGACCTGAATTCACAAAGATGTGTAGGAATTAATGCTGCTGTCATAAGACTCTGCACATGAATGATAGTATGGGGAAAAGCCCTCATAATTTGTGCCAGTCGTGACCTTGACTGGTGGATGATACATTTTTAAGCCTGGTAAGATTAATAGACTGATGCAATCAAAGGTCAGCATGTAACTAGTACAGATACAAACTGTGCTCTCTTGAAAATAGGCAGGGCCAGGAATTACAGCCTATAAAAAGCACCTAGCCCTTGAAACATTGCACTAAGGGGTATTATCTCACAGCACCTGCATGCAACTCTATGTGAAGCCATTTGGAACATTGAATAACTCTTTTCTTCTCTCTGGAGAGGTGAAAATCAGATCTGAGCACTCCAACTGAACAATTAGAGAAGATGGGAGCTTTACTTCCAAAGGCACCCTTTGCCACAATCAAGCAGTCTTCTTCCTCATCCATTTCCTGCAAACCAAGGAACGATCGCAGAACATCAGAAAGCTCAGTTGAACATGACCACAGCTTGACATTGTATCTTCAGTGTCACAATGCCATCCTAATTCAACAACTGAATGCAAACATTCCTACAAAACCTGGAGGCTCTCTGGTATTTCATTGCTGGGTTCATTTGACACCTTTTGCTAGCTGTGTCTCTTCCCTCTTTTCTAAAGCAGACGATTCCAGTTGCATGGTACCTGAACATGTCCAGTATCAGTTCTTTTTGATCTCTATATGATAGTTTTCTAAAGAACTCTATGGTATATTCTAAAACCTGTGAGTTTTAATTTGGTTAACTGGGATTGTGCATATTTATGTTAGATTGCCAGCTCTTTTCACAAGAGCATCACCTTTCAGACGACTTGGAATTAAGTCTCACAATTGCAACCCATGCCTAAACCTGTATTAAGAGAAGTACTGGGTTAGTCCTCTTGCTAAAGTACCCAAGGGTACCAAGAAGATGGCGGGGGCTTGACATTATCTAATGGTTGTGTTTCTTCATGAAGCCATGATAAGTTCCTAAGTCACCAAACAAAACTGTAAATCTTCAGAAGACATATAATGTTCTTAGCAACCAAAATTACTAGATTGAGATTTTCAGAAAGAAATAGGCATTTTAGGCATGCCAGATTTTTGTTTTTCAAGAAGTGCTGCATTTTCCTCATCTACTTCTCCAGGGAGACCTGTGTTTTCAAGAGTGTCACTTCTTTCAATCTGTATTTTTGGCTACTAAGTAAGAAATGCATCTCTAAAAGCAAGGGCCCCTTATGGTGGTCAATGAGAAGAATAATGCTGATAATCAAGCAAGGGATAACACTGATACCCTCAGCTTGAAGAATTGGTCTGATAGGGCTGCTGATTTTATTTGTCTGGAGGAAACAAACTCTCTGGGGCTGAAATCCTGGCTCTGCCAATGTTGGGGAAATTTTACAATTCACTAGGTTTGGTTTCCCTCATTGCATTGCTTTTTTATTCCTCTGTGTTGTTCAATTCCTTCTTTTCTGCTTCTCAATTCTCCATTCAGCTTTTAGCCTCTTACCCACTGGGAAAACACTTCATAGTGAACAGGATAGGAAAGAGAGAGCTGCTATTCTGCCTGAATGCTTTTCATCTTCTTCAGAACAGGGCATGTTTACTCACCCTTTCAACCATACTTGAATAAATATCCACTCATTTAACCAGCTGCTCACCAGCTCTTGCTCCTGGGGCTGGGAACAGCTTGATAAGAGTGAATGTACGTTGAAATAACAAACCTGATAACCACAGAGAAGTTATTTATACAGCTGAGCTCCACTAGGAAAATCTACAGGTGGGATAAAGGACCACAGGCAAATCCTATGTTCCTCTAGGATTTTTGAGAATCCTTAAAGGTATTCACATTTAGACTTGCTGGTAACTACTGCTGGTTTTGTAGTAAGCACCTCTTTAAAAAGAAGTCAATGAATCCCACAGTACTTGTATTTTATTCTGTCCACAGAAGAAGCTTGTGGTGATGACAGTATGTGTACTGCTTATCATGCTAAAGCCACTTGGTCACCTGAAGGTAACCACTTACCAGTTGCAGAAACACAGATAAACTTTGGGGGTCAGCAGCAGCTGAACTAAGAGTCCAACTATTGAAATCCTCTGAGGATTTGTGCAGTAATAAATAACTCAGATTTTAGAAAGTGGAACTTGCTAATTGAGTTCATCTCTGTATGTTTTTAAAGCATTCAAAAATATACAAAACCCCTTAATAGGTAAAGCAAGGGCTCTAGGACAAGTCCACTGATTTCAAACAAATTACTAAAACACAGAATCATAGAATCAGAATGGTTTGTGTTAGAAGGGAACTTGAAGTTTATTGCTCAGTTGCAGTCCTCACCCTATCATAGGCAGGGACACCTTCCACTTGCTCAAGACCCTGTCCAGCCTGGCCTTGAACACCCAGGGATAGGGTGTCCACGACTCCTCTGGACAACCTGTTCCAGTGGCTCACCACCCTCACAGTAACACATTACTTCCTAATATCTAATCTAAACCTACTTTCTTTCAGTTTAAAGCCATTACTGAAGAAAGCCCTACAAGGTAAGTATGTTGTCAGCTGAACACCAGATTCCCTTAACTATGTATGTGCTCGGGTTAATTACTGTGATAACATTTCTTTTTCTCCTTGAAGCGAATTCAGCTTCTGCTTTCTTTCTCTTGTTATCTTTCAGAGCATGCTCCTAGAACTATCATCTATCATGAAAAAGTAATGACATTCTAAGGAGAAGAAATAAACTAAGGGATTGAGCACAAACTGCCTTCAGCAGAGAGATAAAAGCAGATTTTCTGTTGCTATGTTCTACTTACCTGCTGCTATAATGCCAAATTCATAACACAGTTTAAAAAAGCAAACAGTTTATCACTCCACTTTACACCAATCCAAATCATACTATACTCTTATTGCTGATGTTAATGCTAGTAGTGTTTGTATCAGAAACCGGCCTGATCCACAGACCTTCAAGGCAGTGTAAAACCCAAGGCACCTACAAGAAAGAATTAGTTTGATTTAAAAGTAACCTGTGGAGGGCTACTGGCCTCTATCTCCCCAGATTTCAGCAGCTGATGAATAAAAAGATGGAGGAAACATTCACGGAATCTGAAAGGCCAGACAATTAGAGAGGGAAAAAAACAGCTGAAGAATATCTGCTGCTTGTCTTCCTGTGCTAATGAAATCCTCAAGCTCTGATAGAGACTTTCCAGGTAGCCTTCTCACAGTTAAACATTTTGGCTTCAAAATTGAAACTAACAGATAGCAGGCAATTTACTTTAAGTGCAAAACATCTACTTTTCAGTTTGCTCTTCAAGAAGATCTGCAACGTATCACATCAAGGTCACGAAAATCTTATTTGCTTCACCGTATCATTAATTCATACAGAAGAGCCAAAAGACAATCAAAGCCAAAAAGAGCTCATTTTCAATTTTGGTAGGATAGCCTGGCTCTGGAGGGCTGGCTTTCTGGGTTATATGCTCCAAGTAAGCAGCCCAAGAAAGAAGCCCTTCCACTTGTGTACCTGGAAAATAAAGCACCTTTTTCTGACTTTCCCTCATCCTGTTTCTGGCCACATGCTTTGGGCTGCTTTTATTTGTCCAGCTTATCACAGCTCACATTTGCTATCACCTCAGCAGCGAGCAATACTTGGAACAAGCTCGTTTGCCATGCAGCTTTTCCAAAGCATAAAAATTCCTTATGACTTGACGACTCTAAGGCAAGGCTAGCAGAAAGTACAGAAGGAAAATAAGTCAAGTATAAAGATTGCAGTGTTGTTGGTTTTTTTCCTAGTACACATGATTTACATTCATATTCTACCTTACTTGAAGCTCACTGACAACTTGCCTGTGCATTAGTTCACTATTTTCAGGGAAAAAAAAAATACTAAAAAAAGGAAATACTTGAGATGGTGGCTATTAAGTGCCAGCAACAACTGATCAGGGATGGAGAAACGGCTTTGCTGAAGTACATTCTCTACTGTCAGGCTGTCTAAATACGGTGGATACAACATCTTCTGACAGATTTGAGGGGGTGGGAAGCTTTCTTCATATATGCTCAACAGGAAGATTCAGAAAACTGAGTAACTCTGGAAAGTAATGTTTGATTTTCTTTCATGAGAATTTTAGGACTGAAAAATCACAGGCAACTTTCATTGCTGCAGATGGAGGAGGATGCAGTTGTATTCCCTAGGGTTGGTGGCCTAGAGGAATGTTATCTAAGGTTTCCCTTCTGGTAACAAAAATGCCTTGGGATCTCCCTCTAGCAGCTTGCCCTCCTCCCCACTCCACAGAGCATCACCCCAGCAAATTTGTGACCCGGGTAAGACAACTGGTCATGCCATTCCCCCCCTTGCTGGGTGTCCTCCTGCAAGCTATTCAGCAGGCTCTCAGCTTGCATCAAGTACAAGGAAAGAGGTGGTTGCTATGTGTTGGGAGTCCCAGAGAGCCAACATCCTCCACTAGATCCCTTGCCCTGCTTGTGGTAATAGCATCCAAGGCTGTTCTAATTTCTTCTTTCCTTTCTGGATTTCCTGCATTACAAGTGATGCTAACGGTCCAGGGCACACGTTTCCTCTTTCAGAGGGGGACACTACAGAGATTTTTCAGCTATACTTTGTTTGTACAGAAACCTCTCTGCTTCTCTCAGGTTTTCCTTAAAAGGGAAACAAGCCCCAGCCTCTGCCCTTACCTACACTGGTGCTTCAGAAGACCAAAACAAAGACTTAACAGAATTGCCTTAGGTCATGCACTAGGGGAATGGGTATAGATACAGCTTATTTGATCTTCCAAAACAACTTATTTCATCTTTGCAATGAAACACCCTGGGCTGTTCCTGCAGATCAAAGGTAACTGGATCCCTGGATCAAAGACTAGCAGTGAATTAGCAAAGGGACCACGTGAGTGGAGGTCTCCTCATCAGCCCAGAGATTGATCAGGCAGTAACAACTACATCCAACCTACCCTCCTGATCTCACCTACAACCCAGGTGTTAACCAAGCCCTGCAACATGAATTTCAGAGTCAAGATAAGTTGATTTACAATACATAATGATATGTCTTTATTTCATCAACAGAAATGGTGTCTAGACAAAATTCAGTTAACACTAGCAATTCAAATGAATGAAAAGGGTTGGGTGGGTTTTTTATTTTTTTTTTTTGCACAATACTGTATTTACAATGAGTAAATGACATTTTAAATTCATTAGTTCATAGCAATGCTTTCTTCCAAAAAGGTAAAAATTCTTAGTAACAGAGAGTAAGCATCAACAGCCACCTCATTATTTATACAATAAAAATCACAAGAAACCACAGTCACCTAGAAAAAAAATAAAGACAAGCTTAAGAACTAGTACAATAAAATGATGCATTGAATTAAGTTACATTAATCGCATAGAATTTGTGTAAAAAGTATGTAGAAAAAACACCTGATGTAACCTGTTACAGTCATTGACCAGTTATGAGAGGTACAGAGGGTTATACAGGTAGATATGTGTGAAAACTGTCCATACTGTTTGACCTGGGGAGGAAGAGAAGAGGGGTTGCACCCCCTTGCATACACTGATAAAACCCTGTTTTGAATATGGCCTCTGAAGTTTGTAAGGCATATATAAGAGGTGCACTTGTAACCAACTGGTTCTGGAACAAACTTTTAGGGCATCCCCACCCTTGAAATCAAAGGTGATGCTTGGAACTATGAGTAAACAACCATGCATCGAATACCACCAAAGTGTTTAGTATCATTCCTGCTGGTTTGAGGGATCCAGAGAGCTTCAGGCAGAGCAAACACAGTAGCGAGAGCAGGACTGAAACCATGCAGGTTTCTCTTGGGTACATCACAAATGCAGGGTAATGCCAGCCTGGGTGAGGGATGCCAGCCACAACCCCCAGCATGGGGTAGCTGCTCCCTCCTCTGCCCACATCCCAGAGTGTGGGCTCCTCCAGCTGCAGGGATGAGACGGGCTAGTGAATACAGCCCCCGCTTGGATCCCTCCAAAACAGGGGGGTCATTTAGGTTCGTAGCCTGGGACATCTCTGCTTCTAAGCAATCAATGAAATCAAACAG
>JAOXXN010000446.1:80131759-80151233 GCA_026770055.1 Myrmophylax atrothorax | reverse complement strand
GGCTTTTACTCTTCTATTTTTCTCCCTGCATAAATTCATGACATCCTTGTAGTCCTCTTGAGTTGCTGCCCCTTCTTCATAAGGTCATAACCAGTCATTTTTTTTCCTCAAGTCCCAGCCAAAACTCTCTCAGGCTGGTCTTCCCCAGCGGCTTGTCTTTTGACATGGGGGGACAGCCTCCTCCTGAGCCTGTAAGATCTCCTTCTTGAAGAATGTGCATGCTTCCTGAACTTCTTTTCCCTTCAGTACTGCCTCCCAAGGGACTCTCCTAAACAGGCCAAAGTCTGCATTCTGGAAGTCCAAGGTGGCAGTTCTGTTGAATCTCCTCCTTACTTCTGCAACAATCAAAAACTCTATCCTTTCGTGATCACTGTGCCCAAGATGTTCTCCAGCCATCACTTCACCTACCAGCACTTCATTGTTTGAAAACAGGTCCAGCAGGGAGCTTTCCCTACTTGGTTCACTCATTGCATATTGCTACATACTCAAGTCCACCTTGCTAAATAGAAATGTCAACACTTTTTTTGAAGAATCCTGCACCTCAACGGGCTCTTGATACCTGAAATTCAGCATGGATCAGACCCACAAGGTCACTCATATGCCTTTCATTCATTTCTCTGAGATGTGTGTGTGCTGGGAAGAGAAGAGGACTTAGAAATTTTGTCTATGCACAGTTGATTACATCAGTCAATAATGGTAATGCCACAGGATTGCATAAAGTCAACAAATCTAAATTAATTTTCAAGTGAAGGCTACAGGTATCAAGGTCTCCCACCCCTTGCTGCTAAGTCCAGCTCTTAGAGTGCTGCTCCTGGTGCTCTGGAGAGCAAGAGACATGTACTCCTCCCTATCATGAGCTCAGTGTAGAGGGACAGGCACGTGCAGCCAAGACTGGACCTGCTTCTCCTGGCAATGTGGATGAGCAGCCACTCTTTCACCCTGCAGAGCCTCTGACTCACCCTGTACACACTGCAGAGTATACTCATTGCAGGAAACAGTTGCTCACTATTTTGTTTATCTTCGATGTTTTGTTTGTTTTGCATCAGTGGAGCACTACTCTGAACAATGTTTTGATTTTTGTTTCTTTTTTTCCCCCAGGGCTTCGGCATCACAGCATCTGAAGGCTTTGCAAGCCTCTATGATTTAAGCCTCCCAACCAGCTTGTGAGGTCAGTGTCACCTCCCTCTTACAGACGGGAAGCAGACAGGCACAGGCAGCAAGCGAGTAACCCAAAGTCATGAGGCTTTCTGCCATTTTTGAGCTGATGGTAACTCAGCTTCTTCCAACAGATCTCTGCCTCTTTCACACTGTGTTTGCTACAGCTTGCTCAGAGAACGAAGCACAACAAAGCCGATACTTAAGGCCACTTGCAACATGCAATCTGTTATGACAAGAGCAAGTAGTATCCCTCTCCCCAGACCCATCATGTTCATCCTACAGCTGAGAATGTTTTAAATGTGCACATAGACACTTAAATCAAGGACCCCAAATAATCTTTAATTTTAATGGAAGCTGAGTACAAAGAGATGTCAGTAAGGAAATAAACTTCAGCTCCTTTTGTTTTATCTGCATGAGTGAATTACTCTATCACACAAACCCTTGAGATTAGCTCAGTTGGTTAAAACTTGGTTGTAATAATGCCAAGGTCACGGGTTCAATCCCCTATGTGGGCCATTGACTTAAGAGTTGGACTTGATGATCCTTGTCGGTCCCTTCCAACTCAGAATAGTCTGTAATTCTGTGACTTCAAAACAAATAAATTATGATTTATGGTAGATACCAACTACAGACTGCAATTCATACTTAAAACTTGGCTACTTAATATTCAAAGGCTGGATTTAATGTAGGACTCCTAAATATAACCAAATTGTCCAGTCTTGCACGCTGCACACTCACACTTCTCACAACAGCTGAACTGCTGCAAATATTACATTATTTTTGACATCTCAGAGAGCTTTTAGGACTTTTAAACAGCTGAGGATGTCCTACGCCATTTTGAAACTCCAGTGTTGCATTTCCCCCACTGAGTGACATCCTATAGACATGTCTTCCTCCGCAAACCTTGTCTCAAGCCTTTTTCCATTGCATGCCAGCTTCCTTTCTTGATGGGCAAGGGATGGCAGGGAAAGAGGAGCAAGTACCTCAGACTACAAGGGCACTGTCACAAAGGAAGGGAGTTTTTTCACATAAGGTGCCTACAGTTAAGATGTCTATATATGACATGGGTTTTCAGGTGATCCTGTTTAGCGATGAAGAGGAACAGGCACCTCTGCAGTATAAGTCAACTCCTCTGCTGCAAGATGAGACAAGTAAGACTCAAGAGGTTTCTCTACACTGACTCTACACCAGGACAACTAGCTCCAGTGCAGGTGTCTATAGTGTAAACACCTGTGTTTAGTCACCCAGACCACACCTGAGGTGTCCATACGACGACTTAAAGAGAGGAATCTTCTGAGCAGCCACTTAGCCTCACTCCAGTCACCTCTCTCTCTCAGATTAAAATGTGGTAGCACTGTCCACTGACACCTTAGCATACAGGAGACACATTCCCTGACATGCTCAGGCCAGTGTGCACTGCAGATTCCTTGAATAATGAGGAGGGGTTCAGTTCACAGCACACCAGGAGCATTAGAGGGAAGATGACAGCAGGAGCATGGAGGAACATACCCTTGCCAGCTCACTGACATGCACCACAGGATACCCACTTGTCTGGATACTCACATTCCTGGCTTTTCCCTTCCCTTGCCATTTCTGCCATTTGCTCAGTGAATGAAAGTGCTGAAGAAAAGGTACGAAAGCTGAAATGTCCTGAAAATATCAGCCGCCTTCTAGCATGCCAAAGAGTAAGAAGGTATGTAGAGATGAAGCTGGTCCTGCCACAGCCCTGTTTGGACTAGACAACCTTTGAAGGTCGTTTCACACCTACCTGTTTTGGGCATTCCATGAGTCCCTGACGAGGAGGTTGTTATGGTAGTTAGGCAAGGAAATGGGGTTCAAATGAGGAAATGCCTTTGTAGATGCCACTCTAAGTACTGGGGTTAAGTTAAACTGCAAGCAGGGAACTTTAATACAGGCTTTTCTTCTCTTTCAACTTATTCAACAATCTGCTCTTGAGGAAAATACAGATACTTAGGCCTCATTTCACTGGGATTTTGTGTTTTCCACATATATGATATACGCACATACCAATAAATTTTCGCACCAGTGGTTCTGCTCACGTGCGTACAAAGAGACCAAACCCACCAACCTCTGGCTGGAACTGCTGCCAGTGCCCTGCAAGGTGCCATGTGAGGGCAAGGGGGCTGCAGGGAGAGCACAGAACTCACCAGCTTGCGGATTTCACATTCGAGGTTCTGAATGCAGTCCAGTTTCCTCTTGCGGCAGCGCTGAGCTGCAATTCGGTTCTTGCTGCGTCGGCGGACATCGTGGATGAACTCGAGCTGCTCTGAGGTTAGCTTGTGCATCTTTATCATCATCTGGAAATCATTCCTTGGAAGATCTGTGATTTGATCAACAGGAAAAGGAAGTTTCACCTAAAACAAACAAACACAAGACAAGAACAGAGTCATATATTCTGCTTGCTCAATGTAAGCTGAACAACAGTGAGCGGAAGGATGATTATCTATGCTGCCAATCCCTTCAATAAACAACACACCAAGTTTTACATTGGGTAAGTTTTTAACACTCCCTTGTGGCACATTGTGGAGGTCCAGATGGTAAGAATCAGATGACAATTGCACTTAAATCAGCAATATAGACGAATCCCAGATAAAAATTTCATCTTTCTACAAAGCTCTAATACCTGATCTCAGTGCATTAAAAGAAGGTTCTGTCCACGAGGAGACATGGCCTTTCAGAAAGAGTGAAGTACCTCACTGCAATTAAATTCAAACTAGTTTCAAGGAAGGGACTATTACCACAGCAGGAAACCTGTCTCTGCACAGCCTGCAGGACTGAAAGTTTGATTAGGTGTGAGGTCAAAAATGCAACCTGACACCTCAAGAGGATGCAAAGTAGTGTATCGCAATTAGGAAAGGTCAACTAATCAGCATTTCAACTGAGCAGTACACTATATAAGAAGAAAGGCTCAGGAGTGTGACGCAGCATATCCTACTCTGTTAAAACATATACATTTTGAAATAAACCAATATATGTTGACACTCTAATATTTTTGTAGATTAAAGAGCACTGAACTTGTATTTCTTGACAACGTCAGGTTCTGACTTCAGAAATTCTACCAATTATATATACAGCAAAACATAAAGCTCCTGACAGCTTGAAGCAACAAACACACAGTCTCAAAAGTTGGAGAATGGGGGACGTGCTCAAAACCTTTAAGCTTTTTTCCCCAATATATCAGCTTGCTCAAATCAAAGTAAGCCACTCTCTTTAAAAGTCTTACTTCACTTGGAGCCCCAGGCTGATAACTAACAAAAAACTCATATTCCTTGTCAGACTGTTGTATTTGGTGGTCAAAGATGACAAAACTGAAGGAGGTGGCAACTGAGTAGCTCGACTGACTCAGTTTCTTTTTTTTCAGTCATACCCACACTGCCCAAAAGATGGCAGTAAATATTTATATTTCTGTCCCTATTTGGTACTGTGCACACAGGCTGCCAAAGAAGGTAAGTTGCTCAAGCCAAGTATATGAAATGGGTTGAAAAGGTTCCTTTGGTTCTAAAACCTCTGTTGTCTTCAAATGGTGCACTCAAATTATTTAGAGATACAGAAAGTAACAATATGGATCAGAAATAAGTTATCTTCATCAGAGAGCTGAGTTGTTCAAGCAGAAGAGTTGGCTGAGGACACATGAATACCAACACACAGCAGTGGCCTCTGGCACTGACAGTCATGGACCCTCACTGGGCACCTGGACCTGCTGATAATGAGCTCCTCACTTTGTTTATGAGCAAGGCATTTTCTTGTACTCGTCTACCACTGCTCTGTGCATCTCCAAGCCTGGGGTACGTGAAAGTCAGTGCAAACACCTACTACATTCTTTCAGTTGGTTTCATACCCTTAATATTCATTCATGCCCCTCTGCTGCATGTGTTCAGGCACTGCTTTTTAACACACTACTTGACAGGTCCATTTAAACCAGCAAGAAACACCAAACACTGCCTTAATCCACCCAAATTCCTGCTTGTACATAAGAAGGGTGACCCCTTAGGCACACTGATGTGGTCTACCTTGTTTATAGACTGCTAACTAATGACAGGAAACCTGTTTGATTTCCTCTCCCAAGCCTTTGGATAGTCAACATAAGCTCACTTTCACCTGCTTTTCTCTTGAGCTTCAACCAGTGTCTGAAAATGAAAACAGCCAATGCACTCCTCTGAAAGACATCACAGTTTCACTGCAAAACCAGTCCTTTCATGTTTCTAGTTTTTCCTTATTTTCTTCCTCCCTCTCCCTTTCAAAACTTATTTCCTTGCAAGGAGGAGATGTGCTTGCAGCTGGAAAGGGAATGGAAGGGAAGCAACTTAAAAACCTAAATCTGTCAGGTTAAAGCTGCTGAAGTGAAATGGGAAAATAGGAACAGATTCATTAAAAAAAATAAAAAAGAATTGAAAAGAAACCCATCAACACAGCAGACCAGAGACTGCTATCAGTAATCCCAGCATAATCCTACTCCTGTCATAGGCAGCATTGTGCAGGATTAAAAACGTGAAAGGGAGAGTGGAAGTGAGTCAGACTCATTTCCTTCACCATTCACAGCATTTTTATTGCCTGTCTCCCTCTTCCAGGGAGCTGTCAACTGAAAAAAACCAAAAAACACCAAGTCTTTGACTCGGACACAGTCAATAACTGTGCCAGGGTGTTGCTGCAGCGAGAGACTAATGGTGTTTTACATCTGCACAGTGCAAGTCTCTTAGCTGGTATTTATCACAACAGAGTGGTGAGTCATTTTGCAAGAACCTACAACTGTGCAATGGGTGGGATTCATGTGACCTGTGCAGAGCTGCCTGAAATGGTGGGTTGGGACTACCTAGTGTTCAGGTCTCTGTTTTTGTCATTGAGGCTTTAGATGGCATTACATCCTGCATGGCTTCTCCCTCCTTCCGGCTGTAGAAGCAGCAGAGGTGAGACTCAGAAAAGATTCGGCATCTCACAGTATCTAAGGCAGGTGAGAGAAACTTTACCTGCAGTGTCTGAAAAAGAACAGTCAATCTTTTCTAATATATGAAAGAAAAACCCAGTGGGTATATTTTCTCATAAACTTTTGTTTCTAATAACTATGATTTTTATATAGGAAATGACTGTACTCTTTGGTTCAGGCTATTACAAATTAGAAATGTAAGTGGGATCACTGCTGCTTCCAGGAGTTACTCCAGCCAGAGCTAATCTCACACAGTTTTATAATCTTCTCTATAAACACAATTACTCTTTCCCTGCATTTTTACACAAGCAGCAGAAGCTCATTTTCCACCACACAACAAATAAACTGGCACCTTCTACCACTACTGCAGACTCTATTGCCCCCAGCTCTGGCTGATGCACCCCTGAGAGGACAACCAATCCACCCTGGTGAGAAAGAAAACCTGTTTATGATTTTGCAGCATTTTCTCTCTGTATTAGCATTAGGATGCCAGTGTAAATGTCATTGCTTTGAGTGGTTAAGTCAGAGCAGTGATGTAGACAGACAGCCACTGACTCAGCACATGCAAGGCCCATATACAACCAATTAAATCCTTCAAGCTTCACTAGTTAGTGCCAACTTGGATCATATGCCAGTTACTGCTGTGCTGCTCATCTACTGTACTAGTTACTGCTGATGCTGCTCTCCCCCTCTCTTTTTCTCTGGAATAAAAGAAAGGAGTGAGGGCTTGTATTCACTCACAATAAAATATAAATGTCAGTTATTGGGAATTTCTTTACCCCAGGCATAACATTAGCTTTTTCACTCTCTATATATCTAAATTTTGACATCATCTTCCCTAAGCTGCCAAGTGCTAGTAAAGACTATGAACTTCCCAAGTGTGACTTTAACATCACAATAACTAAAAGGACTCCAATATTAGCTGTAAGAAAAAGTAACCATTGTGTATTGGGTATGGGAGAGTAGAACTCACAGTATGAGCCTGACTTTTATGAATAGTTCAAAGTCTTGGTCAGTTGCTCCAGAGTTGTAAGAAATAAAACTGTTCCCTTAGAGCCATTAAACTGAAAGCCAGCTACTGAAAGCCTCTGACGTTTACAATTGTCTTGTCCTTGGAAGGATCTCAGGACTCACCCAAGTAATCTAGCATAGGGGCTGAAACATATCAATGCTTTTTTTGATACAGAAAGGGGTAGTTAGCTTCACACTGAAGAGCCCAACAGATTAATGTTGGTTTTCCAAGTATTTTCCTTGGTAGGCAAGTCCATCTTCCACAAACACTCAGAAAGAAATTAATTCCAGAAGAGGAACTGAGGTGCATCCACCTATGTAGCAGGCTCATTTGCCTACATGCTATTTCAGATCCGCAGGTCCTACTGCACAGAGGATATTCTATCTCACACTAGACAATGATGGCCCCATAGTTGCCTGGAGTCAATTCCAGCCTCTCCTCCGGAGGGCCATGAGACGTGTTTGGGTCAGTAAATGCTGCCTGAGAGGGCACTGCTATGCACTGAGAGAAGACAGCCTGGGTAGCCTTTTGATTTGCCACCTGCCTCAAAGAAGTGGGTAAGTAGCCTAGTCCTGTGGCTGAGGGCTTTAATTCAACAATCAGGACATGTGGATGGGGTTCTCATCCTTTAGCCCATGGCTTGGACTTGTATGCAGATCACACACTGCTGGTCCCTCAAATGCTGAGCTGACATATTCCCATTCATTCCTTGCCTCATCCCCAGCTTCCAGCCCTTCAAAGGGCACAACAGTACAATACTCCTGCCCTTTATTAGGCTTTTCTGAGACCAAGGATAGAATAGAAACACTGACAGAAGCCATAGGTGCATTTAAAAAGTGCAGATCTGGTGGTGAAATGAGGGGGGATAAAGTGCAGTATTTCTCTGAAAAGATCTGCTTTTACAAAAGAAATTTAAAAATGGGAGAATCCTTCAGGAGGTGGTGCAAGGTCTTCAGATCAGGGTGTAACAGAGCTGGTTGCAGGCTGTAGGTGCAATGAAATAATACAGTGTTTAAAAGAAGATCCTGCTGGAATTGCAAATTCTCAGTGTTGTTCTAATCCAGTAATTCTCTGCTACCAGTATGGATACAATTCCTACTGAAGAGAGGAAAGAAAACAAAACTTCCATGAAGTTTATTTTACAAGATTGATGTTACAAGACCTCTTTCACTGTAAGTTGACCAACACAATTCCCTGTGCTCTGCTGATACCACTGAGGATCCTGGTCAGGAGAACACCTATCAGAAAAGAATGTGGAGAGTAATTTTGTAATTTGCCAAGCTGCAATGCTAATAGGATCAGGAAAGCAGGGGTGACTGATTACCAAACTGTGGGGTGGTATCGTATACCAAAGCAAGTCAACACCTGCACATGTATTTTTCTTGGTTGCTCTTCCTTGTATGTAATACTCTTCACTAAGCAGAAATATCATGCAGTGAAGCAGATTCAGCTTAGGTAACTCAGCACAGTTCCAGCAGATTTCTTGTAGAGCAACTTTGATTTGTTACTCTTTTCTGGTGCTATGACTTCCAGGACTTTGCTAACCATCAGGAGAGGAACAGAGAAAGGGTTGTTGCCTGTCGCTTAACATGGAGGAGTTTTGACTCTCACTGAAGGTTATTTACCTACAATATCCTCAACAGTCTAATTGCATTAGCTTCGCTTTTATGAAAATGTTGTTTGAAAAGTGAGTCACTAACCCAGGCGGGAAATTCTTTTGAAATACAAATAAAAGACACATTGAATGCAATTCTCTAGATAGTCATAGTTCTTGGAAAGCTCCACCTCTCACCTCCTCCTACCCTTGTTTATTCTTTTCCTAAGAAAACTCATGCATCAAATTAGACTGAGCTGAGATTTCTTTTTAACTGGTTTAGTAGTACAATATTTTTTACAATTTTTTTAGCAGGTACTTGTTGATGAAAAGGAATATCAAGAAAAGTAGGTAGTGCTGAAGTTTCTGTTCCTAAGTAGGCTAAGAGACTGACAGACTACTTCCTTCTGAACAATTCATTATTTCAGGGCTTATTGTTTTGTTGTTGCTATTTTAAGCAGGACTGTCAGAATCCACATGCAAATCATCAAGCTTTAAGCCTCCTCTCTAGTATTATATCCCAATAATTGATTTTTAACAACCTATGGAGTCCTGAGAGATCTGAGTGAAAAGAGCAACACAAACTATTAAATATTTCTGTGAAGTCACAATAGATCAAGTAACAGCCCTGTTTCTGCAACTCTGTAACATGGGGACAACCCACATTGCATTTGCTGCTTCTGCCACAAAGCCTTAAGAAAGGGAGATAACAGAAGAGTCTCAGTGGCTCCAGGAAGGGACACAATAGGCAAAGACATCCTGGAGAAGATTTACCAGTGGTGTTATGAGGACCACCACCTCCTGACATTTGGGACTGCCATCTACACCCCCAGGAAGACTCAGAGGCAGGTCACAGAGCAGGGTCACCCTCAGCCAACATGGCACTCATGCTGAGCCCTAGCATCCCACTTCTGGCACCGAACAACTTTGGCCATATGTTCCTGAATGTCATACATCTGTGGGAAAGCAGAATGCCCAAAAAAAGCAGTGAGAAGAAACCTTTCACCTACTTCTCACACAATCAATACATCAGCGAACGATGTTTTGTGACATTAATTTTGGCATTGACAGCGCTCTGGGATCCAAATTAAGACCAATAAGGTCCAAATTCCAGGGAAACTGAGCAGCCCTGTGAGATAAGTGAGGGTCAGAGTCCACGAGGCTTATTCCTATCAGGCATCCCACCCACATGAAAGCCCACTCACAGCAGAAGAGGTTGCATGGACACTCTCCAGAAGGGCAAGTGGCTGCTTTGTGACCCCCAGATATCTTATCAGGTGCTTTCTGAATAGATGCCCAGTACCACTGTGTGTTCTGATACGGCAGGGAGAAAGGGACCCGTCTGTCAGGACAGCAAGGGCAAACTGACAATTTCGGGAATAGAGAAAGATTCCCATGCAGCTTGCAGGGAGGTGAAGGACAGAAAGCTATCCATTTCACAGGGTTGTGAGTCTTTCCTGCTGTTTTAATTGCAGGCAAGTGGCTAAAATAGGTAGAGCGACTTATACAAGAACTTCCCGCTGCTATTAGATATTTTCAACTGCCTGGTTTAAGATATCCTTCACTGAGGTTTCTACAGCAGCAGATCTTGCAGAATACACACCAAAGTCACTGTATAAATACAGTATTGTTTAATGAGGCTGCAGTGCCCTTTCCTGCATTGGTAACAACCTTTAAAAAAACATTTTTCAGACAAAATCTGTACCAAAGCACTGGTGTGATCTGTTTGCCCTTGGCTTGTTCAGGATAATGGAGTGCAACCTCATGGAGCATTAATTTCCTCACCACATTTTTAATGCCTAGCAGCCCTAATCAAAATGCCCTGGGAAATAATAATGAAAATAAAAAAAAGGCGCCTTATCAGCAGTCCCAGGGAGAAAACTTGCTCAGCACAGTGCAGAAAATCTTCCCAGGAGGAAACCAGCAGCAAAACCAGGAGTGGAGCAAACCTTTCCTAGGAGTGTCCCAGAGCCAAAGATGTCTGCCTGTCAGCAGCACTCCAAGATGCCCTTCTGTAGCCTGCCTGTCTGCTCCTTTCATCAATGTACTCACATCCATGGTCTCCTGTACATATTTACACCCTCTTGTTTTGGAAACCACCACCAGTCCCCCATAACCTTCTCATTTCACTCTTCCACGTTCACTTCTCACTCTTCCAGGTTCACTTCTGCTGCAGCATATCTCCACACAATTAGCTAATTATGACAGCTAATTAATCATCAAACCCAAAAAGGGTAACCTCCTGCCCTCTGCTCTGCCACATGCTGAACATTATCTCCTGCAGAGCAAGCAGCATACATGGCTGGAGACCTGCTGGTCCCATCAGTCCCACTCTCTGCTTCCTTCTGCCCCTCATAAAGGCAGGACTTCAGAGTAACCCTGGTATGGCCAGGCAGAGCTGCTGCACAGCTTCCCAAATGAGGTCCTACACACAGTATCTCAAGAAGCCTCCCAAGGAGACTTCACTCCTTTCTGCATTATCTCCAGGCCCTTCAGCCCTTCCTTAGAGCTAAGCAGCCAGCTAAGGGAACCACCCACATACGTCTAAAAGCTATCTTCCAGAGCCTGGGATGTAGTGGAATAGGCGCTGAGGGATAAAGTTCACCCTTTTCATCCCTACTCCTAACTAAGCCTACCTGCTTCCGAACTGGGTGCTTTCAGCATATGAATCCCCCAAACTTGAAATCGCTTTAGCACAAGCTCTTGGGAGTGTTTCAGCATTACTAGAGGAATCTGAAACATGATTTCACCCAGTTGCACTCTAGGTCATGCAGTTTCCTAATGAAACTCTATGAAAACATCCAGTCTTTTCCACTTTCTGGGCTCCACATCACATCTCCATGATTTAAGTCTGCCCTCAAACTAGTGACTTCACACAGACAATTTATTCAATCACATTTAGCCAGTTTATCACTGCAGCATCTCCAGCTGGCCCATCTCTAGTTTTAGACTGGGCCCTCTTTCTCCTCCCTCTCGGGGGAGAACTATATGTAAATTGACAGCTTGCTCTTCAGCCCCAGGTCATTCCCCTGTCATTCCCTTAACAGTCCTGGAAATTCAAGGATAACTTCTCTTTGAAACCGTTTATGCAGAACTGCTACAACTCAGTGCCAAACAAAATGTCACAGGCAGGGAACATGATCTCAGCTGTCACATAACGGAGGCAAAACCCTATTACCTGCACATGCAACACACACGTGTGCAAACACACATACACACACAGAAGGAAGAAGGCTTCAATAACATTTTGACAGCCCAGGGTGGCCAGCTATGCAATTGTACAGGTAGTTTCACACCTCCTTCTCGTCCCACTCTATCTCCCTCTTCTACTCCAGCTGTTGGCAATATACTGCACTGACTCTTCAAGTAGGCTGCTCAACCCTCAGTGTCAGCAAAGGCACAACTTGAGGTTGCCCAAACACATCAATAGCAATAATATGAGGAGCTGGAACCACCTCAGAAAATTAAGGATAAGGAACAGTGCTTTCTGCCACAAAAGTAGGTGAGGGAGGAAGACAGGACACTGCTAGCAGACTTCTAAGCACATCAATGCACTCTCACCATTCAGCAGTTTGCTACTGTCTCATACCCAAATTTTTAGAAGTGTCTAACACCTCCGAGGTCAAGTGGACCTATTTATGTGAACTCAGCTGATGAGGGAATAACACTTTGCCTCTGTAAACAAAGAATGTGTTGGGGAAATGGAAAGTCATTTGAGAGAAGTAAGGAGCGATTATTTGCATCACTTTAACTGTGATATATGTACTTAAATCCCTACCTCATGTCCTCTGTCTTGCACAGGACATGATTCACTGTCTGCTTCTGAGAATGACCCAGACTCATCGCTGGAGTTTGTTCCATAGGATGGCTCACATTTAATCTGGGGTCGGACTGGGTTGTACAATCCATCCCCCACTACACCAGGCTCCTGGTGCTCTGGAGCCAGGAATCGGGGGCCTTGGGAGCAAGGGGAAGAGGAGAGCTCGCAGAGACGCAGACTGCAGGGAGAGCCGCCACTGCCGTCCTCTGCATACGAGTAGGAAGAGCATGAGCTGGAGGTCCTGGTTCTGGTTTCCAAAGGAGGAGAGCGAGGGCAAACTTTAATTGGCACCGGACAGCTGGTGTTCGGCCGCATCCTTCCCGGCAAGTGATCAGCTGTCAGTCCACTGTGCGAATAGGTCTGAGAGCTGGGGAGAGACTGGCTACTGCCAGCCCACAGACCCTTTGGCACAGTCTCAGTGAGGTCTTTGTCCAAGCTGCTCACACCAGAATATGAATGCACCGAAGTGTTTACTTGGTCACAAGCGTTTGAAGAGAATATAACACTCCTCCTGTCCAGTTCCCCTTCTTGCTTACAGAGAGTTTCAAAGCCGGGCCCCCTGAGTGGCGATCCCACTGTGAAGTTGGAAGCATCCTTCTGCATGGCATGGGACTGTCCATAGTTCCCTGTGAAAGGGACGTAATCAGTTTTGTGGTCACCCTGAGTTGTCCCTTTTTCAAAAGGGCATGCTGGACTCCTGCCAAAGTGCTGTTGGGAAGTGCTGGGGAAGCCAACCAAATCTATGCTTTTTGTTCTGTTGAAGAAAGATCGCAAGCAAGAAGGAGAAGACCCACTTTTTGGCCTGTCGACACAAGTGGGGCTTGGCTGTTTCCTGTCCATTTCAACATCCCCTTCTTTATCCCTGATGTCAGGTTCATCTCCAGACAGGCAAAGTGTGATGCTTTCTTCATCATTCTCTTCATTCTGAGGCTCACTTTTTATCTGCCCCATAGCAAGTCCTGATTTGAGGCCATTTCCAGAGCTCTCTTCGCTGAATGTGCTTGCAAAACCTGAGGTACTGATGTGTGATGTATTGTAGACATTCTTGGTACAAGCAAGCTGGTATTTCTTGTATCTGGGGTACCGTGTTACTGCATCTTTATCTAAATTGTCCTTGCTATCTCTCAGCATGTCAGAGTCAGGCAGCATCCCTTCCCCTTTGTCTGCTCCAGCAACAGTGGTTTCAAAACTGAAGGGCTCTTGGTGCATCCTTTCTCTTGGGCAGGATATTTTTGACGTCTCCGATTCCATTGTCTCCTCCTCATCTCCATCCGAGTTCTCCTCATCGTGCATGCGCTGACAGGTGGTATCCTTCTTGCACAGGAACAGGCCATCTTCATTGTTCAGCAGTTGTGTCTGAAGGAAGCTGAAGCAGGAGTCCTCCAGGTTGTGCATGCGCAGGAATTCAGCGCAGTGGATGACCTCCTGGATGTTTTCTCTGCTGAGTAACAGCTTAGCAGTGTAGGCAAACTGTAACAATGGACCAAATCCCCTGACAGTGACCTGCAAAAAAGGAGAGGGAAATTGCCAGCGTTACCATCAGCTCTTGCTATCATCCCAAGTCATTCATCATTTAGCTAAGATAACCTAACAGATCTGTCACTCAGAAATAAATACTGCTCAGCACAAGTTATTCTTCTATCACACCAGCAATGATGCTACTTCTAGTAAATAGTGCTGCTCCTTTATGTGGCTCCTGTACATCATTGTACATGTTGAAAACTGAGCACTACTTTTCCCAAATATCTTAAAGACCTATGAACTAAGCCTCTGCCCTAACAAAGGACTGAAAAACCCTGCCTGATGTAGACACTGCTAATTCTTGGATGAATCTTATTTTAACTGTGCTACAGCACACTACCATGAAAATGACAATTCAATTTTGATTCTTCTGCCCTGATGGGAGGTCTAATGAATAGTGGTTTCAAGGTTAAGATATGACCTAAATCTAACAAGTGTTTCAGGAAGGAAACCTTTAATATTACAGCAAAATCCAACAGAAATCATCTTTTTTGCCTTTTTCAAGTGCAAACTGTTTTTTTTCTTCTCAAATTTTTGCAAGCCATTTCTGAATACATAATAGGTAAGTACTGCCTGCACAACTCTTTCCTCCATCCCATGGAGATTATTCTCCTCATACTATCCCTGATTTAAGTGAGTCTGAGGTACAGCTAACAGGAAAGAAATTCCTATTTAATGTTCAAATGATGCAAATTACCACAAGTCCCACCTTAGTATTTAATTTTCCACCAATTTCACTGCAGAAAGAGTAAAAACTGTCTCCAGAAGAGTGATCCCCCACCAACCTCCTCCCATTTTTTACAGTGGTATCTTTATATATAACTATCAAAGAACTTGCCAAGCCACATAGTAAGCTACAGATATTGTTTATTTTTGACCAAAAATGCACTGGCACTAACTTCTGTTATTTTTTTTCTCCCAATGGGCACGAAATGAAGCTACTGGAAACCCTCTATTCTTCATAAAGCAGCAAGAGGCTGCTTCAAACCAGGGCTCACTATCAAGGATAAAGGCTCCTTTCCAAGTAGATTCAGTGTTTTGGGCACAAAGTTGAGATTTGGAAGACAACTCAATTTCCCATTGCACTGACCACTACCACATGACTCTGGCAAGTCACTTGAGTCTCGCTTCACTGAGACACCTTCTTGTCTTGCTTGCAAGTAGCATTCACAAATCTGAGTTCCCTGTGCTTTGCATACCAAGAAAAGGCATCTAGATGGGATGCAGTGCAGCCAGCACCTGCATTCTATGGAAGATTGCAATGCACAGCCTGAAACCTCGTTTTGGATGTCAACATCTCTGGCAGGCATTCCCAGCTCAGTTTCTTCTTTTAAAACAAACAAGAAGAGGAAGCACTACTGCTCCCTTTTTGCAAAATGGCCTGAAGATCAGAAGAGGGACTTAGAAAGTAGGAGACAAAGTCCCTTCCTCAGGCTGTGGGGACTGAAACAAACATTTCCCAGCTCCTCAGAGGGATATACTTGGGTTGGTACGGGACATGGAGCGGATTATGGGGTACCATGACGGAGAGTTGCTTTTCTCAGTTCTTGCAACTGATTTAACCCCACTGAGCAAGAAGCTGCTTAAGAGGTTGGTGAGCCATCAGGCCATGATTTTGTGATGGTCTGATTTGTGACTAGGGTGTATCTGAGTGAATAATTTTGTTCATCTCAATGAAAATGCCTCAGGACCAGTGGTAGAGTTCACAGATTTTTATAGAAAACCTTGACTTCCAGAAACAAGCTTTTGTTATTGACAGATCTGTATTTATGATGCCAGATTATAAAGATACCACAAGTAGTGCAGACTTTGATGGAGAGAAAAATATTTTAACACACCTCTAAAATTGCTCCAAATAGCTTTTCCATACATAATACTGCTGCTGTATCTGCTATTTTAAGAAGCAGTGCATTTTCATGCACGTACTTACACACTTGCACATTCCTGTTTTACAATACGCCTCTGGTACAGAATTACCAAGATTTACAGCTGGCTATTAAACAGATCTCTGCTTTATCAGTGTTACACTTTCTGCCTGTTTGTTAGATTATCAGCTCACTAAAGGCCTATCTGCATTTTATCTATGCAGCACGATTAACAAAATTGCTTGGGAACTTAATGAGCTACTTGCAGGCTGATGTTTGCTACGATCTTCAGTGTGGGGGCTTACATACTCCTGCATATCTTGTAAGCTCCACAGCAGCAGCACAGCCCTGGAGGGACTATGAAGCACAAACCCAGCTCTCCTGGCAGTGGTGTCATTTGGCCACTAGGTGGGATGGCTGGAAAGCAAATTAAAATTATCTTCTGTGCTGGGCCAGGGTTTCACCTGCCTGCCGCCTCAGCACAGGCACTCTGCAGAGCCTCGGGCTGACTCATACAACCCCACAGCAAGGCTGTCTCCCACACTGACTCAGGTTTTTGCACCAAGTAAATCACCATGATAACAAACAGCAGCAACACATCTGGTAGAACTGCTCTGCGCTGGATGCATCGGAAGCAGAGCTCCAGACTACCATGGGCTCCCCACGATGCTCAGCAGATGTCCCAAGTGAAGGATGATGAAAGCTCTGAGAAAATGTGTGCCTTGACTTCCTTACAAGATTACCTGGTGATGCAACTTCCAGTCCTACAATCTTCAGATCCAAAGGGGGAAAGTTACTTTTCAAGCACCCGGCACTTGTTATTGCCCTCAGGGAGAAATCTCTCAAGTGCCAATGCTTGAAACTGCACAAACAGTAACTCCAGAAACAAACGGGTGCAAAGCTTGCTGTCAAGTGTGAAAACCAGTGCAAGCTCTGCCGCCTGAAGCTGTCTAAATATTGATTCAGACCCCATGGTAAGTCCCCTGCCTCAGCCCCACCAGTTTTGGGACTGCTTGCGTCTGATGCATTCTGGCAGGAAGGCTGGAATCGAGCCGCTGGAGCGGGAATGAAAAGGCTTTGAAGCTGCGTGTACTACTACGACACACACATTTCTCTAGGAAGAGATAGGGACAGTCTTTTAAAATGATTTGATCTGACTGATGCATCCCAGTGAAAAATGTTAGTGAAAACAAGTTGATCTGCATTTGCAGAAGGAAACGGGTAGTTTCTCTGATGTAACAGTCTCCATTTACACATGAGACCTTTCCTGGATGGATAAAACACCAGCAACAATCCCAGTTTATAAGATGCCATATGTACAACAGTTGTTTGCTTTTAAACCTTATTTTCCATGTAAATTAATGTTTAAGCAAGCAGGTCAATTTGCAGGAACCTCCATGGCACCTTGTCCAAGCTCATATGCCAAGTCACTGCTTCCTTGCCTTTCAATTCTTTGCCTTATTCCAGTTTCCACCCTTTTCTATTTTTTTTAAATAGAATTGAGTGGCTTCTAGAAAATCAGGCAGAGAAAAGGTAAAATATACAAAACAACAATGCCCACACAGTCAGAAAAGCAAAGCAAAGAGCCCAGTTTCTCAGAGGCTTGATTTCCTTCTGTTATCTTTCAAGGCAGAGCAGGAGAGGACTTCTGTGTACTTGGAACATGCCAAACAGCCCACCAAGACTGAGAAAAAAGTCACTGTATTTGTTTTGCTTCTGTCCCCAGCTGGTCTTATATGCACTAAACCCCTTCTGTACACCTAGCTCCCAGAGGACACAGACACCGTAGCCCTATCTAAACCATCCGGCACCTCCTCTTGCTCTGCTGCAATCCAAGAAACCAAGTCCTTGTGCAGCTCCTACCTCTGCCATCCTGACATGGGTACTACTCAGTGTGCAGTATGGAGGTCTATCCCATTCAGAGTTGTGAAGATAACAAGCCTGACCAGTGCTAAGATGAAAGAAAACAAATTCTCCGGTCCTTTAACTGCCTTGCGTGTATCAGACCGAGCTATTGGATGCTTCTGGTATGTCCATACCCTCAGGAGTTTATGATATTGAGGAACATGCTGGAAATAATGCAATGAAATAATCACCATCAAGAGAGTTGTTAATCAGCATTAGCCATATTGAACTTACCAGCAAAATACTGACAGCAGCCCTGCAGAAAAAAGCACGCAAAATCTATTTTATTTCAGTTCAACACTGCTTTTCTCCTTACAGAGTCCTGTGGAGTGCAATGCTCTGGTTAGTCCTAATTGATTTAAGTGACCAGACTTCCACTACTTCCTTTGGGAGATCATTGCCAGACTCTACTTAAAACCTCCTTGTGAGGAAATAGTTCCCTTGTTTTCCTCCATCATCTCTCATTATATTTCCTTGATGCATTCCGGGTAATGCTTCTTCCTTTTGGAGAAACAGTTGTATTATTGTTATACTCTCTGTCTTCCCTTCTTCTTTGCTTAGTATTGCATCAGTAATGAAAAACTGTCTAATTCAAGGAAAACTATATTGATCACTCTCAGATAGGAGAATAAGAAGCTGAGAGTCAGCAATGAGAAATGCTGTAAAGAAGGCAGCATTACAGATGCAAACAGAGCATTTTTAGCAAAGCATTTTTCTAGTACTGGGCACATACTATTCTAAAATTAGGAGGAGGGTTAGTTTACTTCCACGCTGGGAATGTCGTATTTTCATAAGGGACTTCTAGGGCAGAAATTCTATTTTAAATGTACTTGTATGCAAACTCACAGGCACCATGGGAGATGCAGCACCATGGGTGAACTCCCTCTGGCTCTCTGTTGTACCCGTGTCCTCCATGAGCTGATCAAGCCTGCCATGGAGGCCTCTATGCTGCTCTGAACACATGGGACATGGCCTCAGAGCACACACAGAGGTCTGACATTTCTGTGGATGGGCTGGACTCACTGTGTGCTGCAGAGTTCATCAGTGCATGCTCATTAGCTAGCTGTCCAGACTTCCAGATGTCTCAAAATCCCAGACAAATAGACAAAATCCTCCAATTCTGCACAGACAGTATTTGTTATGGGGGGTGTGGGGGGAAGGTTATTTCCAAGGGAAACATGGATGTCTGGTAACCCTGCTCCGAATGGCATCTAAATGAAAAGCTGCATCTGGAGCTGGGAAGGTCAACCCCTGCAAAATGCCAGCGAAGTCTGACTTCAATTTAAAGAGGGGAAGAGTGATTAAGGGCAAGGAAAGATCACTGTAAACATGTAGGAATGTAAAACTTGGCAAGGCAATATCTGAAATGGAGCAAGAGAATGTTTACAGTAATCTGGTGCATACTAACATCAAGAACAGAGAAGAATTGTCTGGTTTGCTCTTGGGTGCTATTGCCAACTGCAGTGAGAAGAAAGAGAAGAAATTAAAATGTTGGGATTTTTTTCCTGACTCTTAACCTAACAGTGAATTCAGAGAGATCTTGGAAGGTTTTCCAGGGAAGATGATGGATACTTTATGTCTGAGTACTGCAAAGGAAAACTAACAAAGCACAACCCTGTTCCCGCGAGGTCGGCTTTAACATGGTAGGCTTTTAGAT
>JAOXXN010000446.1:80107839-80131659 GCA_026770055.1 Myrmophylax atrothorax | reverse complement strand
CATGGTAGGCTTTTCCAAGCCCAATATCTGTGTTAATGAGGGCACAGTGCCAATGATCTGCTAGAAAACAGTATCAAAGTTCAACAGCAAATGTACATGCAATTGTTCCTTTACAAATAAAGCATACCTGGGGTATATGCAAAGAACAAGCTCATTGATGGTGACATGAGAGGGCAGAGCCCTTTCCACCCCTGCAGGAATACAATGAAATCTGCAGAACATTAGTGACTAAATCCTACTCAATTTGGGGTAATGTAGGTGGTGAGACCTTCAGACCCACTAAGAATGTACAAGTCCTGACAGAGCAGCATAGGTGCATGTTATTATCTTTATGCATTTGAGTATCTTGTTGAAATCTATAGGACTACTGATAGGTGTCTTGCAAAGCATGCAAGCTGTTTGTAGGCTTTTGGTTCATATTTTAAGTATTTTGATTTTCAGGTTGAATTTGTCATCAGGCACCTAAAACCAGTTAGAAACGCTTCATCTCCAATTTCCAAACATCAATTCAATTATTAAGCCATTTTGTGGGGAAGGAAGAAAGGAAAATTGAATCAAACCTCACACGCTGAGTATCAAATTCCAAACTAAATATTAATTTAAAACAATTGGGTAGAAACATAGAAGAAATGGGACCACTTCTTGCAGAACCCAAAATCAATTTGTTATTCACACACTGTTTTGTAGCTGGCCTATTGTGGTACCCACTTTGCTGACCTTTCAGTGTTGCTACTGTAGTCTAAAGGCATGTGTAGACCTCTTAAATCCATCTGAGCCCTGAAGTTTGTCTAATACACCCAAGCACGTAGCTAACTTCCCTCTCTGCCAGTGTGTTCCTAGCACTACAACTTATATAATCAAACACATGCTAGAAAAATAGGAGATAAGATTAGTGACAGTTAACTGCTGCTATTTTTTTTCCACAGCCTGAAGAAGGTCTCTGAGATTAAATATTAACTCTAATCTTATTTGCTAAAATTAGAACAGTGTATTCTTTTTCTTCTACAGCCAATTGCAAGTATAGCGTAGAAGTTATTTTCAGTGTGTAATCTGATAACCAAAATCAGTCACCAAAGCTGTTAGTCTATTAAGAATTAGGAGACTTCCTGGTTATTTACTTGGTTATTTTTACTTGGGATGGGGAAGCCTGTCCTTTTTTGTAGCTTGGGCTTATTTGGTTTTGGAAAACTCTCCACAAGATCTAAGTATATTACCAGGCCCAAACAGGCTAGTCACATGTGCAAAACCAACAGTGTTAGACATTATAGTTTGTTCCTATATATGCATACAGGCAGGAATTGTTTTGAAACCATAATCCTTTTACATAAGGTGGGAACATGCAGGAGGCAGGAAAAAGTCAGAAGAAGAGATGCTGAACAGCAGAGTACTTTTGTAAGCCAATGCCACACCAGCATTTTACTGCATTTCCCCCTCTATAATTTAGCAGCATTTAAATGTTCTCTCACCAACGGCTTACAGGGTATTTCCCTTATCTGCTCACAAAGCTCTACCCTAGCTGAAACCAGGACAAACTCCTAAAATGAGTAATCACTCTTTAAAATTCCACTTGGGTGAGATGCATCAGATGCATGTATTTGTATTATGTGGGCTTACAAACAAGAGAGAAACCTACAAGACAATGTTGAAAAGACTGACAAAGAGAGGCCTTTGTTTTCCCTCCAAATCCATTTTTTAAATTAAGCAGACACTGTGTTAGCCCCTGTTTAACATTCTGCCACTTCAGGTAGTGCATACAGATCGGGGCAGAAGAGTCACCTCAAGTCCAAGCAACAGTCTAGCACCTCCCACGCTGCATCACATAGAAAGGGTGGGAGGCCACCAGATTACCACCATGCTTTTTCTGGGCATGAACACACACCTGGGGATGGGAGAAACCAGACACACAGCTCCATTCTTTAAGAGGCTGATTTACCTAATTTATATATTTCTAAAGTCCCACTGGAAAAGCTGTCACCTGCAAAGCCACACCAAGGCCAATCTAAGGGGCATCCTGATATCTTTCCAGTGTATTCTCCACAACAGCCTCTTGAGGCTGTCAGACTGAGAGCTTCAAGGAGATGCTTAACTTCCTTTAGTGGTAGTTCTACAAAAGATGCCACATTGGAAGTGCTTGTCCAACTTCAATTCTGTGCTTTCAAAAGAAAAACCCCACAAGCGCCCCACTCAGCCCTCCACCCTGAAGTCCCAGTTGCTGGCAAGATGACAAATTTACACTAGAAGTCCTGACTGCTTGTGTGAGCATATTTACAAACTGAAGGAGAAAACCCGGATTCTGACCTGGGATGGGGCAACCCTGGTTATGTGTATAGACTAGCGAATGAGAGGCTGGAGAGTAGTCCTGCAGAAAGGGACCTGGGGGTCCTGGTCAATGACAAGCTGAATATGAGTCGACAGTATTCTGGCAGCCAGGAAGGCTAACCCCATCCTGGGGTGCATCAGGCAAAGCACTGCTAGCCAAAGGAGATGATTGTCCTGTTCTGCTCTGCACTGGTGTGACCTGTCTGCAGTTTTGGGCACCACAGTACAAAAAAGACGTTAAGCTATTAGAGAGCATCCAAAGGAGGGCCACGAGGGTAGTGAAGGGTCTGGAGGGGAAGCCTTATGAGGAGCAGCAGAGGACACTTAGTTTGTTCAGCCTGGAGAAGAGGAGACTGAAGGGACATTCACTGCAGTTACAGCTTCCTCGTGAGGGAAGTGGAGGGGCAGGCACTCATCTTTTGACTCTTGTGACCAGTGACAAGACCCAAGGAAATGGCATGAAGCTGAGACAGGGTTAGATGCTATCAGGAAAAGGTTTTTCACCCAGAAGGTGGTTGAGCACTGGAATTGCTCCTCAGGCAAGTGGTCACAGCATCAAGCCTGTCTGAGTTCATGAAGCATCTGGACAATGCTCTCAGGTACATGGTGGGAATCTTGGGGTGTTTTGTGCAGGGCCAGGAGTTGGACTCGATGAACCTGATGGGTTCCTTCCATCTCAGTATATTCTATGATTCTGTGACTTGTCATTTACCTCTCTCTGGAATAAGGAACACATGCAGGGGCAGCATGAGCACTTCAAAGAGCCTCCTGCCTCTGCACTTGAAAGGGGAGACCAATATCCCTCACTGCTCACAGAGCATTACAATGTGGCAGGTGTGACCACAGGAGGTGAAGGAGAAGGAAGGAAGAGTCATTCACGCTAGACTCGCCTTGAGCATGGGAGGCACTAATTGCAAACTGTGCCCATTGCTCCGTGAGAAGTACGTCAGCACTGACAGCAGGGCAAGTGGCTTGGAATTGATTGCCAAGCATAAAGATGGCGTAAACAGCCAGTGGATCGATGACCGTGTTACTGGTTATGCCAGCCTTCAACTGCACATGACTTAGGGGTGGAGCATGAGGCATTATTAAGGTACCTGCATACTTGGTTTTTTTCTAAATCAAATTCAGAAATGACAACAGCTTCAGCCTTGAGCATTCTCAGAAATCCTGGGCCCCAAGTCAGGGGCCAATAATGACAGATGAACCAACAAAAAAGAGAGAATCAGAATATGTCTAAGAAATTAAAAAAAGCAAAAGACAGAATATTAAAAATAATTTCTGATCCAACTGCGATGCTTTTTTAAATCCACAACTTCTAGTTTTATTTCATCTCTAAGTTATTGAAGCCAAACTGAATTCTTTCAACCTTTCAGAAGTGAGATTGGTTTCAAATCAAAGCAAAGAATTTAATTCTGCAAATTCTTGATGGCATCCCTGCACATTTTCAGCAACCTTCTCATCTCTGAAAATTTTAAGGAGAAAGCAATTTGAGTTTGCCACATAGAAATCACCAGGTGTAAGTCTCAGTACTTTGCTGCTGACATGTTTCAGTAAAGAAACCAGCAGGCATCTTACCAAACGCAGATGAATACAGCTGCAAAATGAAAAGGCTATAGGACTGGAAGATGCAGTGCTTTTCCACAGCAGGGATGCACTGTCTGCATCACATTTACTTTAACTATTGATCTCTGGCAGATGTACCCACTGGGCTGCTCTGGGTTTTACCATCCACACTGGTTTCCTGAACAAAAGGGAAGGTTTGCCTGCATAGCTGCTCCTCTGGGCCACAGGCTGGCACAAGCAGCTTGGCAGCTAAGGGAGGCAGGTCTGTGAGGAGGTGAGGGGCTGTGGGTGGCACAGCATCGTGCTCCCTCTGCCACCTCCCTGCCGTGTAATACCTTCGGCACAACAGCTCTTGGACTGCAGGGGAAAACTTCTTAAAGCCCCACAAGCAAACCTGCCAGAGCCCTTGTTTTAAAATCTCATTCAGTAACTTGTTTTGAAGTAAAACACCAACTTATTAAACCATGAGGACAAGGCTGTCTGTCCTACTATGGACTGAACTGGAGGAACGACAGCTGAAGTGCCACAACTTGGAGAAAACACCATAATGAACTTCAGCAGAACGAGACAATTTTCTCCTAACTAATTATGTGGTTTGGGGAATGTTGTCAATGTTAGAGGCTGTCCAAGGCATAACGAGAACAGAAAAAATTCCAAATTATGGCCAAGAGAGTACCTGCAGGCCAGCCTAGGTGAAAAGGCTTGGAGGAGAATTTTCAGGCTGCAGAGGTCAGACTCTGGGTGAAAGTATGAAAAAGAAAATTAGAGATGAGGATGTATCAAACAACCTTTTCTCTAGAGAAATAACTCACCTATGAAATGGCTGAACCAACAAGGAGCACGTAAAAAACAGTGGCACTAATTATCAGTTCAAACACTTGGGCATGAACTGGAAGATAAAGCAAAGGGAAATATGGCTGTGATATCTGGCAGTTTGAAATACCTTTGTTTTTCCAGTGTAACATGCACCTAAAGAAACCTGGAACACAGTAACAAAGGATGACAAAGGAGGGTGGCTCAGCAGAAATGCCACCTTCCCTCCTCTGGCATTTGTGTAAGGCATGCTGAAACCAGTGGGGAAGAAACAACCAGAAACTAACACATTTTAACCCCAAAGCATCATCAGAATTAAAGTGCAACTCCAATTTAAAATTAAAATCAGTCCCATATTTTTGCAAAAGGAAAATTAAACTGACCCCCAGATTAAAAAAGGAAATAAAAGAGAAAGTGTTAGCAGTGAGGACGGGTGAGGAAGGAGTGGGAAAGCTTTCACAGAATATAAATTGTGAGAGAGGAGTCTGTGAAAGATCTGCTTAGGTACATATCATGAGCCAAAGTGGGTAGAAAAAGGGAAAACAAAAAGCAGCTTAACAACTTTCAGAATGAAGAAAGAAACTCTGGAAGCCTCCAAGTAACATGAGGAAATATCAAAATAGACAGAAAATGAAGATGTAGGTAGACATTTTCTAATTCAGAAGGTACTTAAAGTAGTGGTTCAGAGTTTCTGAAGCTGCAATTGATATACAAGTAAATACAACAACACAGAAAAACTACAAAGACTTGTAAATTGCACCAATGCTCCTCTTTCCCAAGCATGGCAGAATGTATTTATGTGAACAAACGATGTAATAGTGTATTAAAACCACAGTGTATTAAATACACTGTAATTACTTCATAAAAACAAGGAATACTTCACACCAAGGCATCTCACTACAAGCTCTACTATGATACTTCGTGTAGTATAGGAGAGAAATAAACAAGCTCTGTCAAATATGATTTAAGAAAACACAAGACTGCACTCAGAAGAAGAGAACTAAATCAGAAGACAAAGGAGCTGGAGAAGGAGCAGGCTCAGGAGATGGGGCTGGATAGCATCCGATGCAGCTCAGGGATGCTCTGCCGTTGCTTTCAGGGGGCTGATGATGCCCACGCTTCCGGCACTGCCTGTGACCACACGCTGGCATGGCACAGCATATAAAATCACCGGCATCCTTACATCGGGGTAGCAGAGAGTGCAGCCCAGCAAATACCTCAACATTTCAAATCCAGAGATGCTTTTGCTCAGCTTCACAAGGTAACCAGGCAATGACAATTATTAACTGGTAGGCTGAAACCCTATATAAATGACCCAGCTTCCTGCAGGCATCATAGTTTTAAAATAAAACCTGCCAAATGCTGCATTTGTTTCAGTTTTCCTTCTCCTCCCCCACCTTGCCTATTAATTTCCGGTGTTCGGACATGCAATTTTTCTGCAATCACCTTGGTTTTGTTCTTGCATGGCTACTAACAGATCTGAGGATTACAGTGGCTTTTGTTCCACTGCTTGGTGTTAACATTTCATCAACGATGTCTGCTCAGCTCAGCAACACAGGTTTCCAAGAAGAACCACGCACTGCTGAGCTGGCAAAGTTGGTTGCCTCCCATCCTCCACAAGGAGCAGTTAACTGTTCTCTCCGTGGCCCAGAAGGTTAACTAGGCTCTGTAAATCCCACCAGAAAAAAATCATAGGCATTTGCCTTCTTGCTGAGATTTCAGGTCTGCTATGAGCAAAGGTAAATGGCTCTTTTAGTCCCTAAAGGAGCGCAGGCTCAGCAGAAGTGACCCGTAGCAAAGAAGTCAAGGGCAGGGAAAGATGGAGAGACTGGGCAATGGCACCCCAGTGCAGCCACATCCCCGTGCCCAGCTCCAGGCTGTCCTCAAGGAATTGACTTCCCCCTTCCTGCTTCATACATGAGATTTTTAAGATCCACCCAGAAAGCAAAGAGTAGAAAATGCCATCTACCCTAGAAGTCCCAGAAATACTCTTCATGTAGAAAAATTATTGCCTCTCCAGCTTGACATGTGACTTCCTAGGAGGGTGGAAGCTGGGACTTTACAGCTATTTGTGTGTGTGTGTCTACATATGCTCACGTGCACCCACGCATGCTAGTGTGAGAAAGAGACTAGATAACGTGAATGTGTGTGAAAGGGATTAAATTAGCCCCATCTGCTCTGAAAAGATCGTTTTCTCCTTGGATTTCTACTACCATCGTATCCTTGCCACACTAGAGTGATTCTAAAAGGCTACAGCTCTGGCAGACAGCATCATTACAGCTGCTCAGATTATTAACAGCATAAATAAACTCTCAGAGACACTACTAAGAAAATATTAACTACAATTATCACTGACTGATAAAATAATGAAGAGCAAAGTGTTATTCTGCTGCCTCAGTCCACGAATGTGTATTTATGTGTGCCATGAGTAATGAAAATCAGTTTATGTGTATACTGAAACATCCTTGGATTAGTTCTTGCTATTTTATTTATTTATTTTTTCTATAGATCATGCAGCACAGGCTGAAGCTCTGTATTTGCAGAATTCAGTGTACCTTGCCTCCTTTCCCGCTGTATATAATCCCGTTAATTCCAAGTGAACAGAAAGCCATGCCTGTAGCCATGCACACATCTGTTGGAGCAGGGAGATGAGGCACTGTGCAAGCTACCAGCAGCAACTCTAAAATCTCCTGATGGACTTTTATTTTTGGGCTTCACTGCTTTTTTCTCTAGATGAGGTGCGAGGGTCCACACGATGTCAATGCTGTGTTTGCTGCATGGATACTCCTTGCCTTCATCTTTTCCACTGGCATGTACTGCTTTGGCTTTGTGAGTGCATTTTTCCTCCCATTCCCCAGTGATGGTCTTGAGTCCTGTCCTTTCCTGAGTGCAGTGGAGAGACTGGGCTTGGTTTCTAATTAATAGAAGTCATTAATTCCCTGCAAGCACAGGGGAAAAAAGTTCATAATTGTGCAGAGAGCAGAATATGGGAGAAGGAGCCTCTTACCCCATGTCTCCAGGCTGGGCTATAGCCCAATGCCTAAGCAACACCTCTTTGGCAGTCATCTTGTCTTCTTCACTGTCTGTTTTTCACTGGAGCTCACTACAAAGAGGAGAAACAAGCTACACGGTCCTGAAACCACTCACTGTGGGGCAGATATGATGCTGAAGCTCCAGCCTGGGCAGACTGTTCTCATGGCCCCCGTGTGAGAGCAGCTGCTTTCTTCTGAGAGGAGCTGTGTGGATTAGCGACCACCCTGCCCACTGACATCTTTCATGTCTTCCAGGAGAGAAGGGTGATGGTGGCAGGGTGGCACTTTGAGAGCAGGCACGCTACAGCGCTGAACACGCACACTGGGACCTTGATGCCTGAGCATGTGAGGCTGGACCAGAGTGAGTGCCTCTGTCAGACTCCTGGGGAAAAGGCCACATCCCTGCCAGGTATGAAGGAAAATCAGCAACATGATGGAAAGGGCAGCCTCAACTAAATACAGCCAGAAAGGAAGATAAAACAGCAATGCTGAGTGAGAGAAAAGGGAAGGAGGCATTTTGTAAAACAGCTTCCCTCAATCTAGGCCAGAAAAATCCTGCACTGTACCCTCGCTGTTTTTATCCCACTGCCCTTTTTTTGTGCCCTTTTTCATCATTTCTGAAGCATCTTATGCTCTCTGCCTCCTCTCTTCTTCTCCTCTGCAAGCATTTTGTTCTACCAACCCCCACTCCTGTGCTTACTGCCAGCTCCCATCTTTCCATTTGCACACCCTGAGGCTCTCCTTGCTTGCATTGGTATGACAGTCACAGAGGAAGAAATGTGGGGTGCAGAGGCAGGAGCAAACATCATTTTCGAGTGTCCCCCTCCGCCAGCTGTGAGGGAAGGACACCAGGGAGGGGGTGACCTTCCCCCTTCATACAGATCACTGCTAGAATGAATCTCTGCTCATGGGAGGGGAAGAGTCGAGCCACAGCCTTTCTCACTGTTTTCCCTCCAGCATACTCCCTCTCCTCATTTTCAGCAACTGGCCTCTTCTGGCCACCGAAGCAGGTTAGATGTGGCTTGCCCTGAATAAGTGACCTACATTAATTTTTCTTCTTTAATTAAAGTGTTCTTCTGTGAAACAATTTATAAGATCTTCTTTGCCAAGGGAAAGAAAACAATGTGTTGTTCCATACATGTTTTTCAAGACAAAAATGCTTTCTCCAAATGAATTTTGTCCCCCAAAAAGCCTCTATGGAAGACAAAACACAGAGAACGGCAAAGAATTCACTGAAGAAGAACTGAAGTTCATTTTAAATCAGTGTTCCATGTACAAATGCTGTCTTACAAATAGGATTATTTAATTTAAACCTTAGATCTGTCAAGTTCCATTACTTCAAATGGAGCCTGTCGTTTCTTGGCTTCATTATAAATCAGGATTATATTACAATTTATGTTAGGTAAAGTCACTGCTTCCATAGGAGAGGGTGAAAAAAAATTACATAGCAGTCAGTAAATAGAGCAAAGTCATTGCACTGTTCTTGAAAGGCAAAAAGTCATCTTGCTAAATGAGGGTCCAAGCTGTCCTGTACCAAGACTGTTCCTAATAAATAAAAGACCTCTGGGAAAAGTGCTGAGCATACGCTGGATCTATTTTCAGCTTGCATCAGCAGCTGCTGCCCCTGGGATCGCATCTTTGCTCATACCCTACACCATATGTAATCACTCCAGTGCTGCAACCAGTAAGATAATGAAAGAGCATGGCATAAATCTATACTTGAGTGGAATGCTAAATGAGAAAAATAATACAAAAAAGGGGGAAATAAACTACATTTTCAAGTCATTAGGAAGAAAGACTTTGACATATGAAGTGTTGCAACCATTAATAGCACTTATCATATAGAGTGGAGACAAAGAGACAAATTAATCAAACTGACAGAACTGGGACATTTTATGCTAATGCAGGCTCCTGGGTTTTCGTTTGTATTCCTCTGTGTCTGGAAAACTGATACCATTACAGGGCAGGAAATTGCATGAATAACATGCAACAGATCATAAAAATTCGCACACCAAGTGCAGAAACACTGCCAAAAGCACTGTAAAAACAAGGCTAGAGACCTCAACAGAGGAACTACCAACAGCTAATGAATGCAAATAAGTACAGGAATATTTCCCATCCATGCATAACAATGAGACATAGGCTGTGACTCCAGAGGCTCCGATAGTGTAGGTAAAATAAAGCCTGGAGAGCAAACATGCAGATAGCTGGGGGGAACTGCTGGCCAAGCCAGGGTCTGACTTTGTTTGCAGTATTGCAGCCAGCAGTTTAAAGCCACTGGGGGACTGGCATAGCCAAGCGTCGCCTCTGTCTAAAAGTATCACTGTGTTAGATTTAATTTAACATTTCAGGTCGAAGAGAGAGAGTGGGGAGGAGGATGTAAGAGGAAATAAAACAGCCACAAAACAGCACATAATCACACAAACCAAAAATCCCCTTGCCTCTGCGCAAATCCAATGCACACAGTAAAACCCTCACGGATAAAGACATTTAAAACATTACTCCTTTGGGAAATACAGAATGTAATTGCTGTCTAAAGCCACAGCCGCATTGCAAGGGGCAGGAAATGGCAAGAACTACAGGAATGCTGGGCAGGGCATGGTGTAATGCAGGATCTTGCCAAGGTTCCTTCATATGCCATAGAGGCTTCTCAAGGACCTTTAAAAACACCCAGCAAAACAGAGCATTGTTGAAGTGCAGACAGCTCATCAGCCATATAAACTCCAAATGACAAACAGCTAACTTGATGGGCAGCCACAGCATTTCTCATTGCTCTCTGTTTTTTAAAAAAGTGGTGCTTCCCCCTTGTATAGTACCTACCGTACCAACCTAAAGTGAGGACTAACTCTTGGTGGTAAAAGGTGTAAAGTTGATACCATTTGGAGATGAGTCATTTCCAGCACTGCTCTTACCTTTCCCAGAATAGAATGACATGCAGCTGATAGGATTGAGCAAGAGCATTTATTTATGTGCCAGTACTACATGCATAAAGAGGGTGCGGCCGTGCCAGGCTGCCCCCCTGAAGAACAAGAAGAGTTCAAGTCTTTCCCACATTTGGTGCTGGAGGACCCCATGTTCAGAGGTGGTAGGACAGAAACTGGTTTACCCCAGCAGAGATGGGCGCAGGGAGCACACAATAGGGAGTCCAGATCTCCATCCCTCTCCAGCAGATTGCTGTGGTGGTTTTACAGAGTTTTAGCCATGTGAACAGGGTTTATCTCCAAACCTCAAAATTCCCTTCTGTTCCTTTGATAACTAGTAGAGTCTCAACAGGGTGCTTGGCATGGTACCAAAAAAATGGCATGCACACACAAAAGCAAGCTAGCCCAAAAGCTTTCCAAAGGCAACGATGGAGTAACCTTTACTCTAAGGGGAGAACTTGGGAAAATGCATTCATTAATACTTGTAAATATACACCCATTTGACAGACAGAGAAGAGTTGCAAGCTGCAAATGGAATTGCGTTCTTTCTTCTCTGGAATTAAAAAAAAAATTATAGCGCTGACAATTAGTTACAAAAAAGGCTCATAGAAACCTTGCCTTTAAAAATTGTAGTACCAGGAGGAAAACAACTTGGTCAAATAGTTACTACCATTTTGATTTCTTCTGCTCTTTACAATAACAAAGACACCTTTAAAATCTCTCAAGAACACATTTGACACCTGAACTTTTCCTCTATCCGCAATCAGAGCAGTTTGGGAACAGAAAAGCCTAGTTAAGAGTACATCCATTACTGAAAGAGAATATTTAGAGAGGTTTTTACTACCACCTTATCATTCAACCAAGAGCTAGAAAACACAGTGACAAGAAATGACCATGAATTCTCACAGCCCTTTAGCTGTGCAACTCCTCTGCACAAAAGCAGTTACAGAACCAAACTGCAATGTCATCAAATAATTCAGATTAAAACCGTATCTGAGAACTAAGATGAGAGTGCAAGAGCAGATGACGCAAACAGTCTGGCATCCTGAGGCTGGGACTGACTCAAAACCCTCTGAAGAGGAGTTTAGGTGTGCAGTGCTGGTCTGCCCTACAGAGCTGCTTGTAGAGGTTCAGCAGAGTGCTCCTGCTGGGGTAACCTTGGCTGTACACCACCAACTGAAGACAGAGGCCAGAAACACGATCAAATGCTTGTCTTTAACAATTTACCTGTGTATGCCCTCTCAAGTGAGTTTTCAAATTGGAGAGTTAATGCATAATAGTGAAACAAATCCTGTAAGGGAAGGATTAAGCTCATCTTTGAAAAGAAAGCAAAACTAAACCAAGCTTGAGGTACCCCTTATTGAGTGTTCTTCCCAGTTCTCCAACTGCAAGATACATTGAAGATAGAGAAAGAAGAAAAGGAGTTGGTGATTTAAAGGTTTCTGCCACTAGTGAAAGGAACTCTTTCTGCTTTCTGAATGTGATGATGACTTTGTAAATATGAGCACGTTTCTTTGCAGAAAGGCCCAGTGCCTATACATGTCACAGACACTTCTTCATTCTTCACTTCCTTGGACAATGGTATAGATATTATTTGACCTCAATGGTTACTGCTTATATAAAGTGAGCAAAAATGACAAGGATAGATGGTTCTTACAAAAGACAGGCAACTCTCTGTTTTTGTGCCCTGCATTTGACAAATTAATTCAGACATTTAAAACACAGCCATTAAAACATGGTTTGATGTGTCCAGTCTCCCGAAAACTAACAAATTCAAGGAATAGACAGAAACTGCTTGATTTGGTTTTATGTCCAAACAAAAATGCCATATGCAGAAATCCATCTGAGGCACAACATGAAAATCTGCAATCAGATAAAAATAAGGTTAAAAAATAGTTGAATTCAACAAGGAAATGGAATGGCTAGAGACCCATCCACCTCAAGTCCAGCTTCCCCTTCTGGAGGCAGAAATGACCACTAGTGCTCTATGGAAATCATAAGGGAAGTTGTCAGATTTTGTCTCTCCCCAGGTTTTTCCTGTCTTAAAAGGTTACTGGCTCCAACACCGTCCTTTGAAGGAAACAGGAAATAACTGCAGCTTACTTTGTTTTCACTTGACCAAGAATCCTCCAACAAGGACATTTTCTCTGAAGGCTGCCTGTGTATCTGGGGAGAGAGGTGGCTAGGCATGTTGTACTACTGCTGTGTGGTCAGAGATGGAAAGATATTTTGCTTTCAGAGTTGTTTTAAGACTTGTTTCTTACTAGCTGCAGGCCCTTGAAACAGAACCACAGGTCTGAATTTCAAAGGTAAGCAAAACCCCAAGACATTTCTCAGAAGCAAAAACTTTCTCTACACAGACAGAAGTGTAGTCTCAGCCTCCTAGTTGACAGTCTCACAAAAATTCAGGAGCACATAATCAAAAATATTTTTTCTAGAATCTAAGAACTGTACTGGTAAAGTTCTCATGGACAATCCTTTATTCTTTAAATTTACTTTTTAAACCTTGAAACACTACCACAGACTGCATTCCCATCCATGCTGGGAACGTAAAGTACGAGGTATATGCAGAGATAAGGGAATTTGGTCTTACCACAGTTCATAGCAAGTGAATTTCAAGTAGAGTATTACCATCTGTTTGGAGCCCAATACACTGGATGCCCACGCCCCTTTAAACTGTTAGAATTGTTCAGGTCCCTTTCTGGGTCAAATAATTTATTTGGATGGTCTCCTTTCTCTTTGACTGCTCCTATAAACCCACTTCAGTCTGGGCTTTGGGAAGTACACCTGACACTGCAGGAGCGGAACGAAGCACTGAGAACACAACAGTGTCCCTGAATCCATCCTGGCTTACAGTTGCCAAATCTCTCCAATCCTTACAGTAAGTCTGTACACTTCTGTTTCCCTGAAGTGTTGTTCTAAAATGATGAGCAGCTGCTGAAGGGAATGATGTGGACCAGGTGCAACATATACTCAACTGAATATGATTACTTCAACACCAAAACAAAGATGCCCAGTTTTTGAGGGCCTGAAAACCTACAGCTCCCATTTGCCAAGTCTGCTTAGCTCTCTATGGAAGAGATGAAGTCTTGCTACGTACCTACTTGCCTATTGTTTGAGATAAACAGGATGCACAAAGTCTACAATAATACTTTTTTTTTTATTTTTAACCTGGGTCTGCAAGTGCTGTAACTTCAGCAAAAATTCCTAATTAAGCATCCTCAAAGTGTCCCAGCCTCCTGGTGAGGGACAGGTGGTCTGTAGCGATTCACAGGCATTTTCTGATCTGCTTCATGCTTTGAAGTCTACTTTCCTCTTGGATGTGGCAGTCTCAGCAGTTGTTGTCTGTTAGTGCACAGAACCTCAGGAGTACGTAGAGACAACAGGCAGAGGACACAGAGCAGAGCCCATCAGTCACCCGGGAACCAGCAGCCAGATAAGGCAGTGAATGGCCCCATCCTACTCTGATGATCTTGAGAAATGCCACAACTAGTCCAACAACCCCCTCATTTCCTTCTCCATGCTTGAAAGACAGAGGGCAGAAAATGAGCCTGAAACTGCGCCTGAAGGTGGATAAGCCAGATGCTCTGGGTCAGGTACACGGGCTGCTCTGGGGCAAGCAGCAGTGCCAGCTGTGGGTCAGCCTGTTTATCTTCTGTGAGGTAACATGAACCAGAGTATTTAGAAAGAGGTAAACATTGCTGAGTGGTTCACACAAGGTGATTCAATCATCAGTGACCCGATGAACAGACCTGTGCTGTAATTCCCATCTGATGCATCAACATCCACACCAGCATTTGCAGAGAGGTGATGACAGTATTTTATTTGTTCACAAGAGACCTCAGAAATCTACTGCTGAAGGTTTTATGTTACCATTATTTGACTCCAGAGCTGGTAACTCTCAATTCCAGCTGTTTGGTGACAGTTTGTTTATATATATTGATTTTACTGAAAGTGCTAGTGTTGCAGTTTTCTGCTGTTCTCGGTCCAGCTATGGCTATTTTGACAGTGGACCCCCAGCCAGCAGCAGGGTGCCATTTCAGTTACTAAATACCCTTCTCTTCTCCACATAGTCTTCTATAGGCTTCTAAATAAAAATAAAGAAAGTACTTCAACTACTTCTGTGTGCAGGAACAGTTAGTTACACTTAACTGCACACTTTGATGCCATCAACTCTTCTAATGTCAGACTAAACAAACTCGAGAAACAGAAAGATTTATTAGCAAATCTGGTCTATGTTATCTTAGGATATTAAATTCCACACAATTACACCTGTACTGAGCACCAAATTTCTTAAAGGGGTGTCTAAGTTTTGTCCCTCTCAAAGGCCATTTGCCTTACAGTTATGAAACAATGGGCAGTCATAGACATCCCTGAGTGGTTTGTTGGTAAAAACACATGCCAGTTTTTTCAGTTGATTTTAATCTGTCCTCAACACAACTGCCAGTGGCTCTCGTATCATTCCCCACTAAATTACAACACACTTTCTAGAGATACACCTGATACTTTCTTTTCATTTAAGTCTTTAAATAACCACACAAACCTCCTCTCAAGCTTTTTCAGAGAAATTAAAATTTGTCTTCAGAACAAACCAAGTCTGGGCTACACAGACCTGCAGTTTGATCAACTATAGCTGCTCCTATTTCTTTATTATATTAAAGTCAATGAAGTGCCCAAGGAATAAGCTTTAAGTAGTGTTAGACCGTACTGGGACTCAGAGGTGTTTGCTGTCAAAATGGGACAGATGAAAATTCATCACAACACAAAAACCCTGGACTAAACTAGGCATTTTGCTCTTCAGAGTTTGCATCAAATGCAACAGAAAGTGTGTGTTTACTTGTTCCTCTAAAAAAATGAACAGTCTGCCTGTAAAATTCACAAAGAGTATCTCATTCCCAAATCCTGGTATGATTCAATTGCCTTCTGCTCACCTAAAACCCGTATTTCAGTTCCAAAATGAACCACCTAGCCTTAATGTCTGTTGACTGCTGCAATGCATCATCCGAATACATAGCATATTCCACGCTATAACATGCTCAATTTCACCAGTAGCTGAGAAAAACAGTCTGTTTGACATTATTCACCAGGGAAGCCTTGTCAGAAAGTGCTGGATGAAGATAAAATCTTATTTTTGGGGTCTTGGGAACACTAATGAAACAAAGCTTGGTACTGGGATCAGAAAGCACCTTACAAGTTGTGGTGTTTAATGTGGTGAAGTTGATGGGTGTCTCAGTTGGGCTTTATCTGTCTGTTTACTCAAATGCCAAATGCTCAGTCTGTATTTCTGGAATCTCAAAAGAGCAGATATGTAGTTTGCAGTCATTAAAGAAAATCAAAGGGTATTTTTTAGAGGGGGAAAGAGCAAAGGCAAGAGAATCATCAGTAGAGGGGGAGAAAAGGGGGAGATCTTTCAGTCTGCGGGGCCACAATGCTCATGTTGCCGAGGCACAGTCATGGCTCAGCCATCTCATTTTCATTCATGCCCACATAGATATTTGAATTAAAAAACATCCAAAACCAACCAAACAACAACAAAAAATGCAAACAAAAATAACCCACCTCGTGTTACGCATCTTTATTGTTTCTGCTCATGCCCTTAGCATAGTCTACCTCTAGGACTTACTCCTCGGGACATCTTTTCCATTTTAGATTGTTTGTTATGTTTGACCACAAGCGTTTCCACACTGCAAACTGCCTTTTCAATAGCGAGTGCAATCACAGTCAATCAGCCCAATTTAGCAGTGGCGGCAGGCAGGAGTCTAACAAAGGCAACAAAATTGAGTCCACTTACTGCAGTGGTGAATTTTATTCTGCGCATTCCTCTCCATATCCCCTTCGACAGTACATTTTTATATGCCTACTCGAATAAATAAATAAATTGTACAGCTACTGTCAAAGTTGGGGAAAGGAAATATTGCAAGATTTTCTCTCCTTAACATGCATGTATGCATGACTTTTGTTTTGCTTTTCTAAGCTTAGCTCTTACCACAACATGGATGTATTTTGCTTTTCTCCCCTGAAAAAAGATCAGAGAATGTTATGAATAGCAAGACAGCCCTCATCAGAAAATAATGGAAGTTACACTATGAGGAATGAGAAGTATGTGGCTAATTTCTTCATCATACTTGAGGTATGAAAAATCAGGCAGTGCTAGAAGGCTTTGCAGTGATACATGGATGGAATTTCACATCACATCTTGAAGATCTCATTTCTGTTTTATCACTCACGTTCTAGAAACAAAGAATATCGTTTGTACCTTGTACTGTGCTACATAAGCAACACACATAAAACAACATCCATTTCTGTCTTATAGTTTCTCCTGAATTACTGTTCTGTCATGTAAGACCTCAAAGAGTACCTAAATGCTCAGTTCTACTCTCACTGCAGAGCTGCAGCCTCTGGTCATCCTTCTGTGCGGTCAGTGTCGGCCCTGTGAAACGCTACGAAAATAACACATTCCCTAGGAGGAATTTAGAAAACCAAAGACCCAACCTTCTATCCATATGGACTCCTTAAAGTGGCACTGCTGTGGTAAGGTTGGGGTATAAATGAGTTTGAAGTCTGACTTTATTAGAAGCCTGATGGATATAACCCTTTGCCACTACAGAAAGCTCTGCAGATGAACAGAATGGTGGCTTTCAGAAAGGCTTTCAGGTTCCTGCCACCTCCTGAGCCAAAGCAGAAACAATTCTGTCCAGTGCTGCAACCTATGAGGAACATCCATGGCCTACAGTCATGTAAAGAGAAAATCACATTATTGCTTCCCATTCTCTAAGAACTAACCTTAGCTACTCCTAATATATCTCTGCAGTGCTAATAAGAAAGGGTCTTTTGTGGTTCCCTACTGTGTAATAACATTCTCCAGCTGGGAAAGAAACTTCCTGCCCTTTTGCTCCTCCTTCCCACATTTATCACCTCTTCCACTCTATGGTCCTGTGCGGAGCACCCCCACTTCAGTCCCTGTATTCCTCAAAGATATTATATTTATACTTATAAAGAATACACAGAAAGAAAAGAGACAAAGTAAGTGAATGCTGTTTATTTCTAGAGAGATAAAAAGGAATAGTAATTGCCTTTAGCCAGCAGGGTATGTAGCAGCTGACCTTCTGCATCCTGTCTTTGATTTTCCCCTCATCACAATCATCTCTTATTGGCTAATTCCCAGCATTTTTCCCTCAGGCTGGTGGGTTGGCATGTATGGTTAGCAGCTGCCAGTATTTCTCCTCCCTGTCAGCTATGAGCCATGCTAATGTTAGATGCCTGGCTCAGTCCCACCCAGGGTGCCACATGCCTTCGCTTTCCAACACGCTCAGCTTTTGCCAGCCTTGAATTTGAATTGAGGTCCTGTCCTGCCTCTCTGCTTGCAAAGATTAACCAGTCGTGTAAGGGAGTTAACCCATGCCAACCCAAGAAGCAGGTGACAAATTTCACAGGGAAATTTCACCTTGTGGGGAAACATCAGGTTTCACAGCAGCCATCAGCAAGCAGTAAAGAACATGGAGAAATCAGCCTGTGGTGTGTGCTTACATCTACTTTGAACATTATTCTCTTAATAGTAAAAAAATGAGCTGTGCAGATAAACAAAAAAGCTCCCCAAGCTCATCCCACACCCTCTTCCTAAAAGAGATGCTGCTTCCCTTTGCCCCTTGGAAGAGACAACTCGTTTTAATCCTTATGGAAGGCAATAATTCTAGCAGATAGTGCATTGCACTAAAAAAGTCACCACTCTTTGAAACAGATTCAAGAAATTTGAGGCCTCCAGGTAAACTAACCAAGCTACTTGAGAAGCAAGTTTCTAAAAGAACAGAAGGGCTGGTATTAGACTAGGGTTGAGAAAGTCTGGTCTGCTGCTTCAGAAGATCTGCGTTGAACTTCACCAGAGGGGAAGGCATTTGGTGCTGTCATGGGTGGAATGACCAGGTGAATGTTTTTTTCGAATGCAAACCCCCAAGCCAAAAATTGCAAGCAAGGTTGAAAATCTCATTTCCAACCTGTAGAGCCTAATGCCACTGAGGGGTTTTACTTGTTGCTGTTTCTGTCTTTTTACCATGTAACTGCAGTCTCAGCTTTCAGAAAACCAAATGAATAAAGTGTTTGCACAGATGATGCTCCCTGCCCAGAGCTTTCAGCTTGCCCATGCAGACTCGCTGTGCACTTCTGTTAGCAGAGTCAGGCAGGTAGTAATAGCAAATAAAAAGCCTATTTGATGAAGCACTGGCTCCTTCTCAAGGAAAGTAGAGTACCACTACAGCATGAATGACTCAATCATCTACTCGAGAGCTATTACTTGCAGTGATGAAGCAATGTTAATTGGATAACGGCCTGCTGCCAGCTAATATTGGCATGACCTACAATACCCCTGGCTGACAGCCGTGTCTCTCTCTCTCTCACACCTTTTTTTGTAATCTGGATGGGAAGTGGAAACCATTAAAAAAGCCTCCTAAGTGCCATTTAACTTCTTACCATAAATTAAAAACTTAATTAAGTGCCTTGTTAGAGGAAGGAAGACCAGTTTTCGTGATTAAATAAAACAAAACAACAGTTACGAGTACGGAGCAAATAACCAACTTCACAACTTCAAACTCACTTCTTTGAAAGTTTTTATTTTGGGTTGTGTTTAATATCACTCGTTAAGAGGAAAACTGCATAAATATTGAAAAATACCCTGGGTGAAAAGCAGGCTATGTTCTAGTTTTTTAGCAAACCTGCAAATGAAAACATAGAAGTTAAGAGCTAATGGGGTCCTTTTTTATTAGCTGTAGGCAGCCGACATGCTCCATTCCTCTAACTTGCACTGAGGGCTCATAGTTCACACACCACAGCCACATTTGAGCCCTTATTACGTGGTTGTTTTTCCAAGTGCTTGTCTACACACTGAAATACATTGCTTTAACAAAAGGTGTGGTACAAAATCAAATTACCAAGGCTAGCACGAAAGAGTTTATGGAAACTCTCCAATCAGTGCTGAATTAGCTCCATACTGACTTTAGTTTAAGTTGATTAGGTAAAGGTTTGAACAGAGGCGCGTTAGGTCACGTTTCAACTGACCTGAAATGTCTAACACAAAGTTTTTGCAGCGATTTAAAACCCTGTAAATTCAACTAGCCCCAAAGCTTTGTGTGCACAATGTCTCCCTACTGAAATGACTGGCGTATCATAAAGACTGCTCTCACTTGTAATTGGATATAAACAAGAAATAATGTAAGAAACATCTGTTCGCTGTTTAGCTACACAACAGTTAACAATGTCTGGATGCCAGATTAACAAAAAGACCCTAACATGCTATGAAGTAAAAAAGAAGTCTGCAGTTTAGATTTCAGAGCCAGATTTATTGCTTGGAATAATCAGAAATAAGTTCTTTTGTTTTGATGTTAAGCTCCCTCACACCAACATAACATGAATGTAAATGCTTACATATAAAGCTTTATCCAGCTCCAACAACAAATCTTTGAGAAATAATAATAATGCCCTTTCTCCACAATGTAGTTCAGCAGCTTTCAAACCATGCCAGAATTTAAAATGCAATGCTTGTATGATTGACTTAAAAATAGCTTGGTGAATTTATGAGTGATAGTCACCTTTGGAAAAGTTTTGAACAGTGAAGACTATATTTTAAAATGATTTTCAATCTCTGTTTTTCTATAATATTATATGACAACATAAAATGTCTCTGAGCATGAAAAAAATATTTGCTCAGGACATTGACTTTCAACTTTTGATTGAAATTTTTTGATTGGAAGAATAACCCCCTACATGACAAAGTAAGTCAGTTTCCACAGATACCTTTAGAAATAACTGAGTCTGCCAGAGCTCTGCAGACCACAAACTAAAAAAAGTAGCCTTGGGAAGAGTCATTAGCTTGTGAACTGAAAAAAACTCTCCAAACTTCTTTAAATGCAATAAAACTAAGATAGTGTTTCCCCTGCTTTATCTGCTCTTAAAAACCAGGAGTGTTTCAGTTCCTCTCGTGGGGAGCTTCAACACTGTTGGAGGCACTTCCCTTACCTATCTATGCACAGGCACCTACCAAAGCACACAGCACTCTGAAGCTGAGCAACTCCAGAAGCAGAGACATGCACCTGAACCAAGGAGTAACTGAGAAGTAACAAAATGCATCAGGCAGCTCTCTTTACTCCAAGTGACTGGCATTTGTGAGGAATTTATTTAACTGACCACCTCACACACAGCTATTCAAACAAAGTGGCCAGCGAGCAAACTAAGATTCAACGCATTTAACAGCAATTAATTTGCAGATTGGAAAATATCCGTGTAAGTAAGCATTGGTAACTATCATTATCTTTTTTAATAGGCTGAAAGAGTTCTTTTCCAGGATGAGAAAGTTAAAGCCCTGGCACTGTGCAAACTAATAAAAGCACAAGGCAAAGTAACAGTGGTGGTGTTACGTGAGGCGTGACAATTTCAGAGTTCTGAGAAAAAGCTTAAGAACTAGATTCACTCCTTCTGCAACTCCATAAACTTCTCTGAAGCTGTAACAGTCACCAGTGTAACCCTACGTCACTGAAACTTCTTGGTTTTTTTGTTGAGATACATTCTAAAATACAAAACTTTATTTATCCAAAGGGGATTTACTTAAATAGAAATAATTTATGGCTGGACTCGTGGACCTTTTTCTTACATAGCACCTCATATAAAACACATAGACAAGCTTTTGTATTTAAATCTTTAGTGTTATATGAACATAGGACTGGGTCACCAAGTGCATACATATCATAACCCCTCCACCACCCTGCTCCTCCCACTGGCCTTGAGCTCAGCACCTCACCACTGCTGGGATTAGAAATCTTCTGATTTCCAAATTACTTGTACTAAAAGCCAATTGAATCCAATCAATTCTTGTGTCAACAGTGCCTTTAAGAATCAAAGACAAACTCCTTCTCTCAGTTGTTTCAGCTGGTCTGCCTACATAGTGCTGTAGTATGTCTTAGTTATCACACCAGTAGTATGACACTGCTGCAGTCCTTTCTTCTCCTCCTTAGGCCAGGCTCATTCTTCTGAACATCTCAGTCACTCTTGTACATGCTTATTTGAATTTCAATTATTTTTCATTATCTAACAGGATCTGAATTATACAACGAGGTTTCACCAAGGCTTTGTATAAGAGAACTTACAGTCTACTGCCTCTTCATACCTGTGCACCCTCCAGAGTGTTTTGTCACCTCTCTACTCCCACCCTTGCTTTGTGGTGAGAAAGCTCTGTGACACTGACTGAGACTCGATTCTTCCACTGGAAATTATTAGTGGACACTGCAGAATCATAGTGTGCATCCTCGCGCATCCTTTGCGATATCTCTAAACTCCTATGCAAAATGTATGGGTTGAAATGTCTTCATGAGTAATGTTCAGTGTCAAGACTCATGAAGTCACAGCTGGTGACCTACTTCTAATGCTCTTCAACTTGTGCCATGACAACATCACGATGCTGCTGAAGTCTCTGGAGAACTAAACCAGAAGGGGAAAAACTATGTGTGACACTTTGGGACCTGTCATCATTTAAAAACATACCATGCCTCTTCATGGGCAGTAAGCAACTGATAGTGAAAGACTGTGTGCCAGAGTACCTGCCCCCTGAGCAACTGCTGTGCTGTGCCCTGCCCTGGGAACATCATCACCCTTCTCATGCTGCCCCTCCCACTTGGGAGACAATGGGCAGGCACTGCCGAGGCAGTGGGTGATGGCAGCCCTGGCCAGCAGGCACACACCTTCACTCTGCAGGCAGCAAAGCCACTGGCATGTGCTATGGCAGCTGTGCTGTCATGCCTGTATGGCTGTGAGGAAATTACAGTGGGGGTGGAAGCCAGCCAGTGAGATTTCGTGGTAAAATAAAGCAAACTTTCCAGTGAGGTAGGTATTTTCTACGTCCCTTGCCTTCCTGCTGTGGGAGCCATGCTGCATGAGAAAAACCCTGCTTTCTGACAGACTGTGTTCATGGTATCTCGATGGAAAACACAAGGCCTGAAAGCAGTTACATCTCAAATTCTTTATGAGGGGAGGAGAGAGAAAGCAAGACTGCATGAAGTACGGGGGGGGAAGTAAGAGGACAAAGATACGAGCTGTCAGAGAGGAGTGGACAGCACTGAGACTCCCAACAACGTGACAGCTGAAATGACTTTTTGACAATAATCTGCTGTGTAGCAGCCACATCACTCCTTTCAAATTTCCTGTCTGGAAGAGGAGAATAATATTGGGGTCCTAATAATACCTTGAACGAGGCTGTGGTAATTAAGAATCTGACTTCCTTGGTGGCAATGACAAGGGCAAGCTGAAGCATTTAAAGCTTTGCCACCACAATCGTTAGGAGTTACTGCTGGTGAGGAAGGCTGCCATAGTGTGAACATGTCCATCTTTCAGCAACTTGCAACCCACCCAAGCACAAAAGGCACACCCAGAGCCCCACAGGGCATGCACTGACACCTGTGCCACGCTCCCTTCGACCACCTTAGCAGCGCACAGAGCTCTTCCTCAACCATGTGGGAAGAAGGCAGCACGTTTTTATGGTGGGGACATGGTGACATACTGTACCTCTTCTGGCAGGCTGACCACCAGGTCATTTTCCGTCTGCCCTACCAAGGCCTGCAGGAAGTACTCGCTGCAGGCAGCCAGCACAGCCCGGTGGGCGCGGAACTCCTTCCCCTCCACGATCAGTGTCACGTCACAGAGAATGTCCTGCTTCCGCTGGTCATTTAAGCAGAGGAGAATATTGGTACAGTGCACCGTTGACTCATACACATACATGGGGGAGTCAGTCTTCTCATCCACAGACATGCCGTTCACACCCTGCAGAGCACAAGGGAGAAGAAAACAAAAACAAGGTGGTGAGGAGCAATATGGTTGCTGGGTGAATGTGGTATGGTGATATGCTGCTGGTATTTGGATAGCTCAGGATCATGGCTAAGCAGCCCATTTATGTTTAGATCTAAGGAAGTTGCTAGGGAAAGATATTGGGAAAGTTATTCGATGCCACCAGATTTCACCTCGCCATGCTTTGATTACCTACTCACCCGACCAGACTTCCCCCTTCAAAACCAAAATAGATGGTTTAGATGGGCTGCAAAGTACTTTCCCCTTAAACCACCTGCTATGTAGAGGCAATAACATGGGGACATTGTAAATTTTAGAAAATTTTAGAAAAAAAAGCAAGATTGACTTTT
>JAOXXN010000446.1:80075938-80103233 GCA_026770055.1 Myrmophylax atrothorax | reverse complement strand
TGGGAATTGTTGGGAATTTTAAAAAGACTTAATGTAAAAAAGACTTAGGCATTAACAAGGTGACACACTACATCCAGGGCACTCTGTTCTACAAAGGTGGCAAGAAAAAGAAAGAAAAAAATACAGAATGGTTGAGGATGGAGAGGAACTCAAGGCATCACCTAGTCCAGCCTCCCTGCTCCAAGCAACAGCACTGTGTGCAGAAGGGTTTTGAGTCTCTTCAAAGACAGAGACCCCACACTATCTCTGCAAAACCTGTTGCAGCGTCTGACCACCATCACAGTAAACCACAAACTCACTGACCTGGAATCTCAATTCCAATTTGGAGTCTCTCACAAAGACAGACTGGAGATACACAGACTTTCATCACCTACAGACAGATTTTAGAAAGAGAGAAATATTCTAATAAGGAGATGTATTTTCTAGTTACTTCTGGTGCAGTACACTGTTGTGTAACATCTGGATCTGATAGATGATGTTGAAACAGGGAGAAAAGAAATCCCCAGAAAAAGATCATTGTCAAGGAAAGAGAAAAAGCCCTTCTCAATATGTATGATCAATGCAATAAACACTATTCAAAAAATACAAAATAAAAAGGTCAAAGTAGCACTGCTACTTAGAGTTTCTAATGTTGCAAACAGGAGAGGACATACAAGTGAAAGAAGCAAGACAAATGCAGAATTTCTAAAAAGAGCTGCGATTCCTGATGATTGAAATAAACTGAAACCATGCCCTGTACTCATAGAAAGATGCTTGTTTTGTCTTCCTTGAGAGATTTCACAGTCGCTGCAATAAACCATATGTACAACTGACCACTGCTGCATGCTAGTGGGCAAAAAACTCACTGAACATGTAAAATGATTAATTACTCCTAATAAAAATATCCAGGACCACATAACTGAGAGTACAAGGGTACATGGATTAAGGGTACATTGGATGAATATTTACATGCTCCAGCATACTGTACAACAACTAACATGCCTGTATTATCTGTCTTTCCTGTCCTATTAACCACTGCATCAGAAACAAATTATTTCATGGATGTCAACATACACGAAAATTCAAATCTACTACCTTCACATATGCTTCCTAGACCTCCTCACCGCCTCTTTCCCCAGCTTCAGGAGACAGTGAAGCATGCTGCCCAGAGCTATCTTTTCTCGAACAGGAATGGAAGTTGCGTGGGACCAAGGTCTTGAAGGCAAGCAGTAGAAAACCTCTGTCCAAAGATTACATGTGTTGAGTGTTGCTGACACCAAGAGCTCCTGCTCCCACTGGCTCTAGAAGAGCAGTCAGCTTAGGACATGAGAAGCCATACAATGTTAAGCTTTGGTGCATAAAAGGTGCATGAACTGCAGCAGAAGTGTTTTTGTAGTCTATCCGTGGCAAACACCAGCAAGGAAGGGGATGGGGGGGAAAAGGGACCTAAAGGCATCACCTCATCCCATGCAACAAAAGCTCACTTGTATACTAAGAGGAGTAAACAGGACATCAGGTCTACAAAAACGCAGAGGACTCCCAACAACTTCATAGCAAACACCTAAAAAAGGTTTTCAGTATCTCCTCATTATACCTGTAATGCTACATTTTAGCAGAGAAGCCAACAGATAACTGCGAGTCCTCATTTAGGAATTGCAGTAATTGACCCGGCGTAAAATGAACCACAGGTTTTGCTTGGAAGCATAAGCCAGAGATCACATTATATCCTGCTATGCAAGATGACTCCCAGCTTTCTCCTGATGGTGTTAAGAGAGGATCAATACTGAACTGGAGGTATTTTTAGTTCCAGTTCACATTCTCTCAATCAGCACCAATAACAGCAAAAGAAAGAATCTTAGGAATAGTTTGAAGTGGCAAGCTTGAACACATCTAAAGCTCCTTGGTCAGAAGCAGCTGGAGTCTGCACCATGTATTTGCATGTAAAAGTCTCACAGTATTTTTGTTCAATAGGATGCACAGACTGTGAAAAAATGCTCTTCTGTTCCAATGTTTTGTATCACTTTTTCCCCCCCCCTAACAATTTAGCAAAAGGTATTCAGAAAAGAATGGGGAGAATGATCATAAGATAATGAATAAAGTTGAGAGCAACTTGTACTTCTGACAAATGGCAGCAAAAGCACATCACACTTGACAGCTTTTAGGGATAAACATGCACTGTTTTTAAGTGGCAAGTGGGAGGAAAATAATTTTCCAGGCTCCCTTCTCCATCTCCTAATATTTTTCTATGAAAAGACTCATTCTGTGTAATAAACACTTTGTTTTTAAGGAAAGTTATCAATAACTGACACTTCAGAGCTTCTAAAATGACCATCCTTATAATTGGCTATTACGATCTCTCAATTATAGCTATAACAACAAAGCATATGATTATATTGTCACTGCTTTCCTTTAAAAAGAAACTATTGAAAGGCCTAATGATTAATTCACCATTTTTGAGAGCTCATTGTAATGACAGAAGACTATATACAAAGGTCTCTTCAGTGAGCCCATTATTCAATTAATAAATGCTGAATACTGAGCAGTCATAGTCATATGAAACTCCCAAGAATTGTGTGAATTTTTAAGCAATTAATTATCAATTACAACATCATAAAACACCAGCACAAAAATAGAAACAACGAAATTTAATTATAGATTATTCTTCTTAGTTGCTGCAAATACTATACAAGACTGATTTTGATTAATAATTCATACAGCAATAAAGTATCAGGAAAGATAATTATACTGTGCCACAATTCTCACACTGATTTCTGTAATTACAGATTACAACAGTGTTAGCAATTTAAAAAGGTTAGGGAGCAGTAGTAATTTGCTATGTCATCCTCAGCAATATTAATGTCTTCTTCTCCGAGCACCCTCGATAATTGAAAATAGACTAGTGAGCTGCCAGGCTACATGAACTTGCCTCCTGCCAAACATACTGTGGGTGCCAGGGCCATTAGCAAGATTGTCTTAAGAAATGAGCTTTTGACATTGTTCAAGTAACTTCTCCTGTAAAGGAAAAGGTACACGGACAAGTGGAAAAGACACTGTAGAGCATTCCTGCCTGGCAGCTGTAGACATGCGTTGCTGCTGATAGTGAAGGATGGTCCTTCTAATGCTACTGTCTTGAAGCACAACCTTCACTTGATCATGAGTGGGAAGGGGATAGCTAAAAGAAATCCAAGGGAGGATTTAACCTTGGGCATTCTAGAGAGGCAGGTCTGGTGAGGCACACAGCAGACAGCAGGGCCCTGCAGACATCTGCTAACATCTAGAGGCAAAAATTCCCATTGCTGAGGAGGCTGCATGGCTCCCATACACTGAACATCCACAGTCCAGGGACCACCTTGGAATTGCTGAACAGCTGCACATGGGCACAAACTGGTGCCCGACGAGCTACACCACAGACAATCAGTGGCTGGCCTGGCTGCAGGGCTGGGCCATGAGCCCCATTTCTGTATGGCAAGCATCACTTGCTTTCAAAATAGAGAATACTGGAAATTCCTTCCTTAGCTTAAACTGACAGGAACAGGGATGTGTCCTGCAGACCATGGAACAGTTGTTTTTTGAACAGCTCATATGCCAGCATAGCTTTGATGTAGGAAGTAAGTCCCACTCCAAAGTCACTCACTGGTTTTGTTATACTGGACCTAGATCCTACAGCACAACTGGGCAGACACTAGGCAAAAAAAAAAAACAACCAACAAAAAACCCCAGAGGGACTCTGATCCTGCAGACCTTTAAACAGAATTGCTGAATATAACTTCCATCTATAGCATTTTGGTTACTCACAAGGATTTTGCTATTGGCAGAATGCAAACACGAGCAGAAATGCACCACAGCTTCATTTCTACAATGAATTCTTTTTTCAAGTACCGTCAGGATGCCCATAGTCTCCGTGATGAATGTTTATTTAAACCCCAGGTGTCTACTCTAAAGAAATTGTGCTTCAGGTTGTTCAGAGATTGGTACCACAGGGGTGGTACCAGGGGAGGCAGGGATTCCCAGTGGAGGTTGCTTCGAAGACTCCAAATAGATTTATGTTCCACATACAGAAAAAAACTATTTCTTGACTTCAGAGGGTTGTGTTGTTATTGTCTTTTGAGAGAGTAACCCAGATGAACAAGGTAATGATAGCTCACAGTCTTTAGGGACTTTTGCTAACATGCAAATAATGTTTACACACAGTACACAAATTGACATACACATTATATGCAGGCCTACTAGGCAAAGTATACACAAGCATATTTTTATGACTCAGAAAAAAATTATACAATTATAACACTAATTTTCCCACACTCAGTGAGTCAGGCTTAGTTTAACATGCATTTCCAATGTTCTGTAAATACTGATGATACCCTCAGGAGGGAAGGGTGAAGGAAGACATAGAATCATAGAACGGTTTGGGTTGGAAGGGACCTTAAAAATCACCTAGTTCAAAATCCCCTACTATGGGCAGAGACACCTTCCACATAGACCAGACAGGAGGAACAACAGAAAAACTGTCCTCTATTCTTGTTTCTCAGAAGCTACTCAACTGATACACATGAACATGGAAAGAGAGAAACACAGAACTCTTTCCCGGTAAGGTCTCCTCTCATGGCTTTCACATTGCTCTTTACAGTAGTTGGCTATGGTAAAGGGGACCGGAACCAAGTCTGCTACTCAAAATAGTTTATTCAAAGCAGAATGGGGAATACCCAACACTGAAACACTGCCAGGAAACCACCAAGCACAACAAACAACATATTATGTTTTTCTGAAGCAGTCAATGGCTTTGGGACTTTGGGGAAAAGACACAACCTTTTGGATTGTTCTTAAGTAAGCCAGATTGACAGATTAAAAAATTGGAGATGGAAAAATGAAGTAGTGATTAGTTGTTATTTGCCTTCCAGCTGGGTGAGCTCTCTGAAAAAGTTTAAGGTCTCCACACAAATGAAGCCTGGAAATTCTGGCGAAGGACCACTGCTTTCCTTGCTTTAAAAGAGTATTTTGAGGCTTTACTTGAGGAGTGATACAGTGGGCTTCCCTCTTTTTCCTAAACTTTAAATAATTTATGTGTACCTCTAAAAGCATGTATATATGTATAATTTGCACTGCAGTGCCGACTGAAATGATGAAATTGCTGAAGCACAAATGGTTTGACAAATATCCAGGTCACTTGCCAGTATGACAATACTTGGGGATAGTAAAGAAGGTTCCTCTCTATTTGAAATCTCTTTTGCTAATATGACGATGAGAACAAAGGCCTGGCTGATATTAACCCGGTGCCACCAACATTTGGAAGCTACAAATTCTGAATAACAGCACTGTGCAGCTCCTTTGAGCAGCCTTTTAATGTGAAAGATTATGCTAACAAGTTATGTGAATTGAATAGAGGCTAATAATTTCCCTTATGTTTTATTCTCTGTTCTAAAGCTCCAGTAGAATTCAGTGCTGAAGCTCTGTACTTGAAATTTTTGCTTGCTATCAAATGAGCATTGTTTTTGCTTTTTAAAAACCAAAACCAAAACAACCCAGAACAAAACAGAAAGTTCTCTCTCAAAATTATGTCTCCTGGTTATTTTTTTTCACTAAGCTGCACTAATTACTGCTTTTCCAGCCTATCTGCAGAACTGGTGGAAGCAGTTCTGTCTGCAGGTGAGGCTATGGCCAAAACAACAGCAAACATCTTTGACTACACAAATTGCAGAGGTGGCAAAAGCAAAGCAACCAAATCCCATTTTCTCCTGTCATACTACATAGTTGTTACAGGAAAAATCTGCTCTCTTTGTTTTACCCCCTAAAATGCAAGCTTTTCATCTTTCCTGCGAGTTAGCAGGTGGTCAGCATATCCTTCATCTTTCCTTGGGACACAAACTGGCATGTCCTTTGGAACATGTCTGTTGTGATTAATGTGTGAAGAGCAGGAACGCATGCAGTAGGTCACTGGGTTAAACTTGGGACAGACTTTCGTAGGGTATAACTTCGCACCTTCTGCTCTTGGGAAAGAATACAGGAGTTGCCTTCCCCTTGGAGACTGGTCCAATATCCGTTTGTGTGGCGTTTCCCACAACCAAAGGAATACCAACAATAATGTTCTCCTTTGATAACTGAGGCAAAAATGTTTCTTCATGGTTAAACCATAGATTTTGACTAACCTATAACTAACTAACTAGCTAAACAAATAAATAAATATATTCTAGTGACTACTGCATTAGGATCCACAGATTCATATATCTGAACCTTGGAAGGTCTATTAATACATGCAAACCCCCAATTTTCACATGTTTTTCTAACGCTCAAGTGATCAGAAAGTCCCTGAAATGACTATTTAGAATGTCTCAGAGTGAGAGGAAACTTAGCTTATGCCAAGGGATTCTGACAGTGGTTTTAATCCTGCAAGGATCTGAGAATTGCCATTTTGTTGCTGGAAGGTTCAGGTGGAAGATGCAAGCCTTCCCAATATTTTCAGAGTCTGGCACATGCCTAGATTCCTATTTTAAGTCTCTTTATCCATGGACTGGCCCTTATTCTGGACCTTGACTGCCTTTCCTGTTGCAGACAATAAATCATCCCATGGAGAAAGGCTCACGGAAAGCAATCAAGTCTGCTGCCAACACCTACCAGGCTGCAACCGAGTTAGGAGCGGATGTGAGACAGAAATGGGCACTTTGATTAAGTGCAACTGCAGCCCGAAGGTGGCCGGAGAGAAATAAAAGACTTGAGGCATTTGGGCCCTGTTTCTGAGGGGAAGTACAGCCAATGAAGCATCAGCACCCATAGTTCCTTAGAGGACTGCAAGGACAGCAGAAGGCATCCTTCTCCTGTAAGATCCAGAGAAGCTTATGAAATCTTCTTTGCCGTGGTTAAGAATGAGGGATTAAAGCTGCAAAGACTGCTATAAGAAGAACTTGGATTTTATCTTTGTTTGAGGATACTTATATTATTTGTTGAGCTTTTCATGAAGCTTTTTGAAGTTCATTTGGTTACTTTACTCCCACAGAATGACAACATACTCAACAAACTTAAAGCTGCAAAAGCCATCAAATCAAATCAAATCAAATAGGAGATTAACACCCAAACCCCAAAACTAAGCCACGCTTTATCCGAGGGAAACAGAGTGGCTTGATTATTTCTGTTTGAAACTCTGTCATGGGAGTTTTAATCTCAGGGCATTCCTTATATGGTTCACAAACCTGAAAGGCAGAAAGGACCACCTAATCTGGCCTCCTAAAGGCAAATCAACAAATGCCTTTATCATGCAGACTTGCAATCCTGACAGAGCAAAGAAAACAAGTATGTTTTTTTTGACAATTCAACTGTTACTGGAATTATCTGTACTTTTAGCCTCCAAGTTCTCTCTTGACAGATTCTGAAATAGCTGTTCCACTATTTTACCCTGGACTGATGTCAAGCTAAACCAGCCATCAATTCCCCGGGACATCCCTTTTATCTTTCTGAAATATAGGAAATATAGTTGGCAGCCCTCCAACTTTCTGGAATTTCCCCTGTTTCCCAAGATTTATTATAAATTATCAGCCATTCAACAGAGCTTTTGGGCTACCTCCTTTAAGATTCCTCGATGTGAAAGTTACTAGGATGTGAAGATGTTTAATTTCAACCACCCTTGCCTCTCAGATCCTCCTTTGCTGTAGAGCAGCAAACTTTCTCTTCTTTCCATATCACTGCACACAATGGACACATCTTCTTCCACAGTTTCAAATACAAAAAGCACCTGGGGAACATTTCTGTCTTTTCTATTTTCCTCTTTTTTGATATTAATAAATGTTTTATCACTACTTGTATTTCTTCATTTAACCAGAATGGCTTCATTAGAGTAACGTTTTTTGTTATTGATGGCAGTGTAAAATTATAATTTTGAGTGCTGGCAGAATATTCTTCAACAATTCCCAGTGCGTTCAACGCTTTTTACTTTAAATGCAATGTTATGCCAACACAACAGGTTCTAACTTTGGAAAACATCTTTTTCAATTCTGAGTACAGTGCATGCATAAATGTATAATCTCCTGGTAGATAAAGTGCTCTGATTGCACAAGGTCACTGTACGGCATTTGAGACCCTGTGACTCACATTATTTAAGACTGTCCACAAATAATACGGTTTGACAAACTGCTTCCCTTCTTGTTTCATTTTCTCATGCAACAAGTTATAAACTTGTATTTTCCAGTCTATTTTTAAGTGAACCACTTCAACTGAAAATCTTTTGAATTCCTGTTCATATGCCACTCTCTCCAATGCCTCTCCCATAGTGCTAAGAATCTGGCTAATAAAATGTCAACCAATGTGATTCCCGTACAATCCTAATGATTGTAGGACCATTATACTGGTTTAGAATTATACCAGACTTGTGTAAGGCTGGTTTATGCAGCTGGGTATTCACTGATGTCACTCTCTCCCTCTGTGGCCAGTTTACAGCCCCCACTTGCTCATTTGTCTTCAAGGGGATTGTACAATTGGTAGAAAAAGAGGGCACCAAAATCAGACATTCCCTGCAGTCTCTGCAGACCTTAGCTTGAAGAGCCACAAAATCCCAAGCCTTGTCCACTCTCAGCAGCATGCTAAGTGCCACCTGCTGCTACTTTCTCCCTTTCCTTTCCAAGAGGACAGACACTTCAGGACACCCGACTGTACCATATCTGAGGAAAACACAAAAGGAATCAATGAGGACCTTGTCCCCACAGTGGCAATCACCACTGCCACACTACTTTCAGGACCATTGCAGGTCTGCTCAGGTCTGTGTTTCAGGCAGCTGTGACCTATGGAAAGCTTTGCCTGGATGATGAAATGTATGCCCATACTTACAGTATGGACAATCTTTAAGAGATAATGCTCTTTTTTTTCTGAGAAAAAAGTCTGTATGATTTTTCTGATGTGAATTGAGAAGCTATATTCTCCACAGATCTTAGAGACATGCAATTAAAGACTGTCAAATTTGCATGCACGCAGGATCCAACTGAAGGCTGAACAGGCGATGTTACAACATTTCCCGCTTGACTTGACAACCTTATATTCTTTTAACAGCTTTTGTGCATAATTTCCTTGCTTTAAACAAACCAAAGGTGCCACTGTGTAACCTGACGCCTGAGCCCATGCAGGTGAGGACGACAGTAGGAACCAGGATATTCCCACTTCCCAAACAGAACTGGCTGACCATCACTGTTCTGCAAAATTCCAATCGAGCAGTCAGTTACAGTGCACCATGTACAGATGGATTGCTCTGAGTGCAGAGCTCTGCAGGTCCCCCTTTGTCAGAAACCTGATTTTTGAGGCAGCATTAAGCAGAAGCTATCAGCTGCCCTGAGCTAACTTTTCCAAACTTCCTGGCTGGTCAGATGGATTTCCATGGGAAACAGCAACAGCTGCAGCATGGCCCCAAACCTACTCTTCGGCTGGGATCTCATGTCTTTGCTCCACAGCATGGGGGCACCAGAGCATTACAAGAGCTCAAAAAATTGTTGAACGTCGGGAAATCAACACATAATTTCATGCTTTCTTTTCCTTTTTATTTCCTCCTCACCTAAAACACTTTGGGGATGGTTTTCCAACTACAAGCTGAGAGAACATCACAGCAAGAAAACTGTGACCATGTGCACCTGAAGTCTGGAAAACCTACTGTGGTTCAAAATAAGGCTTTGTAGAGGGAAATTAGAAGATACATGGCAGAAAGTCCAGTTTTGTGGTGCACATCTAGAGTGAGAAGCACCACGAGGTCTTCATACAACTGGATGTAGCTGGCACATTCCAGCATTTACTTGTGAAGGTGTTGAGTCCCTTTAATCCACGCCCTTTAATGAGATTTGAGATCGCCTGCAACAAGTAGGATCAAGACACAAAAGCATGATGGCAAGGAGATTAGACTACAGATTAATAATTGTATCGTATAAACAATATGGGATAAAATAAAACTCTTATGCTCCATTGGAGATTGGTATATTTATGTATAACACAGGGAATCTATAACGCTCATTGATTAGTGTTTCAAACAGTAATAATCTAAAAGCATTTCCAATTATTAACTGAAATATGTAATACAAATAGCGTGCTAGGAAACAATCAATACTTCCTCGTGCTTGCAAACCCCTCCAGCAATTTTTGTGCTAAAAAGGGGACCAGCCTAGATGGCAGAATCCAGTGCTTGCCAGGGAGTTTGTCTCTCCATATACATGTAAAAGAGAACAGTCCTCAATATAATTACAAGCATGCTTTTTTCTTACTTCTTCCCCCTCAACTTCTGCTTACCCTAAATGCACCTAACCTACATTGCAGGCTGCAATACAAAAAAAAATCATCTCTCCACACGTCTTCTAACTAAATCCATGAACTTTGTCTCTTGGACTTTCAGAAAAATGCAAACATTGTTACACATGACCAAATCCAGTCTTTCTAGACAAACTTGAGCACATAGCAATACAGCTTCCTGAAAGGAAGAGACAATTTTGTGCTATCAGACTAAATGAAGACTTTACAATTAGAACAACTCAAGTCTTATAGAGATAGACTCAGTTAATTTATATTTATCAGAGGTCAAGATCAGGTAGGTCTATCTACAGATTAATGCCATTTCTTCAAGACTCTAAAGTGCTAATAAGACAGTTTGGTTACATGTCCGAAAGAATGTTAAAATGCTCTACACAAATACTTGTTGCTTGATGAAAGACAGGACATACACCACTAGGTTATGAGCAACACGATGTATGTGTCTATAGTTATATATATGTATATACACTTGTGCACACATATGCACAACGTTTAATTACTATCTCTTACAAATAGCCCATGCCTCCTGGCATGAGCTTTCCAAACACTAAAAAACTACATGATATCTATTAAGAGCCTTTAGGCCAGTCCTATCAACTGAGCTACCCATCCTTACATTACAGAGAAAATGCTCTTTTTACCCCTCAAATGAGGTGGCTCAGTATTATTTGTAGCCATTATTCCATGCATTTCTCACCTGAAGTACACAGGCACACAAGCATTCTTCTCTGGTACATGTGGCAAGAATTTTTCCAAAAGGAGCATAAGAAAGAGAAGAAATTAAAAACCTGAAAAGGATGTTTGTGCAAATGTTTTTAGTAATAATAGTGGAGGAAATAGACATGTGAAGAAACTCTGAAACAGGAAAATCCAGAAGCAATGGTGACAAGTTTAAGGGATGGGGAGGAGCCAGGGGCAACATCCACAAGGACACTAAACATCGCGTTATTATGCATGAGTGTAAGAGTTGGAATAAAAAAGAAGGGAAAGGACTGGGGGTACCTCAGAGAAGAAGAGAGTTGAAGAGGCCAGTGGCTTTTGGATCAAGAGTTGCACAGAAGGAAAGGCAGAGGAGGGTTTGCTGGAGAAGTTTCAAGAGAGAAAGGTCTGTAGTAAGGGGTCAGGAGCCCAGTCCTGGCTCCATTGCCTCCAAGGGGGCGGAGGGGCTCAAGTGAAAACAGGAGAATGAATTGAGAGAAACAGTGGCTACTGTCCAGTGTTTTCAGTCAAGAAAAAGAAACTGAAGAAACCAGAGATAAAGCCATTGTATACTACAGTGAGTATGTAAGGCTGTTTGGAGGAAGAAGAAAAGAGGGGGCAAAAAAGAGGGAACAGGAGTCAGAGGGAGAGGCTTCACTGCCCAGAAGAGAGAGGGGAATGACTGCCAAGGAGCTTGAAGGAACAGTGGGAATGGGGGCAACACCGAGAAAGAAGATTCCTGGAAACTGTCTGTTCTTCCCCTTGGAGGTGAGATGATATTGGGAGGTGAAGGGAGGGAAAAGTTGTGGGCACTCAGAGAAGCAAGCAAGGAGAAGTGTCACAGTGGAGAAGAGATGAGAGGGAAGAGGGAATTGCTAGAGAGTGGGTGAGGACAAGGTGCCAAGAGATGATAACCCAGCTGATTAGAGAATTAGGCGCAAGAGATGTCAAGCAAAAGGCAGAGAGCAGAAGAGGCTATGGAGGTGGCACAAAGAGCCTGAGCTTAAAATAAAACTGTCAAGCAGTCCAAATACACTTCCTCTCTGCCTTCCCCCTCACTCCATCACATTGTCAGGGATTGACTACCTTAGGGTAGGGAGCAAATAAAAATCCAGCTGCCCTTAGGCTGATCCTGAAGGAGCAACAGAATAGAAATGAGAAGAAATAAAAGCAGGCTGACAGTAGCTGCCCATGGATAAAAAGGAGGCTTTTAGTATAACTGTGGCTGTATTTGATTTATGTGGGCTTCCTCATGCAAAAGAAAGGCACAGCAGTGGAAATGGCTTTCTAAAGTAAGCACCGTGGACAGGAACTCCTGCACATTAGAAAGAAAGGAATCACTGATGTCCTGGGCTACACCAGGATGCACAAGGAGCTGGGGATCCCGGCTCAGGCAGGCAGCACAAAGGCACTCACACCGCACCATCCCCTTGCAAGGCAGCACTGCACCCCACGGTGTGAGGATTGATGTACACAAAGCCCTAAACACTTTCTTAAGCAGCTTTCACTATTCTGAATTTGAGTGTGACATCCCCTTGTAACAAAAAGGCTTGCTTCCTCAGGAAAAGGACTACCAAATACTGTAAAAATCCTGTTCTTTGTGACAAAGAAGTCCACTTCTAAATTAAGGAACAAAACACAGTAGCCTGGATTGCATACTGCACATTTTTGTAAATGTTCTTTTCCAGTAGCAAGTAATTAATCTTCTGTTAGAGCCTGAAAAGTCCCTACGAGTTTTTGAACTTGCAGACAGCTGGAAAATGCCTACTTAGGCTAGTGTGCACATCTTTGAGTAATTCCTACTTGCTAATTACTCTTCCAGAAGCTGCCAACAGCTATTCTAACATTTTGCTAACCAGGGAGGGATATCACATTGCATAATCATGTGAATTAATGCCAGCGAAGCAATGGGATAAAAATCAGGTAGTTGAGAAAGAAATTAAAGCTAATTGATTTGCACCAAAAAACCCCACGGTATGTAAACAGCATTTCAGAAACAGAGGACACAGCTGTGGAACAAACAAACAAAAGTGAAACCAGCATTTGCAGAAGTTGTCAGAGTAGATTCCTTCTCTTGGTGACAGATGAAATGAGACTGAAGCCTGGGACCCTGTACAAATGAGACTTGCTAGTACTCCACTAACCTACTGCAACCAGAGCAATATTCCCCTCTGCAACACAACAGATGTGATTCAAACTGGCAAGCCCTTGTACATAAAAGCACGATGCCCTACCCTGCTCAGCAAAGTTTCTGCAATATTCATTGCAGCAGCCCAGAGGGAATTCCAGCTCATTGTGTGCAGAAAGCTCACTGGTGCTTCTGCACAGCAGAACAAACCCCACCATGGCTGAAGGGGTACCAAAGGGGAACAAGCGGGTGCTGCTGGAGGAACTCACCTCGAGATGGAGCAGCCAATGACATGGGCATCCTATGCAGCCCTTGGGCCTGCATGGGATGTAGAGGGAGAGAGAGAAGAAAAATCCAAGAGGTACCTTTATATATGTGTGTGCACATTTAACTGCAGCAAGCTATTGCAACGGGAATGTTTCCTCTGAAAATGCCAAAGGCAAGTTATTATCAGGATGAACATCCTTATGCAGCATCTCAGAGGAGGTTCTGGCCACCTTCGATCAAATGTCTTTTTCTTGGAATGCTGTTAAGCTGTGGTTATCAATCCCATTAAAACAAAGGGAAGAAAGGCTTTGTATCACCGCTTTCCCTCCTCACTTGATATGACGTAAATACCAGTACATTAGCACAGGCAAAAGAAAGCGAGCTTGCCTGATAATGGCCACACTCATGTATTTATTAAGCAGCCTGGGGAAGGAGGCACCAAGCGCAGAAGATGACCATGCAGTTCGTTCATCGAATGCCTAGAGCAGCAGCTTCCTGCTATCAAGAGGTTTCCTTGAAATGCCTCCAGAAACACTCTGCAACCAAAGTGTAAAAGCAGCCACTTGCCTAGCTTTGATTGCCCACTTGAACTTTTCAAGAAGGTTGTGTGTATTTACCATCGATCTACAGTACTGTGTTGCCAACTGACTTGTGGTGGTGGAAAGACTGCAAAACCTGGCTGTGGCACTTATGTGATCCACACCTCGCTCTGCCCCTATGCCTCAAAGGGCATGTAGGGAGATACGGCAGGTACCCACAGGTAGTGACAGGCCATGGGGGCACAGGCAACTCCCCTGATTCAGGAGGTTGTGCTGCCACTGCCAGGGCAGTAAGTAAAGGAGAGCTGATCCTCATGACTTCTTGGCTGCCCATCCAGATTGGTAAATCTATTAAAGGACAAGGTGATTTTCCTGATTGTTATATCCATACAGACAGGAGCTGGAATTTGGCTCACACTGCTTATTGTTCAAATGCTTCACTACTGGGCATTGCTACAGTGTCTAGCATCACTGCCTTCGTTATCTCTCCCTGGCTTCATCTTGTCAGTGCTGTGTATACATAAGGACACATGGACCATGAGACTCCCAATGAACTCTTGTAATACCAGCTGTCAGCAGCCTACTCAGAGTCAGGAAAAACATGCTTCAGCAAGAGAATGTGTCTATAAACATGGCAAAACTAATTATCCCAAGAAGGGTTCCCCTTCTTCTTAGAATTAGCAGTGTATACAGTGGGATAGCTCAATGTAAACACATCACTCTGAATTTCACCAGCTTCAGTATCAAGCCCTGTTGCACTGCTATGGAGGGAAAAGTATGAATACTGTAGGGAGTCTCTACTATAACAAATACTAAATCTGACAAGTGAAGAGTTTTATTGTAGTGTTTCTAAAAGAGTGAAATGGGAGATGAAAAAAATGTGAAGCCTAAAACCAGCAACACACCAAAGGTTACAAGACAAATGATAAATTAGCATCCCTACGGGAAATGGAGAGAATAGGTGGAAGGCCCTCCTGTGACCAAGGCAGTGGACAAGCTCCAGTGAAGAGCATGGAGAGAAAAAAGGCAGGTAGTCATTAGGTATGACAAGGGAGCTGATGACATCCTGGGTTCAAGAACAGGAAGGTTTTCTAGAAAAACTGCTCTAGGCAGTTTAAGTAATCATCTGTAAAATATAGGACAAGAAAGAGCCTCCAAGATCAGCCACACCTGAGGACTGTGTAAAGCCACATCATGCAAGCCAGAAAAGCTCAGATGGTTTTAAATAAGTATTTCAATTCTTACCGGTATTTTTAAATTTCATCCAGTTGCCCACTTTTTCAGAGACAAAAGCTGCATTCATTTAAGTATGGCTGTTCCTCAGACTGGTTAACAGGACATCTCCTGCAGTGCTCAGCAGTGCTACACAGCTCAGCAGTAGCACAAGGATATGCATCCACCCTCATATTTAATGAAGGAACTTGTACAAGAGACATGTCTTCCAGTGACCACTGAGAGACTGGAGAGCCCTTTAGCATGCAACAGAGGTGGAAAGAAAGGCTGAATGAATCATGAGCAAGGGAAAAAAGGGTTGTGGCACACCTCCACACTTTTCCACTTCAGCTCTGTGAAGTTCAGATACATTGAGGTGACACTACTGGAACTGCTGTTTGGAGAGAAAATCAAGCAAGTCTGAATTAATTGGAATCTAAGAATTTGGCAAACTCCTGCAGCACAACAGAGGATGGAGAAGTCATCATCATTTACACAGGAATAACAAAGAAAGGTGAGTCCGGCAACCTCACCCTGACCAAAGGAATCACACCAGCCTCACCCAGTGCAGTTGGCTGGGAAAAAAGGTCAGAAAAAACACAGCCAGATTTCCCAGCAGAAAATCCACTCATCTCACAAATCCTTCCCATGTCCTTGGGTGCAAAGGCACTGCAAGCTTTTGCAGAGGCAGCCTGCTGTGGAGTCCCACTGGAGTGGAGTGGAGGACACAGCAAGTGCCACAGGCCAGTCTTTGCAGCAAAGGTGCAACAACTACTTTACCAATGCAAAATGACAGCCACAAATGCTTGTGCAACGACGAAGCATCAGCAAAAGCCAAACGGGAGATGAACAGAAAGATGCTCTCACATCCAGAGCCATCTGTCCCTCTTTGCTCGTTCTTGTTGTTTTACAAATTGACCTACTGTTCCAAATCCCAGATTTTCAGAAATAGCTCTGGCTGAAGGTATTACCAGGAAAAGCGATCAGTGTCAGCTAACCAGTGTAACTGAGGAATTCTTTCCAGAAGGCTGAGGCAGTGATGACAGAAGCTGGAAAACCAAAATCCCAGAGAGGGGGAAGCACAGGCCACTCAGATACATAGGCTAGAAGCAGCAGGAGCAACATTTGACAGTGCTAGTGATGTTCCCTTCTGCTGAAAGCAGGTGAGAAGTTTAACAAAGACCATTTCTGTTTTCTGGCACAAATGGTGCATTTCAGAGGACAACCAACAAAACTGGCCCTGGAGTAAAGGAGACCAGAAAACCAAGGAGATTCCTAAAATCTATTACTGTAACAAATAAACAGCTAGAATTCTCCTATGAACTGAAAATCCCTTCAACTATTCCCAAACAATTACTGCCTCCCTGCTCTGCACAAAGATGAATTTCCTCTCCAACATCATTTTTAATATCCTAAGTGGGCTTGGTAATAGCAACCCTGTTAATTTAATATCCAGAGAGAACTTTACCATCTCTCCCTGCTGAGGTTTTCTGCAAAGCACCCATCCTCACAACTTTTTCAGTATTTTGATCCCTTAACTTCCTGTTAGTTTGGCATGTCTTCATTGGCCTGACTAGTTTTATTGTGTGCTTTATCAGTGGTGAGTGGATAACCCCCTCACATGGTTTTTGCGGGTGGGATTTCCTCCCAGCACTGCCAAAGGAGCCAGAACTTGCCACTTGTCCTCCCCCACCCCAGCGCTCCCTCTCGCTTTGAAATGGGGAAAGATGAAAACTAGAAAATGCAACAGATGGTCTGAAATCCTCTTCCTGCGAAACCCATTGCTACGACAGCTAGCTTAGGCAATATTTCAAATATTTCTGCATGTGCCAACAGCGGTATCCATGACTAGGGATGATGAGGAGACTGCTTGTGAAACTCCTCCATAGATACTGTTTGCAAGAGCCTAGTCCTCTTGTTAAAGGCTCTCTTCTTTTCCCTACTTTAAATCCAATGAGAAAACTAATCTCCAGATTTAAAGCTGACAGGTGGTACATGCATAATTAAAGATGACCTAACAGAGAATGCTCTCATTTCTGGCATATTATCAGACACTTAAGCAAAGCAATTATCAGTAGGCAATCTTTTCTGTCAACAGAGATTGGAAGAAATATTTTACCAGTCAGGATGATACTGTAACAATGATACATATGTATGTGCAAATACTCCAGCAATATAATAAAGACTTAAATCTCTACTCTCTCAGACAAATGTCCTCATCACCTGTGGTGGACTACAGTAACCTATTCTCACATTTACACATTCCCCTGTGCTATTTCCACAGACTCGCAGGACATAATACATAGGACTCCACCCTGCTCATGTCAACCTCTTCCTACAACCCATCTGCACTCCCTGCAACTCCTGCTCTAGCTAGGGGAGGACAATCTTACTGTCCTCTCTAGCTCCTGCACCTTTTCCACCTGCAATACCTGGGAGATGGCTCATTTGTGTCATCCTGCTTTATTTTCCCACCAAAAGCAAGGAAAACCCCAGAAAAATTGTCCTCCCCCTTTCTTACTCAAGAGCAATCAGCACAAGTCCTCCAACAAAACTCAACCCAACATCCCCCAAATACCCTCTTCTTCATCTGCAGGTAGCAGTCACCTGTGGCACATCAGGTGTTGGGCACTATATTGCTCTTTTACTCCTCATCATAGCTTTTGTGACATGAACACCTGCAGGGAGGAATTATGGACCTCATATGTCATGATGGACTGTATCTGCTGTGAAAACCAATGTCTTACTCCCTCAGGACCATGACCTGAACATCTTTCCCCTGGTAGCTGGGAAGGCCAAAGAGATGAGTGGCTGTTTCCTCCCTAGCTTACAACAGAGGGGGCAAACACAAGTGAAGATCAGTCAGGAATTTTATGTGAAATCAACTCAAAAACCTATACTAGAACTAGGAATATCTTCTCTGCTTTTTGGTTAACAAGCAGATGGCACGGTCTCCCAAAATAGCAATGTCACCCATGCAGTTTGAAAGAAGCAGAAACTTTTTAACCTAAACTCTTAAATGCTTCCTTCAAGCAGTGTTTTGCAATGAATCCAGAGAGTGTTCTGTGCTTTTTTTTTTCCCTCCTGAGAAGGGATTTTTAAAAAGGAATATTTTGAGGAAGAAAGGGAGAACAAAACAATTAGAAAAAGGAAAGCCTAGAAAGGTTAGTGTTTTTCTTAATTTTGGGGAAATTAGGGCTGTGAGAAGTATTATAAACTGCAATTACGTACACACATGGGACTGCACTTTACCTTACGAAAGAGCTGCTCTTAGGGTGTAAAATTGCTTTAATATTGCACTAAGACAAACGCTTTTTTTCAAGAGGCTTATGATAATGGATTTTCAAAGCAAAAGTAAAGCTGCTTTTCCTTGAGAATAGGGCTTTAGAGAAGGGAAACTTCACAATGCCAGTGGTGTGCGTTTTGCTGCATTTCACAAGATCTCTCATTATTTGAATTCCAATGTATTTATGTCATACACGGATAAACGATCTTATTGTTCAGAACATGTCTTTATATGAGCATCTCTGCTGCAGAACTAGTGTTATTTAGCTGCTTTTTTCCCCCTCCTTACCAAGTCAGAACAAAAGTCTCTTTTACTGCAGTTTTGTGAACTTCATGCAAATGGCAGTCTTTACACATCAATCGTCAGTTTAATAACACTAATGATAAGAGGAGAATTAATGGTAATGGGATGACTTTTTGGCAAGCAAATCAGAGTTTATAGAGAAGTTTCTATGATGTCAAACTTTACAGCCCTGTGTTATCAAAAGCACTATCACAGAATTAAGATTAAACCATTGATTCATTAGCAAGCTACTCTTCCTATACCAGAGCTTTCCTGCACCAAGATTGATCATTTAGAAATCCATTGTATAAGATGGGAAGAGACAGTGATAATTTTCTGGGACAGCAGGGAGTCATTTACACAACAAAATACCTTTGCCAGGAGATACCAATCTGACTGAGCAAACTCAGTATTTCTCTCAGTTAAAGCAATACTGGTTAGTCTCCCAGTCTTCCCTGAGGCATAGTTTGGTCATTCCTTCTGCTCTATCCCACTCTTGTAATCACAGTGCTTTTCAGCATTTAAAGTCCAGTTTTGCACCTATCACTCCCATGAGCGGCCCTGGTGACTTCACAGGTGCTGGTTATAGGCATTCCTGCTGCAGGACCAAGTATGGGAAGAGGAAATCATATGAGTAGCTAAGACAGTGAGAACTAATGGGTCTTCTGTGTTCTGATGGATAACTACAAAGAGCCATATTTTGAAAACTTGGCTTTATTATGACGGCAGGAATTACACTAAATATAAAAAAAAGCATTTGCTTTCCCAACATGCAAAAAACCAGATGTGTCAAAATGCCACAGAAGAAGTGAGTGACAGAAGATTTTTAATACTATAAACAAGTGCTTCAGCAAGCATAGTAGTTTTCCATGACAATGATGATCTAAGGACAAACTTTGCATCTCTAACATCTGAATTCCCCTTTTGATCCAGACAGACACAGTTCTACACCCTGGGCCACTCCAAACCAGTTCTAATGTGGGAAGTATAGATAGAAGTAACACTTTGCTTCCTCCCACTCACCTTTGGCAATGATGAGGACCCACTAATAAATTTATCTACTATTGAATCCCATCCCACACAGGGCATCTTCTTTTGCACAGATGCCTGACTGCTTTTTCACACTGTCTGTGGGTTTGATGCTTTGGTTTCCAGCTACAGGCTGTAAGAGCTGAATCCCTTCTATGGAAGCATTTGAACTGCAACCTTTCTAGGGTCTGCACCCTTCAGTTTGGCCAAATGTCCTGGTTAATGCTCCCACAACTGGAATCAGCACTTCCATGTAAAGAAGCCTGTGCTAAGTACTGATAGTTCAACTGTTCTGCATGTCCATCCTCCTGCCTTGCAAGGGGTTTGCTGAAAATCAAGTTTTGGGGAGGAGAAACAAAGCCCACTCACTTATCATTACCTATTGGATGTACTTTAAGTGATACTTCTCCTAAGTAGGCAAGTAGAAAAATATGACTTTTAAGCAGAACAAAGTCTGCTGAAGATTTACAAGAAGCCCCAAGACAGGCAGAGCTTATTATGTACTGCAGGAATGAAATGCAGCATCTTCAGGGAGTAGCCGTTTAATCACTGAGCAGCAGTTTGGGAGAACTGTGGGAGCTGGGCTGCCTCACCCATGAGCAAACCAGGGAATTACAGGAGCTTGTAGGTGCTGTCTGCATGTGAGGTCAGAGGCAGGGAAGCAGTTAAGCCCCATCTCTAAGGTACTGCCCCTGTGCGGGTGGATGTAATAGGTTGTTACAGAGAAAAAAAAATTGTTAGAAATAACTCAAAACCATCACTGCAGCTGGAAGCAAGGCAGCATTAGCAATGGGTTTTGGTGGGCAACAAATAGAACAGTGTGAGGAACACACAGATGAAGCATCAGTGCATTCATGCTGAAATGGGTGAAGTCTCTGGATTTTTGCTGCACTGCCACCATAACATCATGCCCACCTGCCCACATGGACCTCACTGTGCCTCTAAATGGGACCATAAAGTTTGTGTCTCATGATGTGCTGGTGCTTACCATAGCCCAGACGCTCACTGCTAAGTGAAAACAGTAACAACTCACCTTTCTCCACAAACCTACACTAGAATTACCCCACAAACAAAATTCAGCTCCAAAAGCAAATCCTCAGTCAAATGAAGCAACAAATAAAAAACACCGTTTGAGTTGGGAACATATGATTAGATTTTTCTCAAGTCTGAAGGAGTCCCAATTCCTAATGAAAAAATAGGAGCTGTGCATGCCCACATCTTTAGCTGCAGGCTGGTATCCACTCCAGACATCATTTCAAAATTGCTATTACTTCATCCATACATTTATAACTCAACCAAAAAAAAAATCTGAAAGCATCTGAAAAGCTTTGCATGGTAAATATCAGAAAAACACTGCTTTTCAACCCTGCAGCCAGTTGTTCTATAATATCTTCTGCTTTGTGCTGACAACCTTTTTTCCCTCCAATCATTCAGACACAATGCCTTCAGGTCTGTCTAAGTAATGTAATTTACTGGAGTGGAATTCCCTTGATACCTTCTGCAGCACTCAGTGACAGTATCATTTATACTCTACACTGTCATGCCATGACACTGATACATTGGCTTTCATCCCTCATTCAGCGCAGAGGGTGCAATTTCACCTTCCATTGTGCCCTTCTGCAGATTGCGCGCACAAATTCCCTCCATTCATTCCTAATTACAAACCTCTGCTGAAATACTCTCGTTAGATTTATATTTCTCACTCCAAAGTGTCAATCTTATTTGAAAATTCCAATTTTCTGGGAGATTCATCCATTAGCAGCAACCTCCAAAGCATTCCTTAACCGAGTGCATTAAAAGTGAAGCTGGCAGAGCAGAGACGCACTTAAAATACACCATTACAGCAAATTTCCATCGCTAATGTTTTTGCGTTATTTGAGCAACGCAGTAAGGAGCTTGTGACTGGCCAGCTCTGCTACTCCAGCAGAGACTGGCATAAGCCAGCAGTCAACTGCTATGTCCGGCTCTGCTCCCACTGTGAGGCTGCACCACACCTCTAAGCATCTGCCACTGCTGCCATCTCACTGGACCTCATGTACAGCATGAGGTGGCTCTTCAAAGGACTCCAGAAACTGAGAGCCACAGAATGAGTTTATGACAACTGTAAAAATGCCTGAGTGCAGCTTGTTTGCTGTGGTAAAGTTAAAAAAAAACCAAGCTGGGGGTTTCCTGAGGTAGCAGTTCTGCTCTGCAACCCAACAGGTTATTAGAGCTCTTCAGCTGAAAATCTCAATCACATTGTTTGGGTCACTTACACTATTCTAAATTTAGTTGCCACAGGCAGGACTGTTCCCTTCAAATTGTGAACAGAAAACACAACTTCAGAGACTCCCTGGAGCAGCTCTGCAAGTAGATAAAAAAATCAAAAAGAGATCCTTCTACCTCTTCGAGAGAAGGATAAACACCTTAAAAACCTCATCACCATACAAGGGAAAAAATGAAGAGCCCAGCAGTGGGTACTGATAGTTGCACAATGCACCCTATATGCCACCTCTAAAAATAGCCCATGTGGTGATACCCCTGGAAGAGACCAGCATGTCTCATCCAGCTGGAAAGTGCAGCCGCAGTGAGCAGCTCGAGTGCTGCTGCCACATGACGCACATGTTGCACTCTCTCCTGCCGTTATCTTCAAAGCCATCAGGTTTGAACTCACCTGCATCAGGCACAGCAGTAGGAAAAAAAGGGCAGGTGGGGAGAAAAAATCCACCTCTATGACTGCACCAAAAAAGGAAAATTCCACAGAAAGATACTACAGCAAACAATTATGCTACTTATCAGCATCTGGTCACCTACAGGACAGACATGCACGTGATTACACCAGATGTAATGTAATTCCCTGCAGCAACCACTGTGGGGGAAACTAATTATTGCTAAAGTTTTTCCCCTTTCCCACCTGAAACATTTAAGGTCTTGATTACTGCATTAGCTCTCTTGCCGTTCATACTTTGTATCAAGGCAAGAGCTGGTCCAACGAGCAGGCACAGATATAAAAGCAGAAAGGCAGTTTCAGCAAAAAGGTAAGACAGCAATGACAGGCACTAAGCTCTCCTAGGAAAAGGGGGAGGATTACACCAAGTTAATTTAAAGGGATTTCATATTGCCTAATGAAAGACTCACCGACAGCGTGACTAGTCCATGGAACAAGCATGTGTGCCTCTAAGTGCCCCCAGCACCCCACATCCTCTGCACCACGTGGTGTTACTCAGAGCGAAAACCTATTGTCTTAAGCAGCCTGATTTCCAAGACCAACACCTCTGCTACCCTGCCAAGCCTGGCCAAGCTGGGAAGGTCACAAAGGCAAGAAAGTGGTGATGCTCAAGCTGCCACACAGCAGAAAGCAAGTTTTCAGCCTCTACCTTTGGTCTTGTGGCACTTGGTTAGATGCTCTCTCTACTCATCCATCGCAAGAATGACATCAGACATGCACATGCACAGGCACACTCATTCTCTGGAAATGCCACAGCTACTCAAAGCCTGTAGCTGGGACAGCACCAAAGCTGACACCATGAAGCTACAAATTTCCCTGCATACACTGACATCTCTCTTTAATATTTCTCTTAGCCATGCGCTGACATATCAATTAACGTGGTCAGAACAGGTCTAGTAGCTCAAGATACTGCAACTAATTTAGTGGATTCCTAACCAGTGCAACTACCTGGAAAAGCTACCAAGACAGCCTATTTCAATACTGTCACCCTAAAAAACAAACCAGAAGGATTTTACATGCCAAAGTTAACCCTGAGAATTTGTTTCTTAAGTTCAGCAGATTTGTATAGATTTCCTTTTCTTTTTCTTCCTTTTTCTTTGCTAGAAGATGAAGTTCCGGATCAACAGTTCAAGGTATACCAGTGAAGTTTTGAATGGCTAATTTCAAAGATCTTTCAGTCCTCTCCAAAACTGCTTTTTACAGAGGGCAGAACAATTCTTCTTCTAGAATTCTTTCATCAATAACTCTTAATAATGCACTAAGCCTAAATACCTTCTTTTTTTCAAATAAGAAGTTGATGAATTAACACAGCAGAGCACACCACAGTAAGCTCTGACTCTCCTTCCAACACAGATCCATTTACAAGCACTTAAGCTTAGGACTCACCCACCAGACAGGGACGAAGCTGCACGCAAGCCAGGCATCAGACCTAAGAGAACTATTATGCTTGCACTACAAATGCTGAAGCATTTAAATCTTATTTTTAGTTGTACACAAAGGGCAATAAATGGAAAATCTTAACTGTAACCACTGCTTTTTCATGGCCACCCACACTTCCAACACCTACAGCAAAAGTATATAAACGCAAAAACTCCAAAACTCATGGCTCATCAGAACAAGGGATGCAAAACACTCATCTAAAAAGGCGATGCTGTTATTTTTTTTCCAGTTTATATCTAGAGTGCCATTATATTTGTTAAATATCAAAGACAGCTACTTGCATGTTGTGCATATCTGCTGCCCTGGATCCTGTTGGGTTTTCATATATTTAATAGTTGTTTTTCTCACAGTTACCTGTTAAAGTCCTTCTCTAAGTTAGCTGATCACTGACTGACTTTCAAATGATGAAGCAGAGAAGGTGCCTCCCCCTACTTTTCAATTTCTCTCCCCACAGCTCAAACTACTTGAGGTACAAGAAGTTAATGCTTCACTCACCTGTGAGAAATTATGCTGAATACCCTACCCAGAAACTGGCAATTAAAAAAAAAATTCCTTTACACTCATAACAGTAGAAGAACTTCAAACAAATTGCTGTCAAGGATGATTTCATTGTGTTTAAATCCACTTTACTTCAAGTCACTTTGCAAATTACTCTTTAATTTTACACGTAAAACTTTCAGGTCTACTATGATGCCAGTTTACTCTCCTATGTGTCCTAAGCCTGATTCTTTCCATTTACAGAAAGTAACAGAAGCATGAAACTAATTATCATCTGAAAACCTGAAGACAACTAACTTAACTAGCTGTGTAAAAAAGAAATAAAGGAAAAAAGCTCCGTCTTAAAACCAGACTTAACAGAATGACAGGTGATGCCATTTCTGAGGATGGTGAGAGTCAAAAATCTTGTGCCATTAATCACCTTGCTGTCGCTGCAAATGCAAGTTGTTACAGCAAAAAAATCATCTAATACAATGCTTTTATGTCTCAACTCTTTGTAAATCATAAGAGGAACCATGTCCTATCAGCTAGCAATCAATATTTAAATAAATTATCAAAGTGCTGGCTCCAGAAAAATGTGCTTTTACCTGCTCTTGCTCATCAATTGTCCACTAGACCCGAAAGCGCATCACCTTCCTGCAGCTCCAGACAACCCAAGAGCACAGCCAGCTGCTCTCCCTGCACGTCGCTACAATCAGGTGTGCGCTTTTCTGCCGAGGATTTAGGTCGCAGGACTTGTGTGCTGAATGCTGCAGAAGTGTGGGTATCTAAGTATTATGAAAATAAATGGGTCATACACCACTGAGCTAACAACCACACCACCCCCAAGCCGGGCACTGAATGACTGTGCAGGGTTCTGCCAGAGGGAGAGGAGAGGTTGAACCAGCAGTGAAAACAAAACTGATGCGGTGAGATGGATTTTACTTTTCGCTGGTTTGGGTTACAGAGAAAGTCAGTCTTGCCGTCACCATCTCTCAGACTGCTCTATAAAAAAAATAACAATAACGCAACGTACGGGCAGATAAGCTGTCCTGCAGAGACGGGCCAGCATCTCATCCCCCTGGGTAAAGGGAAGTGTCACCAGCCCTTGTTGGAGGGAGGGCTGTGACTCAGTCCCTTGGGCTGGCACACGCACACACCGGGGCTGTCACCTGCCGCAGCAAAAAATAAAAGTCCTCGCCACAACACGGCGGCCACATGGGAAACGCCGAGTAAACAGATCAATGACACTGCGTGCCCACGCAGCCCGACATACGGCTGGGGTGACGAACAAACAAACCTGTGGTCAATGGCAACAAGGGCAGGGGTGTCAGAATAATTTGGTTTCATGCGGCATGCTATACTGCAAAAAACACCACTGTCCTCCTCCATTGTTACCAGCTAAACACAAGCAGAATGTTCCTCCTGGCCATACAGCCCATGGTTGCCACGTGCACCCAAATGGGAATGCCTCCAACATGGGAGTCTTGGTCAGCAACCTCTGGAAAGAGACGTTGGCTCTCCACTCACACACACATGCACGCACAGCCACTGTGCATGAAGCTACACCAGAGCTTTTCAGACCATACTCGTTATACTTGTCCAGATACACACTTTATTTAAAAGTTATATACACAGACATATATATAACTTTAATAAATACATATATTTCATTTCTATAGACCCACATATGCATATCTAAACAAAAAATATATTTAGTCAACAGATGTACTTGCAGCAAACACTTATCAAAAGCTGTCCCCAGCCACCCAGGCTGCTTCAGGTACAGAGGCACTGATGGTGCCAAGGAGCACCTGATCACACCAAGGGACTGATATAGTACTGGCAGTGGTCAATGGCTTTATGTATCCTCAAGAAGGGGCAGAGAGGCAGCAGGAGTAGCTGGATTAATTCTCAGCAAAGATTTCTGCTAGATCTCAGGGAAATGCTTTTTGGAAATTGTGAGCATGATGTCCAGGACAAGATGCCATGGGAGATTGTGAAGGTCCCCAAGGGAGGAGATCCTCCACACACTGGTGCAAAAGGTACAGAGTCCTATGCTATGCTATTACCACAAAACAGGTAATAAAATGCCTTCACTTCCATAAAACCAGCACTCCAACAGAAAAATCATGAAATGCAGACATGGCCACACCTTGCATCCAGTAGGATAAACCCAATAATGCTCCCAAGTATGGTCACGGCACCTGGTCAGAGGGTTTGGTACTGAGAGGAGTGTTGGGTAAGTCAGTGTTCAAAACAATGTGATTTTGACTTCAGAAATCTGATTTCCTCCTTAATTCTGTCAAGTTTCCTGACCTTTAAGTGCAGATTTTAAAAAAGATACATTTTTCCCAGGCTCTGGTGGTAGGCGGGTGACAGACGTTTAAGCACCAAAATCTGCATATTAAAATTTTTCATTATTTACATCTGCCTGCAGATGGTCATAGGATATATTTCAAGAAAACTTTCTAAAATTTTTTTGAATATTCTAAAGAACTCATACCTGGAAAACACAAAATAGCTGTACAGAACTCTCTGAGTTTTGGGTTGCCTTATTTTTTTATCCTGTATAGAGGACTCATAGGCCCTTGCTGAAATCTCAGCACTGGACAAGCAGCACAAATTAGGTCTATTTATTAGATGCAGAAGGACATTGATTGGGATCCTATTTTTGCCACTTTTAAAGAAAAACACACATGTAAAACAAGGCAAGAAACGTGACCAGAGTGTGGGCACTGCTAGGAATAGCTGCCCATCTCCACTGGGATGGCAGCAGCCCTGCCCCAACATCTGCTCCAAGGCATAGCCATGTCCCCAGTGCCTGAGCAAAGCTCCGTATGTACTCCACCATTCATGGCTGGGCTAACAAATGGAGAGCCTGCCTCTCAGCAAAGAGCACAGCTTCTCCCCAAAACCTGTACTCCTGTTATAATACATTCAGTCTAACCTACCCAGGTTTAAATCCCAGAGGGCCTGGAGAAATG
>JAOXXN010000446.1:80049671-80067907 GCA_026770055.1 Myrmophylax atrothorax | reverse complement strand
CAATAGACAGCAAAAGTCATAACCTAATACTTTGTGTCAGGTCTGATGAAACTTCAGATATCTGGCTTACTTCTCCTTAAGGGCTAGAGATTTTGGTTAACACACATGCAAGCAGAAGAAAATGACATGGTTCAGTGACAAGGATGAAACTGCTGTCCCTGAGCCTGGCATCCCAGAAGACAATACTGGAATAGTCAGCACTAGGTCTCTGAGATAAGGGTGCTTCGCAGGGCAGCACAGAATGATGCAACTCACTAGGTTTATGCTCCAGGACTCCAGCCCCAGCACATGCAAGCCACAAGAAAACACTCCTGCCCTGCCATACCAAAAGGATGTTCCTGTGTTGAACAATTACCACAGTCAGCTTTTTACTCCGATTGTTTTTAAAAAATGCAAATTGAGAAAACAGTTAATATACAGAATGAAAGAAAGGGCCACAGTCAACCACAAAAACTTCCCATAAGGTTCAGCATGTGGGAAACAGATAAGTAAATGCTGTGAAAGATGAACAATATTTAAGTATTAACACAAATGTTTATTTTGGGAAGGTTTATCTGGCATTTCTACCGGTTTTCCTCCAAGCTTTAATACAAAAATAACTACGTCTAACTGCAACTGGGAGAGATGGCAGCAGCTCAACATTGCTTCCTTTTTTCTTCTGTACTCAGGAAAAAACCTCACTGTCTTACAGTGTTGTTCAAAAATAATTTTCAGGCAATTCAGAGTCAAGTCAGACATGCATTTGTCAGTTCAGAAAGTTCAGTCAGTGGTCTCCAACCTGTACAGCTGGTTCCCCACATCCTTTAGCTCACATAAATGTTGGATCCAATAGCTGTGCATCAAATGCTGAAGATGGAATCCATGCTGACGGGTGTACGCAGCTACCATGAGTCTGCGCAAGCTGTGGTGGGGCTGAGAGTGGGCAAATGCTGCACCTCCCATGAAGGAGCTGCCGCTTAGCTTCTCTGTCTTCACCCCTACACCAAGAGGTGAAAGTCAAAAGACCTGAAAACGTTTTGTGGGTAATCTTCAGTGGTCTATAGAAATATAAAAAGAGAAAGGCAGAATGGTGATGGGAAAGAGCTTCAAAAATACATTCCCTCTTGGGTGAACTCAAGTCTGTTTAACAAGAAAAGCCAGAGAGGCCACACACAGTAATGCTGAGAAAAAGGAAATGGTACTTCATTTTAGCCAGAGTCATAAATCTTACCAGCGAGCCTCTAACGGCAAAACAGTGAGCAGGGGAATTTTTATACACAGATAATTAGTTGCAATCTGATATCAGGTTTACTGTGCCGTGCACTCTGTGTGTGCAACGTATTCTCAACCTGCGAAACACCGCTGAGGCTCCGGCTGCCTCGCTGCCGCTGGCTTTGCCAGGAGGTATGCAGCTGAAACTCCCAGAAACCCTTATGAAAATAAAAGGTCAAGATGGGTATCTCTGTTCCACAGAAGTCTTTCTGAGGTGAACCCAGAAAGATTCTTTCAATGGGGAAAATGCACCATGCTTATGAAACCACACTCCTCTGATACAGAGGAGAGGGACCCACAGGGCACCTTACACCACCATTAGCACCTTCATCGTCTGCGCTACAGACACCACTCACAGATCCTGCAGGGCAGGCAGATGCTTCAGGGAAAAGGTTTATCCACAAAAGTGAGAAACAAAATGTGGCTGACGAAATTTATCAGCCAGAAGCAGCTGTGAAGATGCCTTACAAGGACTAAAGTCAACTGGACATTCCCTCCATCTGTGCTGGGAGCAAGGCAGCCTATCCATTAGTGCTCATTCCTCGATATCTTTCTCTGTTTCAGAGAACAGGCAAGGACCTCCACTAGTGACTGACATAAGCAAAGACTCCACCGCATCTAATAGTCAGACCGCACTTCCAGTCAAAGAAAAGCCACTTTTCGGTTTCTAGATGAGAGGGTATCCAGGGTACACGTGCCAGCAGCACACAGGGTGTGCGAGGTGCCAGCGAGCACCCCAGCACTTCTGATGATACCTTAGAAGGAACCAGTTCGGTGCAGGTAACGAGGTCTGGAAGCCTTCATCCTCAAAAGATGTCCAAGTCAGGAAACAGCCCAGAGAGGACAGCAGCTTGCAAAGAGACATGTCAATGGGCAGTGAGAGTCCACCCTATCCGCCTGAGGAGCTTTGAGGTTACTGGCCCCCACAAGCTACCCCAGTGCTTCTATATACTTTCTGTCTATCTTCTATTTTCTTTTTCATCCCCAGCCTAGTGCAACAGGGCAGATACACCATATCACTGGATTGTACTCCTCTGTTGATCTGAAATAGCTGGAGGCAGGTGGGGCTATGGGGCAGACCAGCTTTGTTTGCACGGGGTTAAGCGGCAGGTCTCTTGTCAAAGGCTCAGTTTGCTTGCTACCATATGTTAAACTGAAAGACCAATCTGTATTTACTGAGCTAAACTACAATTATGGGTGTTTTTTAATCATTCAGCCTAATGGTATGCAGCTGTCGCAAAAATCTTTGAACACATCACTGGCTCTCTTTGAGCTGATTAACCAGATAAGGAGCCATAGCCAAAAGACATGAAAGGATGAGTCTAAATTTCAAACTCTCAGCTGAGCAAAGAATTTCATTCAAAGGCATGTACAAAATGGAGGGGGAGGAGGTTCACAATGCAAATGAATGTTTTGTTTACTACTGATATAAACAGGTGAAATACATGGTTTAAGAATCAATGGACCCAAGCCTCAAAGTGGTGCTGACAGGTGTTACATCTGCCACACCAATCTGTGCGGATGCCAATATTCGTGTTAGGTTTTTTTCCAGCTGGAATGGAAGGACTTTCTTCCACAGGTATTCTTTTTAAACTGAAGAAGCCTCCCTGTGACATTAAAGAGTGCCAAGGCCACGGCCCCTTCACTCAAACTTTTTCTGTTCAGTGTGTTTCTACAGATAGCATAGCACTTAATTTTTTTTAATTTGAGACAGCTTAGTTTATTTGCTTTAGTTTCGAGCATAATGTTTAGTGTACCAATCAGAATGTTCTGTAATCTCATCTAAATGTTTTATTATTAATTGCTGCACCCCACACCCCACCCTTAATAATTATCCTCAGGAGAGGTAAACATTTCAACACGACTTACTGTAGTTGAAGTCATGAATATGCATTATTTATTTATTTAGGTAAACAGTAATTAAGAAAAATCACCAAACTGCCTTCTCTTTGAAACAAACTCTACTTTGCCATCCTTGCTGTGGGAATTACAAGTCCCTTAAACATATCTATTACTTTGTCCTCCTCCACCATGATTTACATTGCTGGGCCTCAGACCCCAGTACAGCTGCCAAGAAACCAGTCCTTACGTTATCTAAGGCTCTGCGACAAGTCCAAAGCATCCAGATTCACTTTCAAAGATGAGCAGGAGATACCAAGATGCCAGCAGAGAAGAAAGGTGCCAGATGAGGACCAGAGAGCTGCTATCTATCATCCAATATGCTGATTTTTAATTTTTTTGGCAGCAAGATCACCACTACTAACATGACAACACTAATGACCCCCTTCTGCTCTCTCCTCTGCTTTTCCTTAAAAACAGACAGGCTGTGACCACCACAACCTCTCCATCTAAGCTAGGGAGCAGTCAGCCTCAAAACAATGAGTGTTTAGTGTCAGAGCAGCCACACAGCCCCATACATATATATACATATATATATATATATATAACCTACGCATGAGGTAATAAGCAGCTGAGTGACTCTATTCAGTTTCCCTGTTTTTCTTCCTCAGCATTACATTAACTCATATACTACAACACCCAGTCCTGCCCAATACTTCCACCAACTTCCACCCCAAGCCATGACAAAATCAGGTAGTACCACGGGCCACTAACAGGGAACTCGGTATTTCAAACCCAAAACATTAAGACATATCAAGATAGTCCTGACACAGTTGATCATCCACCCTAAAGGTCGCACCAGCGCTGCAAGAGGAATCAAAATGTGTCCCAAAGACAAAGGGATTTTCGCAGATCTACAATTGTTAAGTGAATAGATAAAACTGCGGTCTGGGCTTTGTTTCAGTTTTCAAAGCTAATTTCCGGCCACCGTTCAGAGAAATGCTTTGCATTTCCATTTCTGACTCACCCTCTTTAGCAAGTGCACTCGCTGGAATTACTAAGCATGGGATTTCATCAAAACATTTCGCTTTCTGAATCAAAGCGCTTTTCAATTTTACTGATGTGAACTTATCTATAAATTTATCACAGTAACAACACTGGTGGTGTGAGGTACAGTCTGGGTGTGCAGTGCAATGGGTCAGAGGACTCCCATTGGGTGTCCCACCAAGGTACAGGAATGCTTTCCGAATTCCACCCAAGCACTCAGAACACACCAGTTTCTCAGATCTCCATCAGAAAATGATACACGCTCACAGAGACATGTTTAAATGTCAGGTATGAATGAAAAGCATTCCTGAAAAGAATCTGTTATGAAACCGAAATTCGGAGATTGCTACAGCACTGTGCCTAAGTTGAGTCATCAGTTCCCTTTACAGCCTAATAATTGACACTGCCTTGATCAGAATGACTGATCCGAACATTGCTTTGTGTTTGTGCATTTTCATTGTTTTTTTCTTTCTTTTTTTTTAATTAAAAACCTAGATTTCTTATGTAAACAAGCCATCTTTCATCTTGCAGGAGTGGTTTTTTTCTTCAGATCATGGGAAACATCTGTCAAAACCAGATTTTGTTCTCCTCAGTCAACTCGATACCGTGTTAATCAGACTGTACTACAAAGAAACTAAAAACAGGTCTTGTTATGGAAAAAATACACTGCCAACACTCAGTGGAAGCACTGATTTTATTGCACTTTCTTGGGATTAAATGCTGTGAAGATTATTAAAAGAGTTCCCTCCTTCCCCTGTGGGATCTCTCTCCCAAAGGAAATCCTGGGAATTTAAGTACTATTTTTCTCCGCTCTTTGTGAGCTTCTCCAAAATAAACCACCTTCCAGGAAAAGATATCATGGTTCCATTACACTTCAGAACATGCCAATTTTCCACCTTTTGACACCAGTACTCGGATAATGGAGTGATTCCCCTTCTGATGCTTTCAACAAACAAACACTCCCACATGTTTGCACCCCTGCAGGTCACACCTCCCCAAAATGATTCATTAAGTATTTTCACATCTTGTAAACAGGGAAAGATCAAGTGAGGTTACAACTGCCTGTAGTGGTGTTTTCTGAAGAAAAGGTGACACAAAACAGGGTGGTTGCTACTACCAGGATAAGGGTGATGTTAGACTGCCATATTGTGAGTCTTCTGGCAGAGAATCTGCTCTGGAAGAGCAAAATCACAATAACAAAAGAAAAAAGAAACCAATGGGAGAAACAGGTATGACACTTCAACATGAAGAGCAGGCTACTCCATTAGCATGAAAATGGAGAGGAGATGACTGGGGCAGGAGCACCAGGATTAATGGGTACCACTCTGGTGTTTGGGCTAGGACTGTATGCAAAGCCCTGTCAAATGAACCAATAATTTATAGATTGAGGGGACAGTATTGGAAACACTTAATAGCGGATATATGGTGTTAATTAGCACTACACCCCTGGATGGGTGAGAAATTAATGGCCATGTCTATATTAGCTTTTATCCTTAGACCTAAACCACTCCACTGAAACCATGTTGCTGATGCCCAATTATTGCATTTCATCTGGCAGTAACTCCAGCCTGATGCTGCATACTGAGCACTCACCAGCAGCTGGAGCATATCACCAGTGCTGCTGGAGACACAACTCTCAGCTTAGGGCAGTAACTCATGATTACACACCAACCTACTATTTCTTAAAAACAAGGCATGGAGATAGGAGGAGAATCTTGATGTACTTCAGAGAAGATGGAGAAGGACCCATCTAAACACTGAGTACTGAGAGTAATACAATGGTAGGTTTTAAAATGAGAAGACAGCCAAAATCCAAAGCTGTGGAGAAGATGAAACAAATGGCATAAAAAGGGAAAAGAAAATGATCTACTGGCTGAAGATGATGTTAGATTTTATTTCCCTAGCTGGGGCAGATAGTTAGACATTCAACTAATACTTAGTTGAATCTGCAAAATATTGTACTCTTTCAAATGGATCAGACTGAGTATAAATGAAAGTCTTGCTTTTCAATGACAAAAAAATCTTCACACAAGCAAGTCACACAGTTCTTTTGAAATAAGAAATTACTGCAGAGCTACACTTATGAAACAGACCTATGGCAATACTAAACATGATGTAGCCTCAACTGTGATTTATAAATAATGTCCAGAAGCGCATATATATATATATATATAAAGTTCTGCTCAGCACAGAATCCAGTGAGTATAATCATCTTGCAACATTTTTGTGGAATCTTGTATTTTTCGGAACACTTTTACCTCCTTCAGACATAAAATTTCTCTCTCCTTAGAGAGAAATGGACAGTTACACTCTCAAAATATGAGGTGAAACACTATTTTGGCCAGATTTGAGAAGAGATTGCACTTAGGTAGCACTAGTTTTACCTTCCTGACTTAAGAGATCACATGCTTTTGACCACGACTCTCATAAACTTTTTGAAGCTTTATTATTCCAAGGTACAAGGGGGGCAGTATGAAGACAGAGGAAGCAGAGAAAAACTATATGGGAATTAAAAGCACTTTGCACTCTCAAGCCAGCAAACAAAAGAATCCTATTTGGCTTCACGAAAGCATTGCCAATAGTGACAAACCACTTGCCACCTGGTGCTACATACCAGCAGGTTGCGCACATACGTACATTAGTGCTTTGATGCATGTGAAGTGGCTAAACTTTGAAATGCCCCTTGTACCTGCTTTTTACTTAATTTTGCACCAACTTTTGAATGTCACGATGAAAAAAATAAAGGCGTGGGAAGCAAAGCAAGGCAGGGTTCATCACCTCATAGTGTTAACCAAAACAGTAAAGACTGTATTTCAAATGTCTATCTAGTTCTCTCTGACAGCTCAACTCAAATTGAAAACTTAGGCATGACATGAATTTCTTCTTCAGCTTCACATCATCTGAAAACAGAAGTTTAATATCAGTATTGTCACCATCCCAGTTAACTATCACACAAAGCAATAGTAAGAACCAGCAGTCATTCATCCAGAAGCAAAGCCAACTCCATAACCAGAAAAAAATAATTATTTTCTCAGCAATCTCTTTTCTCTGCTCTCAAACTGTGACTGCAGCACTTTTAGAGACATTCAGCATGATCCACTCTCGCTGCTCATTCCTGTAAGAAAGATGTTTTCTGCACTCAGTAATTACAGCTTAATTTTGCCACACGAAAAGAGCCTGTTTTTACAGTTCTCATTACTTTTGGAGGTTTTGGTTTGTTTGGTTTTAAGTTGTACCACAAAACCTGCCTGTTCTGCTGTTATTATCTTGTTTTATTACTCCCTGTAGTCCTGGCATTTGTTTAAAATCATGTAAAAAATAGGCGGTTGCACAGAGAATGATTAATACAGCACGTGTTGTAGCTAGTAATGTCATATATTTTATTGCTTAGTAAGTCAGTGAACTGGAACCAGCCATAACTGTTAGTTTGTCTGAAAGTACATTTTTCCTTTCCTGCTTGCAATAAGGTAATTAATAGTGGGAAGAAATAATGGAGAAAATAAGCGTGGTAGTAGGCAAGCAGTCCCAACTACACAAGCTCACATTCATCAAGGGTTGTTGTTTGGGATGTCTCTCTATGAAGGAAGAGTAACAAAGTTTGTGCCTCAAGTGTGTCAAAAGGACCCTTGCCACACTGTCTGCTCAGCCATCATCCCAAATTATTCATTACCTGTGCCAGTGCCCTCATCCCACTGAAAAAGTCTGTACTTTTCCCTGAAGCTCTGCAAGCAAAAAATTGTATCTAATGCTTTTCCATTTGTTCAGAGTGACTGATGAAAATTAATCAATGAATACTTGGGCAAAAAGGCTCCCCACAATTGCAGCACATAGCCAATGCATGATAGCTAGCAACTGTTTCTATATAGAAATTGGCTTAAGACAGCTTCCTACTGGATAAATAGTGAGATGAAATACCAAATGAATATTAGTTTTCCCTGCTACACTGGATGAGGCAAGACAAAATGATATTTAGGTACTGAACTAATTTCAGGTCTTGTCCTCTGTGAATGATCTGACCTGCAATGCTATAGGGCTTTTAATCTCACATACCTCATGGATCCTGTTATCATCACCATCATAATGAAACCAGACATAGCTTACTTCCCATTTCCCCAGCCCGACACTGGCAGGGCACACGGAAATGAGAGAGTCACTCATGTAAAACTGACTGAAGAAGGCCACCCATTGTTTCATCCCCTTGGCTTCACCTCCCCATGCCAAATGGTGGCACCTCAAGCTGCTCCTGCCAATGTGCAAGTCAGGCAGCAGTGTAACCCCAACCATAAGGATCAGAAGATACGCAGCTCAGCTTGTCCATGGGAAAGGCAGAAAACAGTCCCCATGTTTTCTACAATTCCTGTCACTCTCAGCACAATTAGACTTTATTGAACTGTAATCCTAGATAAGTGCATTGAATCTTACAGCTGAAGTCAATTACACTGTGTTAAATAGCCTTCCTGATTTGTAGGATGAACATCACTTCTTCTGTATAGAACTAAATTAGCTCAATAACTCATTACTTGTACCTTAGGCACGGGGTTGAAACAGCAATGGACAACTAAGCGGCTGCTGTATTTTCAGGCATTGGTTCTTCAGAGCTGTAAGCAGTTTGAATTTTCAGTTTCACCAGCTGGGAAAATGGACAAGCACTGCAGGCAGAAAGGGGACATCCGGTTTCAACAGCACCACATCTCGAACTGTCTGTGTTCTCGCATGGCAAGGGGCTCTGAGCTGACCAGCCTTGGAAGGAGTGAGACATTGCTTTTCCTGTACTGAGAAGTCCTCATACTTAGAAATTTAGATTAGACATGGCAGTCAACCCAGAGCTGCACTGCGTCTACAGGGTAGAAGTGGGCTCTTTATTTTAAAATGGCAGTGACTCAACCAAAATCAATGGGGTTGCTTCTGAATCCACCAAGGCTTCTGGAGAGTTCCTCTAAATCACAGCCCTTCCACTGGCACTACCGACGCCTGTCTTCTGCCTTCTCACACACTCTCCACGGACGTTCCCTCCTGGTCATGACCAGAGGCAGGGCTGGGCAACCTCTGGTTGCCCCTCACTCAGTACACAGGCTTAGAATTTAGACTGTTGTGTGGTGCCCTCAAGCTGCACCCTAATGAGAAACCAGAACCAGTTCAAACCAAACCGTTTTATGAATGAGGAGAAGAGAGAAAATGAGTGCAATGAAATGGTGGGGAAAAATGAACAGGAAAGTAACTTGATGAGAGAGTTACTGAAGAAAAGCCAACCTACCCAAGACGAAGGCTGGCTGCCCTTCAAGAATAAGGAACAAGTAGAGGAGGGAAGTTTTGGGAGGGAAAAGATACTTCTGCATCCTTTCAAACATAAGTCATGACAAAGAAGAAACTTCTTATGGTAGGGTCAGGATAAAGAGTATCAGTGGCAGAAAGCAATCCAGGAGAGTATGGACCTCAGGTTAAAACTAAGGAAGTGTGTCTGTGGCCATGGGAGGAGGACTGAAACACACCAAGGGATGGGAGGACTACACAGGTCTTAAAGAGAAGGATCGCTAGTTAACCCTGGTAGCTCAAGAGAAAGTCGATGGTCAGGTCAAATGAAGGTTTATGAAAGTAATACCAAAAAAAAAAAAAAAAAAAAGAGGAAGGCAGTAAAGAAGGTGGGTGGACAGGAAACAGCAAGAGCTGTTGTACCGGAATCAAACAGAACACAAAACATGGCTCTGGTCTGAATATGAAACTGTCTGTACTTTCAAGATCTTATCACTGTCAGGAGAAGGGCACTACTCATGTTTGGAGAGGAAAAAGTGTATGGGGCTCCACATGCTCTTGTCAGAGAAAAACAACCTCTGTAAGGAGCGAGAAAAGTTTAACTACCAACCCAAAGGAGATAAAAGGACACATCAAAAGACATGCGACTTGACATTTCTGATTCCTTCCTCAGAATTAGCATCAGCACCAAGTGAGAGTATATAAAAATCCTTTAAATGAATATTTGCCTATTGGGGACTGAGTGGAAGAGCAGAGGGGCTGAAGGCTACGTGGACATCCTTAGCAGCCACACTGTGCCAGCACACACTTTACCAGAAGACTGTGAGTGTGATGTCCCACTGCATTGTACCACTGCTAGGGTTGCTTTTGGTAAGCCTCTGACGAGACTCAAGCACTCTTTGGTTTCTTTCATACACACAGCTGCATTTACATGATAGGAGATCTCCACGTAACTTGGCAGACGACAGAAGCTGTGTTTCTGATCCTGTTGGATTGTGCAGGGTGTTCATGTTGAACAGACAGGAATGACTCAAAGCCATAAGCAGACAGACTGACAGGAGAAAGGTGAGAGACAGGGTATATTCCAAATGCCTGCTGCTGCACTGGGGCAGCCAAACTCCACAAGAAATAGGTCTGAAAGAGTTGAAAAAAAACCCCATCAATCCTTTTTAGATCTGGAAAGAATTTCCTCTACTTTTCAACATGGAAATGCAAGCAGCATGGGTGATTATCCCCTTTGAGGAAGCACACCCTCTTGCTCTAGTCTCTGGGGCGGCCTTTCCCATCACAACATCCATGTCTGTCAGAAATATCAGTAGGCTTCGTCCTCACAATGAATGTGAGGATGATGATCTCCACTGCACATATGAGGAAGTCAGTCATAGGTCTGACGGAAGAGGTTGCCTGAGAGCACACAGGAAACCTGTGACCAAGGCAGGGAACTGAACCCAGACCATGAGTTCCAGCTGGGTGCCCAGTCCAATCTGATAGATGGGTGGCTGATAGATCACTGCTTCTTCTGGGGCTTTGTGATTTAAGTTTGGTGGGGTTTATAATGAACTTTTTTTTCATTTGTCTAGTCACTACGTTTCATTTCACTTACACTTCTGCTTTGTGAAAGCTTTTTATTTTGCTTCTTTCTTGTTTTGGCTTAAAAAACCAACACAACTGAATGTTAAACAGAATTTACCCTTCTCTATTTGGTCTTTTCCCCCACCAACATCATCCTCTTCCTAGTGCTCAGTGTTTAGTGTCCTTTGTGCATCCTGTGCTCATGACTATGGCTTCATCAAAACACACCAGTGATATTTAGAAGGAGATGTCTTATTCATAGCTTCACAGAATTACAGCAACTGCTTATGCAAACAACAGCACTGTGAGGCTGCAGAGCAGATCTGGTGGGAAAACCAGAGAAAAGAGATGCATAAAAAAGGTAAGTTCCAAAGTGAATGTTCTGATGCTGCTATGCATCACACTGACATGAGCAATTATCTGAAGAACAGCTACCAGTAAGCCACTGCATCAGACTGCCTAGGATGTTTTACTGGCTTAGCTAATGAATCACTGGGAAAATGTGAGCCATGTGCTCACTTGCCAGGGTAGTTGTCATGGTGGGTGAGAACAATGTCTCTTTCACTATCATCATGATCTGTGGTTTAATTGATATTCGATTTTTTAAAAAAAATTTCCTGTGAAAAGCACTTAGTATGTACTTTTAAGACAAAATCCTGTGGTATTATGCTATTTGTAAGAAGGTGCAACGACTCAAACTACTATTTCATGAAATAATTCACATCGTTTGAGTCCCTCACAGAAAGTCTCAAGATCTTGAAAGGGAAAAAATAACTCATTTCCACCAGTATAATAACTAGCACAATGAGAAAGAAAAAGACTCCAGACTTCTATGAGAAAATGCTGCAAACCCACAAACTTTCAAATGTGCCCAGTGTGCTGTTTGCAGCTTATCTGTATGTGGCCCAAACTATTCACAGCTAACCAAGGTGCATCAAAAAACTGTCATCATTCCACTCCCACTACAGGCTTTTTGTGTCCATTGTGCATCCAAGGCTTTCAAGCCCTACAAAATAACAAAAGACGTTTATGCTTAAAGCAGCTGAACAGCTGCAAAAATAACTCTGTACAAATATTGAATACTTGGTCCCACTCAGCAGCTGGAAAAACAATTACTGATTGAAAAATTCAGTGTTTGATATTACTTAATAGTTGAGGGAAAACTATTTGTGAATCATAATTAACGTTTATTTAACTATTTAAAAGCATACATCTACTGTTTGAGGCTTCATAGAGAGCCAAAATGTAGCCTTCTGGCACCATTAAGCAGACTAATACAGTTAAATTGAAAGGCCATGAGGCAGAAAACCATGAGTGAATCCTTCAAGGAATGGGTATAACTGAGATTGCCTCAGTAGCATGCAGTAAACAACTCTGTTTCCATGATTTTAAATGATTTTATGATTCTATGAAAGCAACAGTGGCTTGGGTCAAGATGAAAGTTCCAGAAGCAGACAGACTATTTACAGGCATGATAGTGAAAACAAACATTAAGCCTTGTTCTAAATTTCTAATTACAAAACTGTTAGAATTTAGACTTCCTAATTCTAATCCTAGTTTCTCCCAAGCAATTCCCTCACTTGTTCCCTGCCCATTTGCCATAGCTGAAATGTCCCATCACTGACAGCAACCGGGTCCTTTTTTCATCTCATTCACCTTGACCCATGCATAACTGGGCTGAGTGCCTCCCAGGTTCAGCAGGCCCAGAGCAAGGACAAAACAGCAGTTAGTGTATTTAGCAGATAACTGCTGGCAGAGTTGAGCCAAAGAACACAACCTCAGCTAGAGAGTGACCACAGCTGACCACAAAGAACAAAGATACTCAAAGAAAAAACCTATTGCAAAAACTGACTCAACTGCTGGATTTAAAGGACTTGGTAATGGAATTAGCATATATATGTATGTGTGTATATATAAAACCTAGTTTATGTACGGCAAATGTCACCTGTAGGGGGTATTTGGCAAGGTGCTCAGGAGTGTGAGCAGCCTGTATAATATGCTTAACTAAGTGATTTGAACTCTGAGTCACTAACTCTCCCACCACTGCTCTCTCAAGTGACCACGTTATCAGAGGCCATTTCAAGGAAAATGCACTTATGTCATATATTCGTCTCATATCATACTTCTCATAACCTGCAGCAGTAGAAAAAGGAAGGCAATATAAAAAGAAATCAAGGTATAAAACTTCAGGTCACAAACATCCCCAAATGGATTATGCTTTCAAAAGGAACTGTATAAATAGCATGATGAGGTTTTCTCTGTGTACATCTTGAAGTTTTCTAGGATGGTGTTATTCATTCTAAATGCAAACGTTCTCAAATGCCATATTCAATGCAATTGGCTTGTAACCTAAAATAGGGCCCTTTTCATTGAGACTCACTCATCACTAGGATGATCTCAATAATCCTTGTGGGTCCCTTTCCAACTCAGGGTATTCTATGATTCCATGATCACGGAAACAGATGCAGCTGACAAATTCACCTCCATTCACAGCCTATTGGAGTTCCCTAGCCATACCCCCCTGCACGTCTAAAGAGACAAACCAGTGCTCTTTTTAGATCAGAAACGGCAACTAGTTGCAGACCATCTCAAACTGAGTTAGGCAGATCAGAGTTTATGAAAATCTCAGCAAAGCACTTGCCCTAGCAGGGCTACACCAGCGTAGCTGAAATGCTGAAGTGTGAAAATGCAGGCAGGGATGAACACTCAAAAAACATGTATGCCAGTTAATGACAAAACAGATCAGCATGCAGTTGGCCAAATTTCTTTGTAGGCTTATATGTATGTTCATGTTCTCAGAAGTATTCAGATACTATGCTCAGGAGTTTTAGAGTAAGTCAGCAAAAACCCTTTATAGAGCTTTAGCTGTATCCTTCCGACATGGAAGTGCTAGAGTTCCCACATGCACTGCTAGAGTCTACTAGATGTTAAACTATGAAATTATAAGGAACAGCCAAAACATCTCAAAACCACCTCAAAACTGAAGAAACCATTTGATGCTGCTTTTGCAAAAATACTTACTTACAACACAGTCCTGGAAGCGATTTCCAAGCAAGTCAACTGCTGCTCTGGACAGTTCAGTGGATGGTGTGGCTCAGCTCTTTCATACAGGCAGCACCTACAGTTATATCTAGAAAAGGAAATATAACCAAAATTTTTATGAGCAAATACACAAATAAAGTCAGCTTTCTTTTTATAGAATGGTTAAAACTAGCTTTAGTAGGTCTCAATAAAGTTCTTATACCAAACTTCACATGTGCTGCCTGCTCACAGGAACAAGCCCCAAGGCACAGCCAAACCCAACCTACGGTGTATAAGCCAAGAGTGACTGTGCCTGAGAAAAAAGCTCTGTACTGAGTTTATCAAAGCAGCAAACAAACGTGCACAGCTGTTTTTCTCATCTAGTTCTACTTAAAACATTTGGAGGAAACACAAGATGAATTAGTGCCAAAAAAATGTAGGTGATTTCAGCAAGGCCAGGAATTCCAGGCACCAACTTCTATTTTCTTTCTCTTGAGTGGGTGTTCACTTGTAAGTTGTAGACATGCTAGCAATTCAACGACTGAGCGAATTAATGTTCAACTTAACAGTCATTGTTAGGTTGGGAGGTTATTACTGCTTGTTCTGCTAAAGTGACAGGTTTAAATTGGTTTGTATCTGAAAAGTTGTTTTCTACAATACATATTCCTCATCTTTTTTATACCATCATTTTCTTCCATCATGTCAACTCTTGTTGTACAAACCATCACTGCCAGGTCCACCACACCAGCTGGGACAGGCAAGGAGAAACAGCAGGGGGACAGGTGAGGAAGACAGAACATTCAGACCTCATCATTTCCCTTTGGGCTGCCATCTTACTTTTTCTCCAAGCATTTTATGTGGTTGATTTGAGGCTTCTCAGCAAAGGATGCTTGCATTTGTGGGACATATTCTGTTTTTAAAGCAAGCAAGCAAAGGCAAAACCCAAGAGCAAAGAGAGGGCTCTATTTCATTGAGCCATGAGCCTGAGAAAGATGTTTGCTATCAGGCACTGCTTGGTGCACAGAATGAAGAGTTGTGATTTCCCAACTTTGCAGGTGATTATTAATAATGGAAAAAAGTTTTCAAGGTTGAGCTGACTGGTATGGAGGAGAAAAAACATACCAACATATGTTGAATTTTTGCAGACTCAGATCCATTTTGTACTAGTAAACGAGCTTGCATCCTTCCCTCCCTCGTGGTTTTTTTTTTATTTTAGGGTAGCTCACAAGCTGCTGACAACTCACACTGTACTAAGAGCTGTTCACACCGCACAAAGTGTTTACCACTCACAACTGATGCTAAAAATTAATTTACAGTACCGCTACAGCAAGCTTTGACAAATTGTCATGTGTTGACACAGTCATAAGTTGTTGGTTAAAAAAAGTAACACTTCCCTCTTCTGCCACTTCATGTTTGAGACCAGGGATGGGCACATTATGCAAAGTTTGAGGGTTTGTAAGCTTCACAAATGTTTGGGCTTCACAAAACAAGCTTGGTTGTGAGTTTTTTCTCTTACAGTTAGGCATGTGTTTATTGCCAAAAAGACTCTAGTAAGAAAAAAAATCCTTTCCCATTTACCAAGATCTGTGTGTTGTGCAAAACTAGGAGAAAAGGCTGTAAAATAAATAACCTTGCATGATACTTGTTCTAGATAAGATTACAGCAGTGACAAATAGCCTGTACCAACCCCTCAGAGCTGCAGACACCACCCTCCTACTGTAGAAAGGAAGGGAAAAAAATATAGCTACAAGTAAGAGTTTTAATTGTTCTCAGCTGTCACACAATGTTATCTTAAGCGAACGCCTTTATTTCTCGATTCTCATGTGTAGCTCTATATGGAAAAAAACCCCAACAACCCAGCAGTGGCATTCATCAGACAAGGTCCAAATTGATTTTCGTATACTCAAGATAGTAGGTGTTAGTCAGCACTCGTGACCACCAGTGGCAGCTCTTAAATTTTAACTCCTTCTCTTCCTCCTTGGGGCAGGATAAATAATCTGTCCAGTTTACACCCTGGAATCAGTAATGGACATACAGGTGTTTCCAGCTGACATGAGCAGTATTTCAGTGGTGATGCAAAACTAAAATGGTAGCCCCATACTAGCCTAAACTGAGGTAAAGAAACAAAGCCAACCAAAATGAGCACTCACAGCACCTGCCAAATGGGCTTCATGAGGAGCACTTAAAAGCCACTGGTTTACATTGTGCACCACTGACCTGGACTTCCAGTACCTCTCCCCTAAGCTCCACCAAATCTTGGAGCACAGAGCACACAAGAATGTAGAGTAAATTCACTCAGGAAATTAGTTGGTAATACAAGGAATTAATTTTCATTTTTTTCCCTTTAACACTTATACAAAGTAAAGATGCTTTGAGTGGTTTCAAAGTCCTGAAGAGAGGCAATGTTGTACCTCTGTAGAACCAAACCACCTGCCCCATGCCTGCATCAGTGCAAGAATGACCCACCAAATGTCTTTACAAAATCCACAATACGTTACATACACCAAAAAGAGCTCCTGCAAACATTAAGGGGGGACATGACATTTCATACGGCCTCTTCACCTCACACACCCTGTATAGAGTTTCTTCATCATCTGAGATGTTACTCTGGCAAATTACATACTCTCAGATAGATATAATGGAAGGAAAGCACATTTACGTTGTTACGGTCAGGATGGACACTGCCTTGTGCTGCCAACTGGAATTATATCATCCATGCTTAATTAGCTCAGATTGCTGTACATTCAGAAAAGCACTAAAGTGACAACTCCTACCTTCCACCCTGAAAGTAGCAAAAATTTATAAATATTTTCATTGTGTCACATGAAATGCATTATTTCACTGGATTCAGTACAAGAGTCAATGAGGGTGAAAGCAAAAAAGATTCAACTATTAAGTCAAAAACTTCAGCTGTCTATTTACCTAGAAGGTAAACAATGATTCTCCTCCACTTTGGAAGAAAACTAACAAAATCTTACATTTCACTGTAAGTTATCTCAACTTCCAAAATACGATCTCTCCTGTGTATTTTTACTTTTCTGCTGTATAGAAGGGAATATAAGGAATTTAAACTCCCTCAGTTCTTACTGTGGGATGGAAAAAGTCCAAGATATCCCCACAAATCCAGTGAATAATACTATGAGGAAAAAAGTGAGACTTGGGGTTTGCTGAAGGTTTTTGTGCTTTGCTTTTGTTTGTTTATTTTTGGGGGGGTTTTTTGAGACAAAGTATCTGTTTACATGTGAAAAGTTTTATCCCGATGGAACCAACTTGTGAGTGTGAAGAAACCACCTACAAGCAGAAGGGCTGTTTTTGCCAAGTCCCTTATGTGAGCTTGTGCTTGCTCTAACCAATTTAGGGCCAGTGGGAGAAGGTTCAGTATTGGGGCAACACAGACCAAGCATCTCCTGTGGTCTCTCCTCGTGTCACACCTCTTTGCTCTGCCCTCCAGATTTCAGGATGAGGGGGATGGCAGAGTCTTGGCTGATGCCACAGTCATGCTCCCTCAAGCTGCTCTATGCAGGGCATCAGAAGAAAGCCATAAAGATGACATTTGTCCCAGCAAGCTGTCACCAATACTTCAAAAGCAACAGGAAATGTCTGAAGCTGTCCTGTTCCTTGATGATGCACACGCGCAACTGAAGGGGTAAATACATGTATTGAATATATAGATACTGAATATACACGGGGGAGTCTCTGCTTACATGGTACGCAGACTGTGTGAAACAAACTACCCCGGATAGAAATTAAAAAGAAAAGGAGGATCGCAGCTTTCTTATGCCATAGGAACTGCTCTTCCAACTAATAAGACAGGATGCTAACATAAAGACTTCAGAGCCACTGGGGTTTAAGAGGGGAGGGCCTCTTCTCTCCCAAGACCAGCAGCACACAGTGACTACCTACACCATAGGCAATCTTCCTGTCTCTGCTCCATGCCCATTTTCACACTGCTGCAAAGGTCACCATATCATCTCTGTCACACAGAGCTCTGCCACCCATGAGCAACAGGAAAGCAGCTTGATGGCCAGCCTGGCAGGACCTCCTGTGAGCATTTGGGGGTGGGAGGAAACCTCCTACCTTTCTGCCTGGAGAGGGGGACATGCTTCAAAAGTGGTTCCAGTTCTCAAGCCTTAAGAAAGGGCTGAGACGCTCAAATTACCTTGAACTGAAAGTATTTAAAAGACAAGTAGACGTGGTGCTTACAAACATGGTTTAGTAGTGGACTTTGCAGCGCTGGGTTAATGGTTGGACTTGAT
>JAOXXN010000446.1:79969044-80028501 GCA_026770055.1 Myrmophylax atrothorax | reverse complement strand
GTGGCACGAAGATGGAAGAAAGTGCTACCATGCTCTTTTGCGAGACAGGGTGTATTTCATGGGTACCAAACCACCTCTATGTGTGCTTTCTAAGAGCAGCTGATTCCCTCAGAGCTAAAAAACATTGAGGAGATGCCAAGTCACATTATTTGGGCAATTTCTTTTGTTTTAGCATTGTGTAGTGGAACCATCTGCACAAGAAACAATCAATAATCAAAGCCAGCCACTGCCAGATGACAAATCCCTCTGCTTCTGCAGGTTTAAATGTCAAATTACTGGTGCCATTTGAATTCTGGTTCGCTTTTAACTTCAGATCAAAGCTAACATAGCTGGGAAGACAATACTTTCCACCCTCTGCCTTCCCCCACCTCCTCACTACTCTGAAATCATCTGTCTCGAAGCCAGAAGTCTAAATGGAGTGTAGGGTGAGCTCAAAACAGGGAAGGTTGATGGGAGTCTACTGCCAATTCCACTCCACAGTCACAGCTTGCTCCCACAGCTCCATTAGCTGCCTGCAATCAAGGGCGGACAACTCAGTCCTGCTTGCTGTCCAGGTTTAATAGGTTCAGCTAGTTAATGAGCAATGGCTAGACTGCATTCCAAGACTTCACATAATTCACAAAGCAATTAAGTGTACATTTCTTGGGCTCCTCCAGGAGTGCCTTGTTCTACTGAGAGGGTAACTCCAAGGCACAATTTTCGAAACTGAATAGCGCAACACAGTGGGAAACTGCCAGAATATTCACCTTCTCTAAGTATCACGCTGAATGTATCATTCCTTTTCCACAAGCCTCTGAAGAGCTACCTTGCCTGTACACCTCTGGATTATGGATTGCTCTTGCCAGACAAAACCAAAGGCTGTAAGCCACTGGGAAGCATCTCAGTGAGCTGTTGATAAAGCAGGTTAAGGAGCCATCAAGTTAACAAAACAGATCTTTAATTTGAAAGCCACTGCAAAGGCAGGGATACTTTATACATATATATAATTTTTTTATTACTATTATTTATTTTTTTACATGTTCCCATCAGAGAACTGCAAGGCACTGGCAAACAATGGAACACTTACACTCAGATTTACAAAGCTCGGAAACTAAGTGATTTGAGACCTCAGGCATTCCTCATGAAACCAGGACCATGTCCCCAAAGGACAAGCTACCTTTGAGGGGAGAACTGGCAGAAAAGCAAGTATTTCTTTTTGACTTGCACATACTGATTTACTGCCTATGCTCTTGAACTACTTTACTGTCATTAACATATCATTACTGCTGCAACGTCCCTTCCAAGTGTTTGTGTCTTTTTAAACTCTCACTTGAAAGGCAAAGATCCTACTATTTCAGGAAGGTAACTTCTCTGGCAGTAAAAAGGATCCTCAGCCTTAAGTGGTTGATTCACAGTTGGACCAAAGCTGGATCCTCCACAGACTCTGTAAGGACAGCTTTCTACATCTGCAGGCTGCCTTTTCCAAGCTGTGCCGAAGAACCTGAGGGAGAAAGGAGTCCTGCTGGCAAGGACCTTTTTAAGACATGCTACTTTAACCTTACACTGAATGTTGAGAGCCATGACCACAGAGCTAGTGAGTAGATGGCAGCCACTTTGAGAGAACAAGGACAAAGAGATGCTGGTCATGCATTGTTCTCTCCTCATCTCATAAACAGCACTCACATATGAAACTTACAAAAATCTCAATACTTACTGGTTTACAACATCATTGCTAAAAAGAAAACAACAACAAAAAAAATTCCCCAAACACTCAAGGTCCCTTCACAACTTATTTCTGTAAAACCAGGAATGACATAAATTTATCTTGGACAAAGGGATCGTTTGAATTTTTAAGAATCAGATTTCATTTCTCTGAGTGTACCTGCTATCTAAACAACAAAAACCCCTCTCCACTCATTTACCTACAAAATTTGTCACTAAACTTTAAGAAAAAGATTTTTACAACACAAGGCTGGTCTTTTTACTTTAAATGCAAAACTTTGGTAAGGAAAGGCAGCACCGATGAAGGGTTATATAAGTTTTTTCTTCTATTATTCTCCATTTCCTTTCTACATGCCAGTCAAAACTGTAAAATACTTGTGGGAGAAATGCAGAAGGCACGGCTTCACATTCCAAAAGATCTATTTCCCTGTGTTGCACACAAGCCAGGCGACCACCCAGGAAAGTTGTGCAAACATGCTTTAGCCCACCAGTGCTGCAATCTCAGACTGACACTCCTGCTCCACCAGGGCTTTGCCCTGTATTTTCTGTGAGAAGTAAGCACCAAACCTGACAAGTGGCCAAGACTGTGGCAGCATCACCTCTAGGTCTGCCCTGAAAAGGTACTGAAGAGCAGATCTGCATTTTCTCCTCTTGAGAAGCAGTGCCAAGTGCTATAATATTTTGAACAAACTATCCACAAGAAAGAAAGAAAAAAAGGCGTAGATAACCTTAATACAGAAGCCTGCAATACTAGGAACTTTGTAGTTCTCAAACCCCTTCCATTCCCTGTCCCTCTGCCTTCCATTACAACACTTTCACCTCAGTTTTATTAGGGAAACGAGAACAAAGATGGATCATCTATTGCCTTGGGAAAGGGTATGACCAGCTGTTTTCTCTCCCTAAGAGCCCATGTTATTTTCTTTTCATACATCAGTCACAGAAAGGTTTGGTAACTGTTTCAGGATCACTAAAAATTAATCAGTCTGTCAAAGGCCGAGCTGCTTGAGAAACTGCTGGCTAGAGCACCAGAAGTAGGCATGACTTTTCTTCAACAAAGGCGGCAGCATTTGGTTTTAGTTAACTGGGTAAAGGGCAATAAAAATCAGGCAAGTATTTATTTATTGGACTGGAGCGCCTTTAGCAAGAGAGGAGGGTGAGATGGTGCAAGGTTTTTGGAATAGAGGTAAGTGAACTCTGATTTCACTTTTGGACTAAGATAGCACAGAAAATCTTTGGTAGAAATTATGATTTATGAAAGAGATGTTCTCTATGTGTACGTGTGGAAAACAAAAAGGGTCTAAAAGCTCTAAAGCTTTCCAAGATGATACCTTTTCTATGACCTGTTGGCCATTACTTTTTGCCAGCTCAAGACAGTTGAGAGCATGAGAAAGCAACAAACCACTAGTGAGACTGTTGCTTTGCAGAACAATGCTTTCAGTTCAGCAGTGGGGAGTATTGACTGTACCCTGGGTGTCACTAAAGTGTGCCCTCAGATCTCTCCAGTAGTAGAATCAAATAAATTTAATGAAAGTGGCAAGTATTAATGGAGCTTTACACAGTGTTGACCCAAGCCTACACTCAGTGGTGTTGCTACTGGATAATACTTCAGTACAGGCTACTATGTGGACCCGCCAACTGTGACCTTTTTTGGCTCTTGGTTGCGCCTCCCCACTCAGTGAAAGGGTAACATGACAGGAGTGGGCAATGAGAGACCCATAACGCTGTATTCCTATCAACTCTGATGACCACAACTTACTTTCAGATCATGGCTGAGCAAAAGCACATGGAAATTGACCTGAGGATGCTGCAGAGGCTTGTTGCACATGTGGCGGAAAGCAAGAAAAAAAGCAATTAAGAGGAAAAAGAAGGTGACCTTGCAGTGTTTAGCTAGGACTATACGGCAGCAGTTAATGCTGAGGAATCTGGCAATTCTGTTTACATTTTTTCACCACAAGCAGGTGTCGGGAAGCCCAGGACGGGAGGGGCCTGCAGATAAAAAAAAGAAAGAGGAACCACTTCTTTTTCTGATGTGTGTGATCTATTCAGGTGAATCTCTTTTACCGACAGATTCTTTTCCTGGAATCAGCATGGATGCCCAAGTGTCACTCTGGGGCCCTCTGATAAATACATGGCACACCTTAAATGTTTAAGTTATGTTCCCTGTTTGTAGCAAGAGGTTTTGATGGGAATTCTGGATGTATTAGGTCATTTTTAATAGAGACATTATTAAAACCGCCTGGCTTTTTCAAATTTAGAGTAGTTTGGGTGAGGTTTTGTTATTTTCAAACTATTAGAGTAATGTGCTGCAATGTTTACCATCTGAAAAGTGAGACATAAAGGACTGATCCCCGTTGACATCCATCTCATTTCCTCCCTTGGTCACCTTGCATACAACTGTGTGTATGATTTTTACACTGATGGATTTTGTACAGAGGAATGCTCTGATCTGAGGATTTCCCTCCACCTGCTGCTGCTCCTTATCCAGTGCCACAGCCACCTCTCTCTCTCCCTCCTTCTGCAGCTCTTTGTTACTGAATGTCAGGGTCATCAGTGTCAATGGCTGACATGATTAGTGTGGCTGACATTATACCACTGCTCTAAAGGAAACAGGCAGAGGGCAAAGAAAAAAAAAACAACACCCAAACCAAAAGCTGCAGCCATCTTAGGCAGAGGGGACCAGGCCTAAGATATTAGTGATCTCACTCCTTCCAGTTAAAGAGAAGGTCCTTGCATTGTAATAGACACATGTGGCATTTCAATGAGCTCCCATGCTTGTAAAATTGGTACTTCTGCCTGCCCCAACACATATCCTGGAGTGCTCCAGTTCTCAGAGGTTAAAGGCAAAGATCAGAGGAGGGAGGACAAAGTGGTTAAAAACAAACAAGTGAACTAAAACAAACAAAACAAAAACCAAGCCATTAAAAAAACCAACTCAGCATCAGACAGGAGATAAAGCCTGACCTGTTATTCAGCAGATTGAAATACTCAGAAATACAGCAGCCTGTGCACCATTGAAAGACAGCAGCAGTCCATTACACATATTGATTTGCAGCACTTTGTCAGCGCGAATGATGTTACCTCATTAAAAGAGATAAATGCCCTACTGTTCTACCAAAAGCATCTGCTCCTTCCTTCTCCTTGCCTGTTCTCCGGTAGGACCCTCAGCAGTAGCATAGCGAAAACGAATCAAAATCCAACACTGAACTTCCTGAGAGCCACTTGGTTGCTTTTTTGTTGTTTTTATGTTAATATTTTTATGTCAATTTTACAGGGTTATTCTGTGTTTCCTACCAGGTACCTCTTCTCCTGACACTGAACTGGCACATCAAAGGAAAACAAAGTTCTGTGAACCACCATAGCCCATTGGTTGCAAACGGACTTCTCAGAAAATAAGTTAATGTCTACCTCGAATAATTCATTCCCTGTCGGGTAAAACGATACAGGCTACAACTTCAATCACAGCAGGTGAAGTAAGTGCTAGGTAAGGGGGTGACAATGACTTCTGTCCATTAACACCCTACTATGCATCGCTACACTCAACAGTTTTCTTCCAACAGACTCCTCACTACATGCACAGGTAGCAGTTTACCATAATGAATGTTTTATGCATTATTCCTTTGTGTATAGGGTCTCCAAAGTACACATTATTAAAGTCTATTAAACTCTCCATTTAGCAGAATTACCAATATGCCTTTGGGGAAATTATTACAATGAAGCCGTACCGGTATTTAAATTCCAGTTGTTTAACAATTTTTCCTAATCACCAATCCAGGTATAAACATTAAACGGCAGTCAGACTTCTTCCAGCATGGCATAAACCTGTCTATGAGCTGCTTATGGAAATTCCTTTTAAAAAATGAGTATTTCAACTTGACATGTTTTTCATAATTAGCTGCAGACAACTACTGCTTTAAAATAATACGAACTCTTTCCTGATTCTCTTCACCAAGCAGAGCCGTCCTTTGGTGCTGTAACACAGCTAAAACTGCCTACAGAACCCATTAACTATTTGCAGCCATATAATTTCTATCAACATATCAGTATCTGCAACATATCAGCCTAATCAAGGAAAATTTGGCCAATGAGGTCCCATTCTTTACAAATGGCTTTTATATGAGAAAGGACCTGTCCTGAGTGCAAAGGATGGTGCAGTTCAAAAGCTGCTTAAACTCAGTTGTATGCCCATGCCCCCTTTCTGGTCCAGATACTCAACTATCTGAGTTGAATGTAAAACAACAAAAAGCAGCTACTAACTATTGTTTGAGCCCCTCAGACCACTTCCACTTTTAATCAGGACACTACAGTTACAACTAACGACTCTCTAAATATGCTGCTTTTCGTGGCAATGAGTCAAACTTGGTTCCAAATTTGTAAATGCATGTCTGTACCTCTCGTGATAAGAACAAATATTTTTCCAATGGGAAGCGTCTCATGTTTCTCAGGGTAAGAGGAAATAAACTTCATTATACTAGAAATCACAGGATTCAGCTTCCTGGGGTGGGGTAGAAGAGAAATAGGTCCCAACCTTTCAGGTTTCCTCCATGACCTTCAATAAATCACCGTGTTCCTGCCTCCATTTTTCACCAGTATGAAGTGCTCAGGTTCTGTCTACAAGGAAGTCAGGCTCTCCAGCAAAGACAACCCAACCAGATGTGTCTTGTCCTTGCTACTGCATTACATCAGCAGTTTTACAACTTCAATACCAGTTCAATTTTCAGTCACCTTCAACAAACAAAACAACATTACAGTACTGAAAAATGCTAATAATAATCTCACAAAACCAGTAGGCACAGAAACAGAACACAAGTCATGGAGCTGCACAAAAGGGCTTCACATCATTTGAAGATGCAGAATTTAGGCCATCATACAACTGCATATTTTGATATGCCAGAATTTAAAGTTTCCATCTAAGTACAGATAAAAGGAGTACTAAAGTCATCATTGGAAGCTGGCATGTATACTAAATGTTCCTCTGACAATATGAATCAAATACTGACTGCTCCTTTTGGCTCTAAGACAGGCCTGCACAATGCAGTTGTTTGCATCTCAACCAAAGTCTTTCAGGGAACAATCCTTGGATAAAAAGCATAGCAAACAGGTGGGTGTATTTTAGCCATACACCAATAAATCAATGGACAAAAGTGCCTCCTTTCTCCAGTTACAAACCTGACACCTTCTCTGTTTTACAAACACAAACTCATTGACTTTGCTCAAGTTACACACATATGAGAATAAATTTTGTCCTTGTGTGCAATGGGAGACCAAATCTCCCATAAGTAAGAAAGGAAACAATCTGTTCACCTTAAATGAAGTGGGATGAGGAACATCCCTTTCACCTCTAAAAAGGACACATATGTCTAACAGACAAGGGGAAAACACCACTAATTTCACTTCTCCAGTTTGCCTCTCCATTAGGAAAGATTCTTGTATGCTTTAAAAGGGTATGTTTTTCAGGTTTTAAGGTTACTTTATGTGACTGCGAATCTGAAGTCCAAGAGCATCAGCTTTTGGCTTAGAGAAGTCTCCAGTGTATACTTCACTGTCCCTTAAAGAAGTACTCCTTCAATCCTGTTTGACAGGGGTGGTAGAGATCAAGAGCACAGCTCTATTGCCTGAATTTGTCAGTCCCTTTTTCCTACTACTTGTGTCTTTACCTCAACACCAGTTTCATGACCATGAAAAGAGATGATTTTGCTGAGTTGCACAAAAGTCCAACTACATCTTTGGTTTAGTTAGTTGTTGACTGGTTTCACCCCACTGAGCAGCTTACAGTCAGCTTCATAAGCACCAGTGCTGGTGCAAAAAGGAATGGAGGAAGTCCTGGCCAAGGACAATGTGTGGAAAGAAAGAGGACGAGCAGCGGTAATTGGGACAGGCTTAGGCTGCCACAATGCCTCTAGACCCTGACACCATAGGAACATACAACACAGTGTACAGTGTGGCATTTAAAATGGGGGCATTGCAATAAATGTGTCTAATGTTCCCGTCTGGTTATGTTGTGTTGATCACCCCAGATAACACACCTCACAAAAGCACCTGGTATTGCACTCAGTGTCACTTTTCTTCCAAGCTATTGGGTGTAGACCTTCATTTATCACTGTGGCACATGGATCAGCACCCACCCCAGCCATGCTGTCACTTTGTCTCTCCTGCCACCTACTGTATTTGGTGTCATAATGTGTCACCAACTTATGTGTCTCAACTTCTGCTTGGAAAACCCAACTTTTAGTTCTTCTAGCAGTGCCACTGTATACATATGGGAACTCCCTGCTGTCACCACTCCTCCAGCAATGCTAACCAGCATTTTCTGATGAAGGCTAAATGCAGCACTTTGAGCTCTATTTAACTTACTGATGCTTCAGGGTTAAAATTAGCATTAAATACTAAAAATTCTCCAGAGTTTAGGGCATGAACTCCTCTCCCCCTTTGCCCCATGGAGAATTAATCACAGAAGCTTTATTTTAAACAGTGAACAGGTCATAATGCCCCATAAACCTCTGTCCCTTAATTTGGTGTTACTTCCAATGACAACACTCACAAGGGGCAAAACCCAGCAGAAAAATAACTTCCCATTGAGCGTGTGACTGTCAGTCCGTGGGCAGGGGTGAAACTCTTGCTGCACTTGAGCTGCATAACCAAATGAGTGTCATTCAAGAACAGACCTGCCAGATGCAAGAGTCTGTTTTAGACCGTGGTTTACCCTTGTCCTTTTAACCTCTTGCTCTCAAAACACACAGCTGAGCAGGTCTGGCTGTGCCACGCAGTGCAGTGCTGCGCACTCGGCAGTGCAGTGCTACCCAGATGTCCTCCCCAGAAGGAGCCCATGTGGTCCCCCTGCCTACATCATTACTGGCTACAGAAGAGGTTTCACTGATGCTTGTGTCCAAGTGGTGCATTCAAGGAGGAGAATTCTTTTACCATAACCATCTGGGTTCTGCCATCCACCCAGACACCATTAACCATAGTGAACGGCATCAAGAAGGACAGCAGTAAGTCTGGGCTGGTCCAGACTAGGCCAAGCCCACTATAGTGGCTTCAAAGCCATTCACAGTATGTAATCAACCTAAAACCAATAAGACAGATATCCCATGTTAATTATTTATACCAGCCTCCCAGAATGCATGACAAGTTTATTTTTCAGTATTTTATTATTAATTTTGAGAAAGCATTCAAATAGAAAACAGCAAGCTGAATTTTCCAAAAGAAATCTCATTATTTGCTAGTATGAAGCTACCTTGAGGATGCTGGTATATTTTCCCATATATGGCATTCCTGTTTACCTAATCAACAGCTTGGGGCTCTATGACAGCAGCTATCTTTGATAAAAGGAGTATTCTGATGAAGGAGAAACACATCTGACATTTGCATGATCCAGTAAGCTATCAAATGTATTTATTTACGCTGAGACCACAGTAATCAAGAGGCATTAAATGTGGAATGGAGCATCAGTTAAATGCATTTTAAGTCTGACTTTTTGCTCGTTGCAGTAAGGAAATTGTTGACTAGTGAGCTCTTTAGGGTCTTTACAGGCTGCAGTTAGAGAAGTGGATACAGAAAATAAATCACTCCACTCCTGAAAAAGCAAGTCTTATTTTTGCAAGTATTAGAGGGCCTTTCATCTTACCACTTAGAATTTGATCAAGTGAGAAAAAAACATTAATATAATTCCACTCACTCACAGATAAACTTCTCTGAAAAATGAGGACATCTCTTTTCCTTAAACAAATCTGACAAGTCTATAACTAAAAATATTTGTGTAACACAGAGTTCAGTATGAACACAGGAAAACAACTGACATGAGTCACTGGAGTGTCTAATCACAGCTATTTAGCCACCAAAATGCCTCAAGAGCTGTGATACATCCACTTAAAAGCCAAATATGGCCCACAAATAGATATTAAACATAGATGAATTTATCAAGAAGAAACAGTATGGTCCCATTAATAGTACAAAGACTGCAAACAGGTTAAAAAAAAGATATTTCTACAGCACAAGATCAGAAGAGGCTTTTGCTAACACCGATTTAATTTATTATGAAATCAAGGCAGAAAACTAAAGGATCACATTAGAAGTTAGCAATGCTACAGGGACTCTCAGTGAAAAGCCAATGGAGCCTTAAAACAACTATTTTTTAACACAAACTTGAAAAACCTGCTGTTGCAAAGGCAGTGTCAAAGGGTGCTCGGACATCCTTGCTAGAAACTCTCAGATGATTTTCAAGGTTCCCTAAGGATGCTCCAAGGGAATTCAAGAGGCCAGTTTTATACATAATGTGCTGTCTGGATTGATGTCTCACCAAACCAAGGCAAAGTTTAAGCTCCAAAAAAGCTTTAGCCTCTGCTGTGCTTGATCAAATGGAAGGGAAAGAGAGGTAAGCTTGTTTGGTCTATGGCCAGTGGAGACTTTCTAGCAGAAATGAAAGTCAGATGATAAGCAGGTAATAAGCTGCTCCCAGAGTTTCCCTTGCTTTGAGTGGAGTGGAGTGGCTGCGAGACCTTCAGAACAGATTCTACAAACAAGCTGGTAAGAGAAGATGGTATCCAGAAGGCTTGACGGGAGGAAAATGGAAGCAGTTAATGGGATTTGGCCACATCCAGAACACAGCTAGGTTTCAAATCCATTACAAATAGTCTTGTGTTTCACTGCTGCACCAATTCATTGTTAGATGAGAAAATTTACTTAGATTCAAAGCTCCACAGAAATTTAATCTGATTAGAATAAAGCTCGCCTCTCCCCCTGGGGTGCCCTCTAGGTGAATACATGAGGAAGAGGAAATTGCCACCACAACACTAGAACTTCTGTGATTTTCTGCTAGGGAGAAGGTGTCAGGCTAGAGATTTATTTTGAGATTATTTCCTAAGTCCCATAAATGAACGCTTGCCCCATTCATTTTAGATACCACCACAGAGCACTATAACGTTTGCCTAAGTTTTCTGAGGGAGAGAATCACTATCCGATCCTGTCAAGAGGATAATCTGAGGTCAAACATAAAAACCTCTCTCTCAGAGCACCTCTCCTTGGCACAACATAAGGAGGCTGAGCAACCCCACGAGGAGGTTCTCAGTGCCTCCCTCACCAAACTTTGGTGGATGCCTCCTGCTCATATTCCAACCTGGTTGGAGGGAGTTAGTTGTTTAAAACAGCAATAAAAGAAAAATTGTCATAGACGACATCCTCTACCTGTGCAAACTGATGTCAAGCATCGGACATGATATAACACGTATGAACTCTACATTCATCCTTCCTCAGAACCCAAAGGAGGCAGCGCCACAGTATGTGAGAGGAGGGAAGAGGCCAGCAACAGAGAAATTTCTAGTCTAATCATGACATAGACAGAAGAATGGAAATGATAGGAGAAGTGAGATAAAAGAATTAAGGAGCCGATAGCATCTGACAGACAACACACTTTTAGAAGGAGAGGAAGTTGAGCGGCTGTGAAAGAGGGGGAAGGAAGAATAAGACTGATTTTCCTGATAGACAGGTCATGAACAGTTCCCGAAACCTGCCTAGTTGGGCTGGTTGTCTGACGTAAAGATGCAAAAAGCAACACGTGGCATTTCTGAAACGGAAAAAGATGCTGGGGAGTGGGGCACTCTGCAGGGGAATTAAAAATCTAAGTACCATAAATAGAGATGAAGCTATTGAGCTTTCAACCAATAACGAATGTGAAGAGTTAAAAAAGGAGTTGTGCAGAATTGTCCACTCAGACAAAAATCTTAAAAACTTGCTCTTCAAAAAATGTCTTTTCTTTTGAAAATCCCACACCCACTGCTAGGAGACTAGTTTAACAAAGTGAGAATTTAAATGGAATTGCAGCTCTGCATAACAACAGGAAATGTTGCTCACAGCAACAGAAAATGTAGGATAATTAGGTATTTTGGGGAAGAGGGGAAAGAAAGTTACAGTAACTATGCAAACGGAATAAAAAACCATGCTGTCCTTTTCCAGGACCTCTCCGAGGATCTCGGAGCAATCTCCAGCCATTCCCCGTTAAAAGCTGCTGCACTACAGCCACAGCTTATCGCACCATCTAGGTCCCAAACCTGGCTATTCTCATCTTTATACTTTTACCCCTCTTCTGCTGATCCTCACATCAGACATCAGCTGAGGGGCAGGGACCCCACTGTGGGTTTGTGCAGTGCAGGATGCCAGCTGGGTCTTGGGGTGTTGCCAAGTGCTCCTTCAACATAAGTAAGGAGGCGGCCTGATCAAGAGACACAGAAGACAAAAGGTTCCCACCAAGTGAGAAAACTCGTAAGAGCAAGAAGTGAAGGCCCTCCCCACGCTGAACGTGCTGGGCTCATCGGCACAGCCTGGCAGGGCAAGTGGCCTGGGAAAGCCATCTTTCAGACAAAAGTGTGGAAAAGAAGCAGGAGGAGTAAAAGGGAAAGACAAGGTCAAGTTAGGGGGAGGCAGGCTCCAGAAAAACCCTCGCCCCCTGTAGGGGAAATCACCTCAACAGACACTGCTGTGGAATCTGCAAAAGGTGCTACTCGGCAGGGGAAAGGGTCATGTTAAAATAACAAATCCATGTTTACATGCTCCTGCAAGTTCCATAACTGTAGCTGAGAATTTTAGGAAATGCTTTGCATTGGACTTGTTTTATTGCATGTTTCCCACCATTTCCAGTTCAGTTTCTGCTCCTACTCTTGATTTTTAATCATCACTGAACAAAACAGCAACATTCAGATATTGCCTTACTAAGAAAACTGGAATAACTGGGAGTTACATTAACAATACTTAAATACAATCTATTTAAAGGTTTGAACGCATCTTGTTAGAACGCTGAATAAATTAACTCAACCTAATTCTCTGGGATGTAACAAGATCTGAAAAGCTCCAAGTTTCATGTTCTCTCTTACCACCCACTTAAAAAACCCAAACCCAACATGCTGGGGTTAGCTCAGGTTGCAAATGAAAACAAAACTCACATTTAACTGAATAAATGCAATTTACTCCCTGCTGCAATGAAGATGATGCCATAGCCAGCTTAAAACAAAAACAAGAAGAGGTATCTCTCCCACCCCACTTCATGCACATCCCCCCTCATTTTCACTGTTAATGACGTCCCAGCCCAGCCTGCCTGCTCAGGAGCCTTCATCACTCCTTCCATCCCTCCCCACCATCCGAAACCACCACTGGATGGAGCGAAGCACGCCTTGCTGCTGCTGGGCTCCCAATCCCCACTGCCCCGCTTGCACTGGCGGCCAGACAAAGCAAACTCCGGTTGCATCACGGAGCAAACTCATTTTCCAGCAACCTCCCAGCCCGGAGTTTACCGCTACTGTAATCCGGTGCTGTCAACAACGCCGCCTTTGTTGCGCGCCCGCGTGCGCCGCTTGCTTGTTGGTTGGGCTGTTGTTTTTTTATTTTTATTATTATCATTTATTTTTAGGAGAATTTTTGTTTTAAATGAGTAATCTGTTTTCAAGTGATTTCTCCTTCATGCTGGCTCCACCCTGTACTGTAAACGAGACATTACCTTATACAAGAATGAATCTGCTGCATTCCTCTGTCTAGCTGCCTCGCAGCACATTTCCTACGCTCTCAGCAGCCCCGGCAGTGCACGCTCTCCCACCCCTTCCCCCCCACCTTTTTCTCTCTTTTCTTTCCTTTTTTTTTTCTCCTTTTCACTGCCTCGCTGTGTTTTTGTGTAAATGATCTCACATGACTCAACAAATCCATCTGCCTGGAGCAGGCCAAGTTTGGAGCCTTCCCAGGAGGGAGGAGAAGAATTGCTTTGTGGAAAGGACCTGGAGCTTTGCCCTTTCTCTGGCTCAAATTACCCGCCTGTCAGGCCTGACGGATTTGGCTAAAAATAAAAGGAAGCGGGCCGTGAAAAGGAGATGAATGAGCTCAGCAGTTCCTTAGATAACATGGGTCTGGTGTTGCCCAAAGATCCCAGAGCAGGAACTTCGGATGCTGGACATGTAAGAGCAGTGCTGCAGCCTCAGTGAACTTGGCTGTTCGAGGACCACAAAAAAAAAGGAATAAAAAAAGACAAAACCAACCATATGCTGTTGGAAATAAATGGATTAAAGACACTCAGAACGGGAAAACTGCCTACTGTAGGATTTGGGCTTGTAAATGGGGAGATTTACAGGGTTTCCAGTTGGGAAAGGGGGTGTGGGGGTGTGGCAGGGGGCTGTACGTGATGTAAACCTCCCGCCCTGACCGGGGAGCCTCAGCATCCTTCCTGCAAATGTCTGCCCAGCGCCTGCAGCGGGTATTAAGCACTTAGTTTGGCAATGTAATGACACACTGCAACAATCTGTAATGCGAGGCAGTCAGCAAAGCCCTGGCTCGAAAAGCTCTTTCTCCTAACCATTAACCATATGTTTGGCTCTGCCGCCGCCCAAGCGAGCGGGTGTTCCAGCACACCATCTGGTTTCTATCCACACAAGCAACTGCAAAGCACAGAGTATTTCCCTCTGGAGCTGCGTCTTCCTCCCTGGCCTCCCACTCCTCCGCTCCCCATCTTCCTCCTTCGCCCCCCCTTCCAGCAGCAACTTCACCTCCCCGTCCCACTGATGCTCAAAGTGGTGGAGACTGCAGCTGCCCCACCAAAGGTGCGGCGGAATAGCACGGATGCTGCGTTGTGCTGTCCTCTGTGAGCTTACACACACACACACACACACACACACACAGAGCGATTGCATCCCACATCACTGATACTTGGGTATCACACTAAAAAATATGTGTGTTGTTGACTGGTCCAGGAGCTGCTGCATTGCCCATCGCATCTCGCTCATGCACACATGTGCACAGGGACTGTTCAATTCGGATTACACCAACTCCATGCAGACACTGCAGAAGGACTTCAAGAATGTACCTAACAACAGGAGGACAACTAGCAGTGTTATCTCTTGCTCCCAAGTGGGGCTTTCCATGCACATTGGGTGTTGGTCCCCCATCCCACCAAATTAAGAAGACTCTGGGGGGAACAAAGAAGAAAAAGTGGAAAAAGAGGAATGGAATGAGAGAGTACTAAAGAAAAAGGAATGAAAATATTTACTTTTTCTATGATAACTAAAGAAGTTCTTTCCGAAACTATAAAAAAAGCTTTGAAGTGTTATATTTTAGAAGGTCTCATACCATATGTTTGCTTTACGATTTTATGAATTCTAAATACTATTTATGTTTTTAAAGCATTTCCATCATTCTGTTTATTTCTGAAGCACCTGTGGGACATCAGCAGTAATTTTCCCCTCAGGCTGGCCAACTTAAGATTAATCATGACCTATTGCAAGTAAGTATTCAGGGATGCAAGCAATAGGATATTCAGCAAATCCAACACTTTCTCCTTTAAAGTAAGTTTGCACTCTGCAATGAGTCACACATACAGTGTTTATCCAAGTTACCAGTGCTACAAGAAAAAAAAAGCAGCCCATTACATTTGCAAATACATAAAAATCACAGCTGTAAGCACACAACTGCTTACACAAGAACTTGTTTCTGTGACTGAATATTGATTTTTTAATAATGTGTCATTATACCAATGTTGATACAGCAACTATCTTCCCAGAGTATGCAGTTTAATACTAAAAAGAAGCTGGCTCTAGGAAATATCAAATCCACACCCATTCACATGCTTGTTAAACATCCTTCTTGGTCATGAGTATAGCAATGCAGAGCTACAGCTGCTTTTTTCCCACCTTGCACCTAACAAAAGAAAATGGACTTGCCAGTTAGAAACAGCTCAGTCTAAGGCAGAATACTGCAGAACCTCTTCAATCATCATTGGAAACCAAGAGGGTATGTTGGAAAAGATGCATGCTTTTCAAACTTCCCCTGTATGAGAAATCAGTGCATAGAAAGGCACACTGTAGGTCCTTATCCTGGAATCAAATACACGTGGGGAAAACCAAATGCTTGTGAAAAGCCTGGTGACTTCACTAGGATTGCCTAAGCAGTTCCAGGGTAGGATCTGGCCCCAGTTATGAATGTGGAGTGCAATTAGCACCGCAAACTCCCCCCGGCTTCATCTTTCAGTTCCCTTCAGTGAGGGAAATAATTAAAATTATTAAAAACATTGGACGCGTTTTAGCTATCAACTTACATTTCCTACAAAACAGGATGTAAATCTGTTAAAGTCTATAATTTTTAAAACATATTAAATATGTTGCAAACATATTAGTACCATGCCTAAACATCACACGTTAGGTTTCCTACAACCACGCAAAGAGAAATTGTCTTCATTCACACACAGAAAACCACCAGCAGTGTTCCTCTAAAGTGGAGGTCTAGGTCTGGGTCTTTTAGCAGATAATGATCTGCTCTGATCCAGAAATCCTTTAGAAGGGGGAATTCAAGGGAAATGTTCATAGATTCAGAGTTCTGCAGTCTGAAGGGACAGCTAATCATTTGACCTTCTTCCACGAAACAGGCACTGAGCTTCCTTGCCTACACTGAAGCAGCTGTAAGAGGCTGAATAAAAGAATCTCCTACGGGTGAAAACAAACCCATTAAAAAAACATTAAAAAACAAAACAAAACAAAAAACCTGCCTCAGACTCAACAGTCTGACGGAAAGAAGGAAGCTACTGCAGCCCCAGCAACATTCTCCTATTCAGCAGCTACCAGTGCTGTGTGAACACTCACACCCTCTTATCTGGTTTGAATGAATTAACAGCCAGCCACTGGGTCTTGTTATACCTTGTCACCTTCCCCTACTCCTCAGCCCCTGACAAAGGGCGACTGGCAGCCTGAAAGCCAGCCAGTGTTCAAAGCACAATAAAAAGCGGTGTCACATTATTACCTGAATCCACCGAGTCCTCCTGTCAACAACGACGTTTATGCAATCACATTTTTCTGTTTTTAAAAACTTCTCTCTTGCCTCATCGCTCTGTGAGAAACAAGACAAAAGAGAAAACTGATTAACTGCATGCAATTATCTATTATTTGCATTATAGCAGTTTCTCAGCAGATATTTAAGTCCTTTGTATTCCGCTTCATCTCATAAAGACATTAAACAAGAAAAGGTCCTTTCCACAAAATCACTCATTGACCAAAGAGAAGCAACAGATATCAATTTGGAGAGGTGGATGAGGTACCACAGCCCATCACTTATAGAGATTCACAGGAGAATGCAGCTCTCTCAGAGCCCATACCCTCTGCCCTCTTCCCAGGGCATCCTGCCTGGCAAACTGGGACCAATGCCAAGCAGACATTCAGTGCCATCAAAAGCAGAAATACAGAGGGAAAGAAAGGTACTTAAATTTCTTTCAGTTTCAACAGTTAATACATGACACTGGTAACTGCAGCAGTGACGTAAAAATAATACTTGCAGAATTACATTGACAGTAGATTACTTAATCATAAAGTTTCCCTGAATTTTGCATCTACATTATTGAAGTAGTGACTCCACTTAAAATTCTCAAAAGGGTCTTTTAGTGTCTGTGCTTACTCCTCACTTCACGTACTAGTAGCTTTAAGCTTTAGTGCCAAATTCTTCATACACTTCATAGAAAACATTTCTACATTTAAAAAAGGAAGAAAGAAGCCCATACTGCAGAAACCCAAATGAAGGTACAACCTCAACCCTCTCCACCACACCTCCCCAACCTCTCTGAATGGCCAGAAGACATATCATAAGTAAAGGAAAATGGACTTTCAGTTCTGGAAATGCCATTAGTGTCATTATTTCATCACTTTCTCTGAAAGCAAACAAAACAAACCCCTTCACTTAAGACGATGCAACTCAACCATGTGTACATGATCCCTTTCTTACTTCCACAAGGGCATACAAAACTAAACCCAGACAGACAGCACAGGATGTGGGGTATAGCTGTGATACCCTTCCTGAATTTCAGTGCTTGGGCATTTGGCAACATGGATGTCACCCAAAAAGTTTTGTCACAAGATTTTTGTCACAGTGATCTGATTGAGCTGTTCCCCAAAAAAAGTGTCTGGAAAGACGAAATTCTGGCAACCTCCAGAACAGAGTTTAAACCTGGTTTTCACCAGATGCCACACTACATAAAAAGCACAGTCTAGTCCAAGGCTGAGGAGAAGAGAGGTGACCATTGCCTCTGGCATCTGCTGCCAACCAGAGCAGTGCCACCTCCCAAGCAAAGACGGGGACCAGTTCTCTCTTGCTCCAGGTGACCTTCCTACCACAGCCTGGAGCTGTCTGTCTATGCTCAACAGAAAGCAGCCAAGAGCTACGCCAGGGATCAGCAGGGAAAAACACATCAAACCAAGAAATTTCACTTAATGGGGATAGAAATTTGGAGGGAGGATGGGGAGAAGGTGAGAACCTGGTTAGGCACAGAGGGCTGCATGGTGGCTGTGCAGCTGCAAGAGGGAATACTGAAGAGATCAAGCGCTCAGCCCTCAAAATGGAGGGAAACGAAGCAGGTGAGTGCTGCCTGCTGCAGCTGCCTTCACTCTTGCATGCAGGATGTACCTGAGCCGTGCATCAGGGCTGTGGGGTAAGAGCGCATGACAGCTCTAACAGCTGTTGGCAGCAAGGATGGCAGCCACCCTGACACTCCCTGCTACCCTCTCAGTGCCCAGGCAGATGAGCTGTGCCTTGGAGAGCTGCCACACAGCTCTCATGCAGCACTGTGTCAGTCATTTAAACCCAGCATCTCTCAAGTGGCCATTGACAAAAAGTTTCTAACCAACCTGAAACCCTGGCTTCTCTCAACTAAAACTAATCAACAGTCACAGCACAAGGGACCTGTATTTCCATTACATGAAGTACTACATAGCATGGCAACATCTCAGCGGCCAGGCTGTCAGATCCTCCAGATCCTTTGTCCTCTTGTTTCAACTCTCTTCCTGTAAAGAAGTGGTGGCGCTTCTCAAATCATTTGTCAAACCCTCAAGTCTGACACCAGTCAACAGAGTAAAGATCGTGAGGAAATGACCAACTTCTTCAGTAGGATTTGAAGTGTGCCATAAATAAAAATCTGGGCCAAACATAAGACAGCAGGGAAAAAAACAAGATGCTGAATAGGGAGTTGAGTTTGCCCAGGGCTTGCAGCTACAGCTGTACCCTTGGCACTAGGCAGGGGACTTGCAGAAAGAGGAACACTTGAAAACTGTCCATGCATTCACAACACTTAAAATTAGGTCTGCAAAAATCTGTTTTACATCTGAGCTACATTTGGAACATACTTACAGAATCATAGAATGGCTTGGGTTGTAAGGGATCTTAAAGATCATCTATAATGTTGTAATGTATTTGTGTATGAAAATAAAATTAACAACAAATAGCTGAAACCACCTTAGATATTATGTTACCTTAGACACTGGTAGCATGCATATAATGGCATATAACAGAGCTTAGGTCTACAAGCAACCAAATGCACAACGCAGGAAGACAGACCTTAAAGGTAAATAATTCAGGACTTGAATTCTTTAAGGTAAATAATTCAGGGCTCTAATGAATTCGCTGACTGTAAATAGGGAGTTCCACTGCTACGAACCCTCCAAACTGCCCTACATCCAATCCTCAGGAGTGCAGAGCAGAAAACTGTCAGCAGAAACCTGCCTCAAACATTCCTGGCTATGGCAGCAAGGACTCCAAGACAAAAGGAGTCTTGGACAGCAAAAGGTGGCTTTGAAGGCTGGTTTCAGTGCTCCATACTGTGCCCATGAGCTGCTAAAAAGGAGGTGCCATTCACCACTTGGGCAAACAGTGAGGTGACTGTGAAGCAAGGCAGCTGACCCCTGTTGCATCCAATAAACACATCAGAAAATCCTCTCAAGGATAGCCAACACAGCAGTTTGGTCTAGTGGTGTATAAAAACATACAAGACTATAGGTGAAGCTAGAATCTCTTTGCTAAATATGACAGTCGTTAGATGGAAAGAAACCAGAAAAATCCCTGAGGCCTTCTCACTTCACAATCTCTCCTCCCTATCCTCTTTGACTGGCTACTATCAAGTGCTTTTATCAACACCTGGGAATTCCTGTGCATCCATCAAAAAGCACCTCAGCCAGCCAAATCCCATCAACAAACCACAGTATAAATCCTCATAAATTCTTAAATTACCAGCAAGCCTCAGCCTTTCCAGGCTGCACCCACTAATTCCAAGGAACCATTCACAAGCAGCAACTATTGCTGACCAAGCAAGGAAATTGTATTAAAGTGGAGATGCAGCAAATTCTCAGTTATACAATCTTGTTGCTGCTAAAAAACCTCAGAGGATTTTTATGCTGTCTCACACATACAAAAGTAGTATATAAAAACACCCTGGAGTTGCCCCACACCCTCTTACAAGACCTACACGAAACCAGACTGTGAAAGAAAATCCCGCCTTTCTCCGCCACATGAGGACACACCAGCAGCAACAGCCAAGGCACTGCAAGGTTGCAGATGAGCCTGGAAACACTGTATGGGAACATGCCCACAGAACATCAGTGGAAAACACAACTGCTGCTCTCACTCCCTGCCCAGCGGAGATAGAGATCTCATCACCAGCAGAGATCTGGGTCACCACCAGGAAGCTGGAGTTATCCCAGAACCATCATCTTTCAGGTAATGCTCCCAAAAGCGGAAACAAATACGCAGCGAGTTTCATCTGACAAGATGCTGGGTGTAAACAAAACTAGGGGCTTCTTTGCTCCCTCATGATACCAAATGAGTAGAAAAAAACCTCAACCAATATCGCCTGATGTCTTGTATGCAAACTGCTTTGCAGAAAGAGTTTGCTGCAAATTCAAGGTTCAGATTGTGGAGTCTCAAGAGCTGCCAGATGCACCTCAATTGCCAAAGCCTGCCTCCTCCCAACAACAGGCTAAAAACTATTTGTTTGCCTATCCCGTACTTCAAAACTGGAAATGCAAACATGAGGAAGGAAAAAGCTAGAAAGACAAAGAAGTATCAATTTTAAACCTATGACATTTGTCAAAAATAAATGTTCTGTGTCTCCACATAATCAAGACACTTATCCAGGAGCAGGACTGAAAACTGAATCAACCTTTTATTTCTGCTAACCAAAGTTTTGCAATCTTCCTGTATGCCATTTCCTTGTTTACATCTCATGGTACGGGAGTTCAACTTTTGGAGAAACACAAATGGTGAACCTAGAAAGTGAAATGTGATATTATTTACAGAATAGGAGAGCACACAGTTCACAGGAATTCACAGGCACACACATCCCAGTCCTGTTTCTCAGTCCAACACCCACTCCTGAAATCCTGTACCAACCAGATTAGCCAATGTGCACATGCCTGTGCTCTTGCAGAAACAATAGTCTCTTTCAGTCCATACAATGTTCTGAAGAACCAGGCAAAAACGTCATGGGAGAAGTTAGGAAATATCTGCAGAAAACAGTACACAAGATGAAAGGCAGAACAAGTCTTTTAACTTGCACAAAATGTACACGGAGGATAAGTGCAGAACTTTGTTACCCAGGCCCTCTTCCAAAGGGTATTTTTCCCCCCCAAGGAAGAAAAAGGGGGGTTGAAACAATTTTAGAAAATAAAACACTGGGGTGTTGGAATGCCTCCCTTACAGACCGCTGCAGGCAAATTTAAGCTCTGGGAGCTGTGTGGCAGACCTGAGAGCCAATACACGCTTCCCTGACGTGCTGGGATCTCCAGCAAACGGCAGGGATCCCAGCTGGCATGACCAGCCCTCCTGCTCCCAGTACACAGCACTTCTCCCTTCACTCCCTTCTCAAACACTGCTCTGCTCCTGCAGAGGGCACAGAACTATTTTTTAACTAATTCAGCACAAGGTTTGAGCTGCTGCCTCAGGGTTAAGCTAAACATTTTCTGTCTTTATCCACTACGGCAGAACGAAGTATAGAGAAAAACACTTCTCCATAAGGCTAGGGAATTGAGGACAGAAAAGAAGTGCAACAGAGTCACCCCTGACCTCTCAAAATTTCACCTCCAGAGGACTCAAGAAACTGAATTTTTAATCAGCTGGGAAATGGGGCAGGGAGACTCACTCTTGGTAACATTATGCTTGTGAATATCACATAAAAGGCATTATGGAGTTGTACCATCCACCTTCTGTTTCAAACTGTAGCCCTCCAAATAACCTATCAGAAAAAATCCACCTCCCCATACCATCAGGAAAGCACTAGATGCTCAGAGACATTTAAAAGGAATACAGTTCTACAAAGCCCTCTCACAAGGGGCTGTAGATCCTGCAGGTAACACATGCTCCCGTAACAAAGCAGGTATTCTTTGCACGTACTCACACTGCCTATTATTTTTTTAATTATCTGGTATGCATCTTCCTACAGGATTGCTTATGTTAAGGGAAATACTAGCATTAGCTCTGCAAAAGAACACTGACTACTGTTCTGTGTGAATGCTGCGAAGGTTAACAGTGGCAATCGTGGCTTGAACTCTGCCTCGTGCCGAGCAGTCCATACAACCACTGGCATCTTACCCCATGCGTGCTTCCCATCAACTCATGCTTAGTCTCTGCAAGATTTTACTACAGAGTTCAACTAAACCTGATGGTAAGTATTTTCCAAACTGTAGGAGTAAGTCAAAGAATATTTTGATGTGTCTGATTGCACAGAGAACATATGATTTTGTGAGAGCTGATATAGAAGAATACAAGTTGCTTTTTCATTTCACAGCTCTGAGAGTCAAAAAATAGTGTGTAGGTCCCTGATATATACCAGATGTTTTCAAGTAAGGTGGAAAAACTGGTGTGGACACATTTGTCCATCATGAAAGCTTCCCAACAGCTACCAACTGACCGTGCTATAGTGAGCAGGCTTGTCCTGCCTGTGAAAGGTTACAAGCCTAATGGAACAGGAATATCATAGCCTTCATCTATACTGCTGCTCTCAATCCTGCTCTCTTTTCCTGAAAATAAATTTGACAAGTCCATCACTATGATGTGAGAAAGCCTCAAAACAGAGCTCATTTTGTTATATATACAGAATCATTGAATATGCCAAGTTGGAGGGAACCCACAAAGATCATCAAGTCCAACACCTGGGCCTGCACAAGACAATCCCCAAGAGTCATACCATGTGCCTGAGAGTATTGTCGAAATTCTTCTTGAACTCTGTCAGGCTTGGTGCTGTGACCACTTCCCTGGGGAGCCTGTTGCAGTGCCCAAGCACCCTCTGGGTGAAGAACCTCTTTCTAAAATCCAACCTAAACTTTCCCTGACACAACTTCAAGTTTGGGCCAGAGCACATTCATGGTTTTACCAAGTTTCACACTCAACCCAAGAAATGAATGAGCAATATTTTTTGACTTGTTTCTAGCAAGTCTTGAGTCAGTTTCCTTCAGAAAGTTTTGTCCAGAATTTGTGTTTAGACTTAAATAAATAAAAAAGACTTTCACCTCAGAAACAACCCTCACTGCACTCTACAAATGCAACTGGGCACTCCACAAATGCATACAGATATTCTCCATCCTGAAAAGACAAGTTTCACCTCGTAGTTTTAAGATTGGAGGTTGTTTTCTTTTCTTTTTCAGTAAAAAGGGAAACTTCATCATTAAAACAAAAAAAAAGAAGAAGAAAAAAAACAGCCCTGCAGAAAAGCACCATTTGAGAGTAACAAGAATATGCTCTTATCATTTAAATTGGCCCCTTGGGTAAAGCTCATTGCAGAGATCAAAAGTCTTTCCATGGACTTGGGATGAAGCCTGGAGAGTTCAAAATACTCCTGAGAGTGGACATCACTGTTCTTGACTGAATGACGTGGGGGTGCATGAAGGCAAAACTCCTATAGCAGCCTTAATACCTTCCAGTACGAGAAGCCCCAGGGACTTTGGGTACCACAAGAGCACACACTCTCAAGAGTTTTTAGACAGTATGGTGATACAATTCACTGATGACAGAGGGAGACTGATGACTTTTGTTGGTGACTCTGCAGGTCCTATTTCCACAGGCCATGCTGGTTCAAAAAATACCACAGGACACATATCACAGGAGAAGGAGTGTCCCAGGCCAGGGTCAGATAAATATACATGTAGGTGAAGCAAGGTGAGGGCTGGCATTGTTGAGGAATACGTTCAGTGCAGGTAGCTCGGTTTGCAAGCTGCAGGTTGCGCCCTGGGTGGTGGGAGACCGAGGCAATAGGCTGCAAACTGGCACTGAGCCCTTGCACAACAAAAGGCACAGGGACCAGTGGCACCAGCCAGGTGACCAGACACTCATAGACAGCAGGAGCCAATGAACCAGTAGAAGACCTTAGACTATCTTGTCCACAGACTGGAAGAGTATAAAAGCCCAGGGTTTCCTTTACTGCGGCGTCTCCAAGCTGTTCCTGTTTTACTGCAGCATGATTAAACTGCTTTAAGGATCCAGATGTCTGGGACTGTGCCATGGGAAAACGTGCTGAGCTGGTAAAGAAACCCTGTGCGACCGTGCAAGTGTGGTGTGTGTGTAGGGAGTCAAGCAGGGCACCGGTCAGGTCACTGGAGCCACCCTCTGTGAAAGGACTTCAAACCCAACAGTTAAAGCCTCTGGTGGTGGGACTGTGCCTGCCAGAGCACACCCTCAATGATCAGACAGGAATGTTTACTTAAGAGGGATCTCTCAAGGCTCCCATATCCAACCAAAAGCAAGTTCTTCACTGAACACTGACTCAATTATTTTTCTACACAACTTTTACAATCATAACAGGCGGTTTTGGAGATTTACCTGGGACTTGTGAGGTGACAGGGTATTTTTCTCACAATCCAGTTCAATAGTATTTATGTCTGTTGTTTTCTTTCCACCTTCCCTTGTGCACATACACTGGCCTTTTCTTTCAGCCAGGCTCTGCCTGAGGAGTAAGTAGAACTGTCAGCTCCTTCAGCACTAGGAAGGAAGCACTGCCTCGGGCTCACACTGGAATCTCTCATTCTCACACGGGACTGTGGAGATAATCCTTTGCCCAATAAATAGCCCACTTTCTTCCTCATTGCTCCGGAAGGATATACATGAATGAACTGCACTTTTTTCTGAACACCACCTTCTGCTTTTATTGAGTACTTCAGTCGCTGGTTCCAGCTGCACCTCCTTGCCCTAAGAGGCATCAGTTAAGGTTGCTGCATCTGATTTCCAAGTCCCCAGCTATAAATCTCTTTGAGGAAAAAAGGTTGGATGCTATTAGTCCTACGAGAAAACATGCATTTAGTCCATAACCACGGGCTCCTGAAACACAGCTATTAAGTGCAAATCCTAGTTTCTGAAATTTTCTTTATGCTGCTTCATTATCTTTACTACATGCCAGCAGAAACCAGAGTCCCTGCAGGCGCAGGGAGGAAGTCTTTATGCTTCCAGCTGCATCTAACGCTGCCTAGTCAACCAGATGCAAAATATTGCATCAACCTAATGTTTCACTTCAAAGTTTCAAAATTTTCCTCTTACTGCTGGGACTAGGTGCTTGTGGTTTGAGTTACCACTGGGGAAATGGAATCTCACAGCCAACACTTCAGATTACTTTCCAACACTGCCCGGCTGCCCTCAAAAGAAAAACAACCAGAAGATGTCAGACACAAAACAGCTTAAATCACATACTTAGAAAACACTTTATAATAAACAAGAAGTTAAGCACAACTAATTGAAATGAAGATTGAGCTCAATATAAGTCATCACTTTAATGTTAAGAGTAGGGCAGGATCCCTAAGAAGTAGTTATGGCCAAGAAGTTCTGACCACTAAATTTAATCCTGCAGGTGATGACTTCATGCTGTCGTTGTCTCCCAGCCAGACTGTTCCAGTTAAGCAGCCTTCAATATTTTCATCAGAATCCACAGACTGAAACTCCACTTTTAAGTCATGCACAGGTAAAAAAAATTCAACTTGCCAATGAAGAACAAAAATATCAGATCAATGAGCATACAGTCTTAGAAATAAAACCCTAATCCCTCACTTGCTAAGACATCTCTTTCAAAGAAATGTTTATGTTAAAATTTAAAGTTATGTTCAACATTAATCTTAGGGAATTTTACAACAGAATGTACCAATTTTAAAAGGATTCTACAGTCTTAATGAATTCCTAGAACCCATAGACAGAAATTAAATAGGGGGAACCTACAGTGTTGGCTAGACATATTTCAATATTTGTTACCATAGAGACAAGCCAGTAGATTTAGGGTTCGGCGTTATCCTTGCTATAAAATATTAAACTTCTTACAGTTTTTGCATATGTATATTATGGCAAGAACACTGTCAATCCTGATAAAGCCCAAAGCATCTTAATTATTTAACAGGATTTTAGCTTTTTTTTTCCCTCTTTTTTAACACAGTATCTTTTCATTTACTTTTTTCCTTGATAAACTGTATTTTAACATCTTCCAATAGGAGACACTTCTGGCTGACAGAATAAAATACAGAAGTGACTTATTTTTCCTCAATATTGTGCATAAATCGTAGATAAAAGGAACACATACATAATCCAATAAACAAGATTCAACAGTAACTATAAAAATACTATCAGTGATAATTTTATCTGTGATAATTTAACCAGTTAAATGTACATGAAATATATTTTATTTGAAAGACAGTTCATACTTCAAATTTGGTGATTTTGTTTTCAAGCTTAGGTATGGAGAAATGCTGAAGTACAGAAGGGATTGAGATAACATCTTGACACTTCAACTATACTGCATACTTTTGGCAGATGCCTGAGAAATGAAACAAATGCATTGTTCTTTCATGCTTCAGATGAGCATCAACAGTTGCATTCAAGTCACAGCACAACCAGGAAGCAAAAAGATCAGCAATTCCAACAAAGAAGGACATATGTTTACTCCAGCTACACTCCTTGAAAAAGGAAGAACAAACTTGTTTAGACAACTTGAATGGTGGAGGGGACTGACAGCTCTGCATACCAGCCAGAGGAGTCCTGATCATTGCATGTTGTTGGGACGCCAGCTCAGCTGGGAGTAGTGGGGAAGATCAGCACTTGGGCAAGCCCGAGCCCACTGCCACTGGGACTGATGTGTGCAAGTGACTTTGACCCTGATGATTTCGCAGCCAAAACTGGATGCATCTCACAGCCTTTGCTTTTGGTTTGGATTCAAGAAAATCTGTTTACAGGAGGCTCAACAAGAGGTTTTCATGATGAAAAAATTAAAAACTTGGGAGTAAAAGCCATAAACCACACGGTTATTTCAACACTATGTTCCAGCACAGAAGTGGATGAGGAAAAACACCAACAAAGGCACAGCAAACCAGAATAGAGAAAAACTGAGCAAGACTGAAACACCCTCTTCTTCCAAGAATTAAACAATACTTTTTATGAAGTGTAAAGATAAGCAGTGGGACTGCCATTTCCTAATGTTTCTGAGGTCAGTCCTCTAGCACAGGTTCTCAAACAACCAATTAAACATACACAGTTCTCACACTCACATGTATACCATCATCTTAAAAAAGCCCAACAGCTCATGTGTCTAAAAAAAATAATGGAAAATTTATTCTTGAAGGCTTGCAAGACAACCCTTACACTAATGGAAAATCTTCAACACTTCAAAAGAGGAAAATGGTAAGATGGCTTAATTTTAAATGAGTAAGAATTAAAATGTCACTTCCTGCACATGACATCAATTTGAATAATCTTGAATTTTTGTTTTCTCTGGTGTGGTTAATGGTGGAATCTTTATAGAGTACATTTCTATGGCATTTACAGTTGCATGTTTATTTTCCGCAACTGCTTTGTATAATTCTGAACACAAGAAAAGCAGAAAGTGATTTTTCCTCTGTAAAGAAAAAGATCTAAAAGGTAGCATGCTACTAGGGCTTTCAAAGAAAGAAAGGCTGGAGAAAAACTATCCCAACACTCGAGGGAAAACTGCACAACTTCGTTGAACTGACAGCTGCAGTGAGGTATGATGAATTTATTTTTTCTGAGCAGTTCTGTACACACGCTAAAGGCAGAGCAACACTATGTACTATAAAAGAATGCACACAAGTCCACAAAGGGCACCACTATCAACCTGCAGTTGAGAAGTGGGAAGTTACTCACATGTCTGAATAAGTCATGGAATGATAAGAGATGCTGGCAGCACATGTTGCCAAAAATAAGGCATTGCATGCACGCATTCAAACACAGAGCTATAAACCCCCTCAACACACCCTCTCATAGGCTTTCCAGGCCAGGTTTATTCCATAGAGAGCCCTACTCTGTGGGACACTGGAGCTCCAGGTCTTTCCAACTGATGCTGCAGGTGTCACCATTTCAGCATGTCTCATCCTTCTCATGAAGCGTTTTTAAGTCAGAGCCTGGTTGGGAGACGTGATGTTACTTTTATAAAGTTTTGTGTAGAATTCATGAATACAAGTAAAACAAAGCAGACAGTCTACATAAGTGCTACAGGTGCACCTTGGAACAAAAGAGCTATCATTCATAGACCATAGAATGGTTTGGGTTGGAAGGGACCTTCAAGATCATCCAGTTCCAACCCCACTGCCATGGGCAGGTACACTTTCCACTAGACCAGGTTGCTCAGAGCCTCATCCAACCTGGCCTGGGCAGCTTCTCTGGGCAACATATTCCAGTGCCTCGCCACCCTCACAGTGAAGAATTTCTTTCTAATATCTAACCCTAAACCTATCCTCTTTCACTTTAAAGACATTACCCCTTGTCCTATCATTATAGTCAAGTAGGCCACTCAGTGGATAGACACCTCTACCATGTTTTGTCAAAAAAAAAAACCAAAACCAAAACAAATGAACAAGAAATGCATGCACACAGTGGTGACTTTTAAGTCAGTTGACAAACACCTCTCCAGTTTAAGCGACAGTTTGTGATGCCACCAGGGGTGGTTTGCATTGCCCTCCTGTGGTGGCAGGACAGCACAGGACCACTGTTCAGCCAGCCTGTACCTGGGTTCTGAACAGGGGCACTCCAGCAGTGGGTGACCAAAAGAAAAACAGAGACACAAAAACCCATGCCCCAGTGTTGCTGAGAGGGAGGAAGGTGTGCTCTGGTTCTGTGTAACGTGATCCATTTGGTCTGCTTAAAATACACGTTTTAGAAAATAAACTGGGAAGATAAAACAGGAGATTGTGATTCTTGTTACACAAGAAAATAAATTTCACTCAAATAAAAATACATTATGTGTAAAAAATACTCTATATAACATGCAATTTACCCAAACAGCAACTCATTCCTCTTTATACCAGGGAGGCTGAGTCTATCTGGATTCAAAAAGAGAACAGGCACAGCTTTCCCATCTCAGAAAGACTTTTCAAAAGGACACAAACGTTTCACGTCTGTCCAGTCTTGACCCAATAACTAAAGGGTGAAGACACCATAGACTGTCAGGATGTTGTATTTGCCATTCGAGGTGGGGCAGAAGTACTGCTCCTTCCTCTGGAGCATCTTGTTCCTGGTCACCAAAACAAAGAGAGGAAATTGGGGTATATGGACAGGGATCTGAACTGGCACAGAAATGCATGCATCTCTTCCAATATTGGAAGATTAACACACGAGATAGTTGATGAATGGGAAGGATTAAATATAGAACAAAAAAATAAGTGAAATGATTAATTGCTAGGAAAGGGAACTGATGATTTATAAAAGAAAAAATTATTAAGACTTAGGAAACTGAAGGGAATAAGCAGAAAGTGAGCTGCAGGGTGGGACCATCTGGTGTATACAAGCCATAGTGGCACAGGGCACATGCCCGCAGCTTCAGCTGCCCCTCTCGCCTTCTCCCAGCCTCAGTGCATGTGGAGCAGACAGAGAGCAGAAACAGACGGTGTTTACAGGTTAGTGGCTGAAAATAACTGACTTTAAAAACAAGCTGCAATTGGTTTCAAATAATATCCTATCATCTGAAAAGAAACTGGTCTCTTCATTTAATAAAACGCTTCCATGTGGTCTTGCAGTGGGCTGGTAGCTCTGTCGCATTCATGTCCTGGCATTCTAAGCTTTCTAGAAATTTCTAAAAATAACTGGATACTTATTTAACACTATTTGCATTTATTTTATGAAGGAATGGGAATGGAAGGCATCTTTAGCATATTTATTTTTCATTTCTGGGTTATAACATCTCAACAGTAACCCATGCTTTTGGTCTTGCATCTATTAAGATAATTGATCTCCTTCGCAGCCAGCATGCAATCAACAGGCACCCCAAAGCAGCAAAAATCTGAGGAATAATCCAGTACCTTTAAGTCTATTATGATCAGTTGTTTGCCTGATGTCTTCAAGTCATTTGATTTTGTGGGGAATGATAATATAGAGGAAAAAAACACAGATATGCCATGAAACTGTAAAAGCACTTCATGTTTTAGCAGGGCACCTGCTTTATTTCTTTTTTTAACTTAATGCCATTTTTAAATCACTTACAAAAATACTTTTTTCAGTTAAGAAACAAAAAGACACAACCAACAACATCCTCATTGGGTTATGCTCATGAATGAGCTACTGTCTGCATTAGGAACAAGCACCTGGACCAACTCATGGGCATCCAGCGAACCCCACTGGTTTCCTTTCAAAACACTAATTTACAAAAGACACAGTCAAATCCAAGCCTTGCTATTAAACTCAAAATATCAAGGGTGGAAACATTGAGGTGCAGGATGCAGAGGAGCTGCTCACCACAGTGGAGCACAAGGCTCAGGCTCAGAGTGAGTAGGAGACCACTCCCTACTCTGGAGAGGGTATTAAGACACGAAGGCAAATACTTTTCATACTTTTCTGAAGGTCTATTATGACACACCATACTGCAACCTCATTAAGAAGAAATTCTATGCTATCTTTGAGAGATCTTGCACTTCCTCACCCAAGTCTTTATGTCATTCCCTTTATGCCAAATACTTTCTGTACCAGGTAAACAGCAGGACCTGGATTCGCACAGCCAGCCAACCAGGAAAGTAGTCTGAGACTGTAGGGAAGCATCAGCACCTTTCAGTCCCAGCACAGTCATCCTATTAAACAAAACACATCAAAAACGCAGCAGGGACCCTTCCTGTCACCCTTCCTTTCACTTGGTCTAACTCCCACACATCCTAGGCAGAAGTTTCCCATCCTTCACTACCCAGAGGGAAAGGACACACTCAGAAGGGCTATCATTGTGTAACCAAAGGATGCTGGGGGGCTTCAAGCTTTAGTAAGAGGGCTAAAATAAAACTCATCACCACCTATTGAGCTTTTTGTGCCTGTCACTCCCTTCTCACAGTGCCTTGCAACCTCTAAATTTTGCACCATCCTCTCTCCCCCCATGTCCTCGAGGAGTTTTCTTGGGGACATAAGGACACTTGGCTGTGTTTCAGAACAACTCCAGCAGCTCACCCTGCTCCATTGAAGGAAGAGCCACATAAACTTCAGAGACAGGGACTCGTTTCCTTGACGCATTTTTCTTGACAAGGTCCAGTTTTACTCATTAGGCTCTTGACAGAGCACCTTTTCATTCAATATGCGCGAAGACAATTCTATACCCTTTTCCCTATATAAAGGCTAAGTTTTAGGGGAACAGCATCTGCTGTGATGAAATTCTGCATTAAGAGCAGTAACAAAATTTTTTGAGAACCTGATATATCTATGTATGTGTGTGTGTGTGTGTGTGTGTGTGTGTATATATATATACACAAATCAACATACAAACTTCAAATGAAAAAAACTGCACCAGTTTAATGCTGTGGAGTACAAGAGAGTACATTTGACACTCAATAGTGCAATACAGTCTCCCTATTAACTAAATAAACTCCCATATTAGATTCAATGGGAATCGGTTGTTCTAAACAAATAAGGCAAGGTTTACTTAAGCTGCCAAGTATTTCAATAGAACTCAAAAGAAAAATAAGAACAGACATAATGCATTTCACAAACGAGCAGCTATAACACTAATTTAAGTTGAAGTGGCCAAGAGATGAAGCAATACAAAATTGAAAGCAATTAACAAGCAACATTCAAGAAATATTAAATACATACTGAAGACTCAACACAGCATTCACACAAAAAGATTTGGTGATGAAAAGCAGATACTTTGCCTAATAAGCAACGAGATATTTCAAACACGGCCATCAAAACAGAGAAGACCTGTAATGCCACGCTGAGAAGAGCTGGCTGCAGAACAGCAGTGCTGGTAGCACAAGCAGGGAGGCATGGGACTTAAGTGCTGGTGCATCACCCTCACCACCAGAAGAGGAGGTAACAGCCACACACAGCCCTGCAGGCTGCTAGGGCATCAACAGCATCTGCTTGTTGCCAGCCTGATGGGTACCTACAGCTTTGGTAAGTATTGTTCCCCTGAAGAAAGAAACATCTTAAGGTAAAACCAGGAGATCCACAACCTGTGCAACCAGCAGAATTACAGTGACCAATCCATGTCCACTCTTGCTGCCCTGGGAAGCCAACTTCATCCTCTACATCTGTCCTGATCCAAGCAGGTATCAAAACTGGTCTCCCTCCTGACATCTTCTGGGGTCATTCTCCCCACTGGCATCTCTCAAAACAGGACATGACAGTCCAGCCTCTCTCTCTCTCCACAGACCAGCACCATTCTCTCAGGCTGACAGCAGGCCAGAGGTCAGCAATTTTACTTCTTTGAAGGCACAGAGGAATAACTCAGACAGATGGATGGATTTTACATAGGCTCTAGAAACCAGCTTTTACTTCTGTGAATACCATGTATGTGTAGCCAGGCAAACCAGCAGTGCCCTAAGTGCTCTACCCTTTCTTTCAGCTCATGCAGAGAGGGGACACAGTTGAGGACTCTTTGGGCATCACTTGCTTGTCCAGAATCACACAGCACTCATCCTCTATAGCAGCAACCAACACTGTCCGCCCTTTGTGACCTACTTCTTGCTGCAACAAGCCTCCAGGCCGGATTAGTGAGCCCATTTACTACAGAACCACACCTCAAAGCTCCTCTCTGCCCTTATGCAACATCTTGTGCACTATCCCAGAGCCTCTGTGAGCTGGAGATTCTCTCTGTTCATACTACATGGGAAAAGTAAGGAGCTTGCCAACCGCTCCTGAAACAGACACCAAGAAGCCTGATGATAATAAAGTGCCAGGGTTTTCTGTCTCAAGTTCAGGTAGAGCTTCAAGATCACAAAGAAATCATCCACCCATTGCAGATGCAGATACCAGGAGAGGATTTTCTTTTGTTTTTTTCCTATGCTAATATTTCAAGAGGATGAAATTATTTCAATTTTTTTTTAAACTGAATTTTCATGGGCTTTGAAGTGCTACCACACCTACAGCGTGAGGTCTGGCAAACTCAGATGAAAATGGTTAATGAATTTCAGATATTTTTGTTTTCTTATTCTTCTGTTTGATGTTCACACATTGAAACCTAAAAATGTTGGAATGCAATTGTTATTCTTGCATAATAAAGGCTGTTTCTATCACAGCCTGAAATACTGCAGGGGTTACACACAACATGCACAGCTCTGTTACTTTACTGTATCAAGCTCACGATGTTGTTACCTGCAGAAAATCAATTCCTACACTGTAGTTATTACAGACCATTAATTTGTACAAGAAAAAAGTGTGTTCTCACTGGACTTATAAAATTATCTTTTAATATTATAGCCTTTTGTCTTCTTGGGATGGATGAGGAACATAAAAAAAATCCCAACAACAACAAAACCAAAGCAAAATAAAACAAAAACCAGAAAACTGAGTTGATGTGAGAAACCAGCTGATTTTTAACAAACAGATTTGGAGTCCTCTGGAAGGCAGGGCTGCACTTGGGCAACCCTTCAGTCTGCACAGTGTGGGAGCTCACTGCACCCGTTTCAGACACTGCTTTATCTGCTGGGTATTTTCCAGCCCAACTACATGAAGTTAAATCCCAGCAGATGCAGAGGGGACTGGACAGAAAGGAAAAATGGTCAGGGCAGAGGTGTAAGAGCCACCATGACCCTTAAGCAGATGATGGGGAAGCTGTTGATGGGGAGGTCCAGCAGCATGGGGCTGCATCCCCTCAACATAGAGTTCCCTTGTACTTGGCACTGGTGAGGCCACACCTTGAGTACTGTGTCCAGCTCTGGGCCCCTCAATTCAGGAAGGACACTGACGTGCTGGAGCAGGTCCAGAGAAGGGAAACAAAGCTAGTGAGCAGGAGTGCATGTCATATGAGGAGCAGCTGAGAGAGCTGGGGTTGTTAAGCCTGGAAAAGAGGAGGCTCAAGAGTGACCTTATTGCCCTCTATGTCTATCTGAAAGGAGGCTGGAGTGGAGATGGCCTCTTCTCCCAGGCAACCAATAATAGGACAAGAGGACACAGTCTTAAGCTATGTCAGGGAAAGCTTAAGTTAGACATTAGGAAGAAATTCTTCACAGAAAGGGTGATTAGATACTGGAATGCGCTGCCCAGGAAGGTGGTGGAGTCACTATCCCCGGAGAAAGATTAGATGTGACACTTAGTGCCTTGGTCTAGTTGACACGGTGGTGGTCAGCGAGAGGTCCTTTCCAACCCAACTAATTTGGTGTTTCTGTGAACACAGAGGCAACAGGGACTAATGGGAATGGCGCAGAGCTCACAAGGAAAGAAACAATGCTCAGGTGAGTGGGAAAATGCAGGTGAGCATTGTGACATTGACTCTGCTACATAAGGTTAGTTTGTCATGAACCAGGTTTTGATTTATTCAAGTAGAACATGAGCATGGTTTTCCAGACAAACACCAAATTTGTGCTGGATCATGGTAAGTGGTGAGGCCTTTCTTTCTTGGCAGGATTTTGGGGGGAGGCTTGAGGCAGGGTGATGGAGCCCAAGGGCAGCATCCCTCAGACCAGGAAGGATGCAGCCACCTGCGCACACCCACGCCAGAACCAGAGCTTGCCCAGCAAGCCCAGCACGTGCAGGTCCCAACTACAGTTCATTTTGCATAACCTGATTAAAGCCAACAGGTTTGTGCTCGTAAGCACTGAAACACTGTGGGTATTTTGCCTCTGCCTGTCTCACTGTGCTTGCCTTAAAGAGCAGGCTGCAGATGTCCCAGCAGGGTCAGCCAGCCCCATGAAGCTCCAGTCTCCCTGTGGCCATTAGTGGCCTTCCCTTCACCCCCGTGCACCCACGCAGGGACTCTCCTGACCCTGTCCTCACCGGATGATGCTCCTCCCTCTCCAGGAGCACCCTTGTGCCTTTTCCCTTCCCATTTCCATCAGAGCAGTCATACGTCACACCACCCTGCTTAGTGCTCCTCCTCTCCAAATCCGTCCGTAAGGAGTAACTAATCCTCTCTAAGCCCCGGGGGAGGCAGGTAGCCTCCATTTTACACATATAGAAACGGAAGAAGGGGTGAAGAGGTTCAGCCTGTTTCTTTCATTAGATCCCCGAGGATCAAATACACCACTGGTAAGCGTTTTAACTTAAGCTCTTAGGCAATACAGGGTAACCTAACAAACAAACCTAACAATCAGGCACTCAGTGTTTATGATCTGTTTGTTTACGTGACACACAACAAATTTTCTCTGGGCAATTTCTCTGGGTATGTTCATTGTTCTGTAAGCTTGTGTGTGCACGTTTATGGCTGCATCCTCTCCTCTGATCTTTAAGCTAATTTCAGCCAAAGAATTGACTGGAGGCAACAGGAACAATCCATGCAGCCTTGTGAGCTTCCTTCATAAACCTTTGCATGGACTGCACAAGCCACATTTCCCATTCACCCATCCTAACTGCTACACAAGACAGAAAGGAGGACAAATGAAAGCCAGAGAAACCATGAGGTAGCCAGCTGCAAACCTCTCCAGCACAGGAACCCACTGCCAGCATCACCACCGGGCATCCCACTCTCTGGGTTTCTCACATGCATGGTTATTATTTAAGGTCCTATGGTCTAACACATGTGTTCCTTGAAGTGATGGGCTCCCTGGACTTCATCCAGAGGATCAATGAGGATTCTATGATCAACAAGGGCTTTGAGAGAATGCTGCTGTTCAGTCAGTTGTACCCTGCCTGGACACTTAAAGGAGGTGACCTCACTCTTTCAGGAGGTCTGAGACCTCAGTGGAACCAATTCACGCAGTGGAACGCCACACTGCATTACATGTTACAGGAGAATGATCTCCAGTACCAGTGCTGGTAGATATGACCCAGACGGAATATAAAAGTTGCTTTAAAAGCACAAAAACCTCTTAAAGCCACTTCATAATAAGATTTTGAAATAACTGAAATAAATGCTATCTGCTAACAACAACATTTAAAGTGGGCGGCAATCCTGGTTCCAGCATACTTAAGCTTTGCATCAGAACAAAACTATCACAAATTGGCTAAAAACCACAGTGATACGCAGTTGACACCCACGTATGTTACACTGGTTCCCAAGAACAAATGATGTGTATAACATCTCAGTATGCTCCATGTATTATTGCTGTTAAGAATAATGCAAAGTACTTAAAATCTAAAAAAAAGTATATTACAGATAAAAAAAATATGAAAGCCTTTCTTGTACACATATATACATCCCCCCACATTCTCTATAAAATTGGTATTATTTACTAAAACATTCTTTATATAGATAGTAAAAGATCAACAGGAGGTCAAATAGTAGTATATAAATTAAAGAATATTTTTAACTATGAGGTCTCTGGGGTTTTTTCCCCTTTGTTCTTGTAGTAATACACATGCTGAAAAATGAAATAATTATCATACACAGACATAAAAATACCACCTGAAACACAAAATATTAAGCTGACAGAAGTGTCCTCTGAATATCAGTGATTCCAAGTGACTGCAGTAATAGGAAACCAACTAACAAAACCACCTTGGTCAGGAGTATCTGCACTCAACAGCAATAAATACTACTGAAAGTGGTATATCATATAAATACTTCCTCTGTTTTTGCATGGAATGAAGTCTGACTCCTCATCTGTAGCTCCACAATACAGTTATTCTGACTGACAAACTCATCTGATTTCCAATCCAAAGTTTGCTTTATCTCAGTCTGAGGAACTGAACAGACGCTTCTCCCATGAAAAATGACATCCAGCTCACTGTTGACACTTCACTAGTAATCCCATAAGCAAGAACCATGGATTCGCTGCATTTAAAAAAGAATGGCATTTTCCTGCTAAACCCCAAGTACTGGCTCTGACAAAGTCCTCCATGAAATCATCCACCCTGGTCAAGGAAGGAAAACTCTGCAGGCTTTACCCAGCCCATATCCCACAGAGCAACCAAGCAGCTTAGCTGCTGGTGAGAGGAATCTGCTCAGGGAAGGGTTCCCTGCCCTCACCTGCCTGCCAAGGGTTGGCAAAACATCACTTGCTTCCTTCAGTGCTGGGGAACAACCCCTCAGCAGAAGGCGCTAATAAAATAACAGCCATAACTCCCCTTCATTATTTGTTTTTCTTTTGCAAAACACACTCCAGCAGGTGATGCTGCCACTAAATTTCCCAGCATTTGAATTATCTGCAAACACATTAGCAAAATAAATGAAGGTAAATAGCATTTCAAATATCGGTTTCCCTGGGTTTTATACTGCCACAGAGGAAAATTTCACTGGGGAGAAAAATTCTTCATCAGTGTTTGGAACTAAACACTTGGACTAAAGCTTGGAAATAAACTCAAAGATGAAAAACCACATCTTTCCATTTATGAAGGGAATTGATTATTAGCTTGCATAATCCCAAATTTTCCTCTGGGTAAACAAGAACTTCAAGACAGAGCATAGACAAAAACCAGATACATACAGGGGCATTAAAAAAAGGTAAGGCAAGAAAAATAATCTTTTAGGAAGACCATACTAAATGCACACAAACCTCTTTTTCTCAAAGCCTAACACTTATTTTCCATGCATTTATTTTCCCACATTTAGCAGATAATTTCCTTGACACCCCTGAAAATATCAACACTAATTATAGGCATTATTAACGATCACAGGCTACTTCTCCTAACTGCAATTGTTCTAGGCTGAACTTCATGTAGTAAACATTGCATTCCACAGACTGATGAGCCAGCTTTCAGATAAACATGCTTGCTTAAGTATCAAGTATTAACACCCTATGGCAATTCGAGTCCATGCAGAGTGACTCAGTGCAATTATTCCGAGTGTAACAATAAGTGGGCAGTCATGCGGATTTGTAACTTATTGGTTTAAGCATGAAATTAAACAAGCGAGAAAATTAATGAAAACTATTCAATTTTAGACCAGACTGGGGACAAAATATGAGTTAAGTATTATAAACACGACATAATCTCATTTAAGGAGATGCTATAACACATAGGTTTTACAAATAGTTACAGACATTAATCTTGTTAAGTTTATTTCCAGAGTTTTATTCAGTAACAGGATTGATTGGCTGGAGAAACACAGGCTCAGATAAAAAACTAGCTGAAAGCTCTATTTTTGTCAGAGTGATGGATTCTTTTCTTAAGTAACTTGTTTTCTTGTCTTTTGTTCTGAGAGTATAAACATTATTAACAATTCTCCAACTGGCAAGAGAGGCTGAGATGTTTAGTCTTCACCATTCTGGATTGCTTTATGTTTTCTTACACAGTCCAAGAGTCAGAGAAGAGGCAACAACTTTGATTTCCCTTCCCTGTAAGATGACCTTTCTTTTGCTTGCAACTGCATCTTGCCTTTGAAGCACTGCATATACATCTGCTCCACGGCTTCACGCTTGCTCTGGGAGGAGATGGGTTGCAGATCCGGATAAGCAGAACTATTGCAACCCATGAGTTTACATATCTGACACAACCAACATTAACATCCAGTTCCCTGTTGTTTACTCACATCCCATCATCACTAACTTCCCACAGCCAAGCCTCTCTACAGCTTTCATGTGGCTGCTGTTATTTCTGTTTGCACCAAGAGGTCATTTCGTATGCCAGCAGAAGGGATACTGCTTTCTTCTGTGACTTCAGGCAGCTTCTAGGAAACAAAGATTTCCTGCCTCCCTTCCAACTAGAGGCAAAGGTCAGTGACTTTAACAATGAAGCACAGTGTTATAGCTTGATATTTCAGTGCTAAAAAATTTACCCACAAAAGCAAAGAGGACAATTGCGATGTAAAATTCCACATGCAGTGCCCAAAACACATGCTTGTAGCCCAAGCAAGGATTTGTGCCCACTAAAACATTGCTATTATGTATAGGTTTTCCCAGAAAAATGCTACATTACTAAGCAAAGGCCCAACACATTGATATATCTGTGTTTTTGTTAAGAAATGAGAAGTACAATATATGCAGTATGAACAAAATAGGATACCTTCCTTGTTGGACTCAACAGCTAATGGTCACACTCATGCTTTACCTTCCATGCTGTGACCTGTTCCAGACTCTCTGCCATCCCCTTGACCTACCAAAACCATTACACTGAAGGGGTGCTTTCTTGGCACCAACATTGCTTTTCACTAACATACCAACTAACATTTGCTGACATACCATCCTACGTCTATGATATTCCTCATATTCAGGAACCAAGAGGAAACATATCGGGAATAGCTTTGCCATACATTTTTCAGAGCAGTATAATACTGCCCAGAGCACCAAGGCCTCCGTATGTACTTTTGAGAGGTACATTTGCAAATCAACACCCTTCCCAGACAAAGGAAGTAACCACCAAAAAAACACAGGGAAAACTGTTTCATTATTTGGATCAGAGTTTGTAAGAGTGGTCTTAGCTGTCCCATAAAGGGAATGGCAGCTTTTTTGCTAATGTTCACACAGTAGCTCTTCTACTCTGTTTGGAGGAGATAGGACCCTAAATCAGCACAGGCCAATGCAGTATCTCACATCAACAGCAAGCCCCCTTTATCGTTTCACTGGATACTGGGATAGTGATCTGCTGGATGTAACACACTGCATTAAGTTTTGCACATTTTCATTTCTGTAGAAGCTAAGTGTTCCCTACAGAGTGGTACTTTTTGTTTACAGTTTTTTACAAGACTCCCAAATGTATCTTTCAGAGGAAATACTGGCAATGTAGTAGTTTATACTGCACACAGATAAATGCCTTCTCAGTTCACACTCATGACCCACCCCACCATCAGGCAGCACAGCTACAGAAGCTTCAGCGAAAGGCGCAAGAACCCTAACACTAGTCAATGACATGAAAAACTACCCCATGCTGTCTCTTCTGTTCCCCTGCTGGAAATCAAGACCTTGGGAGGACGCCTATGCCCCGAAGCACTAGACTGTCAGCTAGTAACTCTTTTCCAACAGCTTCTATCCTAGAAGGCTCACTCTTTTGGGGTTACTTACCAGAATGCAGAAAAGGCTCATGCAAACCTCTAAGACTTCATCCACAAAAATGAGGTTGGGCCACTTTCTCTGCCCCAGTTGTTTGGGCACACTTCCTCTTGCAGCCTCTGCAACGAGTATCCAGCCACTCACGCAGGTGACAAAACTCACCATGTAAGGTGCTTACGACAGCACTTCCCAAACTAGTCAAGCATGGGGTAGAATAAGGACACATGCAGAACAGAAATCCAGCCATTTTCCTGAGTGGCTTCAACGAAATTAAAATCCTCCATCTACTTGCTGATTGCCTCCATTTAAGACAATTAGTTAAATGCACACACATCTACCACTGTGAAAAACAGGTGTGTTGTACCCAGGATTTAGAGAAAGACAAAAAACATTTACTGCATAGACAGACTGCCTGTATATGAGGAAAATGGTATAGATGGTACAGACTAAACTTGCTCATACATCAACAGCCAAGAAAGAAGAGTTAGGAACGAATGGGAAAGCACTTACAGTTGCCTCTTTACCTGAGCAGAAGCAACAAGCAGGGCCTCTGGTACACTGAATATATGACTTCTCTTTTGACTACTCTCCAAGTTAGGAGAGAGGCAGGAAAGGAAGCATAAGTCCTACTGACAGAGCAGCAGAAGCATGCTTTTCTTATGCTCCAGTCCCTGGAAAGCTGTCACCTGACCTGCACCACATCCTTATTTTTCAGTAGTTCTCCATCTCCCTGCTCTTGCTCTACAGAGACACTGGTTCATGCTCCATCCCTGTGTCCCCACATTTCTTGCCCATCCCCTCCACACCTTGGTTGAAGTAGCAGAGACTACATAGATAGCTTTACAGTGGTTGTAAAGCACACAGGACCTTCTTCAGTGGGACCTGACAACCAGGAGTCCCTTCTCCAGCCCAGGTGAGCAACCATAGAGTGGTGGCACAGGTTCTCTGAACCACTGGAGGGGCCTGCCAAACTGTCTCTACTCCAGCATGACATTCCTCTGCCCAAGGGAAATAATTTTCTCTACACTGATTCACTGATTTACAGCTGGTTAGATACTCCCCCCACCTCCTTAGTGAATGCACACATACACAAGCAAATGGGCTGCAGCTGCAGGGACAAACCCCAGGGGAGGCAGAGTGATTGATGTGCCATATACAGCCTGCCACCAGTTGAGAAAGCTCCCATCTGAAAGGATAAATTGCTGATCTTCAGTGTCAGAAGTTCCTTGTACTGTTTAATATGAGGGACCAGTCCCATGTTCAAGCCAAGGCCCTCCCTATTCATAAAATTCACACAGATCCATGAAGGAAAAACCCTTTCTCGTGAGTGTGGTAGGAATCACGTGCTTTTATGTTGTGTTTCTCCTCTTTGAGCACAAAGCCAGCTGAAGGGAGCTTCTTCCTACTGCCTTTGTTTCAGTGTGGGCCAGGTCTACACTGTCACCATAGCTGCTGCCGTGACTGGGACCACCAGATCGCTGTGGTGTGGGGACCAGCCTGGGGTGCAAACCTGACTACCCCTGAATGGCAAGTACTGTGGCCAGACCCCTCTGGTACCCAAACTAACCTGTTCTCAGTTAGGCTGAAAATTCCAGTATAATGCTGTTTCACATCTTCACCAGATCCTGTTTTCAAGGTGAGGATGATAGCTTTATGTGTTGTAGTAATTGTTTTGTACCAAAGCAGAGAACAAAAGGAGCAATGGCAGGAATGGGACAGAAACACTAACTTACATGAGTGGCAGAGTCCAAGAATAGTGCACTGGCCCATACACTCACAGCCAAGGAGAGATCAGCTGGTTGAGAGTAGCTTCTTGCATCTCATGAGAGACTACCAGTGAGAATGCCAACAAGACAGAAGTGAATAAAAAGCTAGGTCACTGAGACTACTAAATGCCAAGAGGCACAAAAAAACATCTGCAGAAAAGCTCATTAATCATAAAATACCCTCCTGTGCCTTACACAGGGGAGCCAAGATAAACACTGGAGTTTTAAATTCTTTTCAAGAAATTACACCAAATGACATGAATTCTGCATGTATCCATGTTTGGGTTTCTAGGCAATAAGATTTTAGTATAACTCTATTCCATGCCAGGTACTAGTTTTAAAATGGAAGTCAGACCACCTTGACATCAGATGGTGGGAGGTCTGAGACACTGCATATGACTAAAGTCTATTTCTCTGAAGACACTGTGGGATTGCCCTCCCATACTTATATGAGAAACGGCTGCTTCTTTCTGGTGGTGGTGGTTGTGTGTTTTTAATGTAAATGCATTTCCCCTTCTCCAGAAAATGTTCCCAGGGTATTGCGGCACCCTGAGAGTAAGCCTTGCATGGCATCTTGCTTTAAGGGAAAACTGAAGTTTTCTCCTACAAAGAACTGAGGAGACATCACAGCCAGAGTCCTCCCAGAGAAGAGCAGCAACACGCTCCCAGAGGAAAGTAGAGGCCAGGAACTCAGGACTGACCCAGGATCTCCCATGTCTGCAAGACTGAGATGTGAAAACAAGGTCCCTACAATTAAAAGCTAAAGTAAGCTATGATAATCTAAAAAGGACTCAACTGCATCAGATTTTTGGGAAACCACTCAACAAAGGCAGTTCATTACATAAGGTCCAATTTTAAGGTATGACTGTCATAAAGGAGTGTAAGAATAGGGTTTTTTCACACTTTTGCCATTAATGGAGACTCCATGTAGAATATAATTTTTGCTGGGGAGCAGATGACCTTGCTGCAGACTAGGAGGAGTAAACAAAACTGAAGGGTACAGGTTCCACTGTGTACCTGCAGCAATGCCAGCTCAGCATGTGTCCATCTTCCCGTCTGTTTGATCTTGTTTCTCTTCTGCAACAATCTACTGACCCCTTACTTCTACCACTTATTAGCAACATAGATAAATGACTGAGTTTAAAACATCTTGAAAAAGTTGTCGTTTTTTGTTTTCTAACCTGAACATTTCACTGGCAGGGGTCTTATTAGAATCATAGAATTGTTTAGGTTGAAAAAGACCTCCAAGACCATCGAACCCAAGCATTAACCCAGCACTGCCAAGTCCAATACTAAATCACGTCCCTAAGTGCCACATCTCCACGTCTTTTAAATACTTCCAGGGATGGCAAGTCCACTACTACCCTGGGCAGCCTGTTACAATGCCTCACAACACCTTCCATGAAGAAATTTTTCCTAATATCCAGTATAAACCTCCTCTGATGCAATTTGAGGCCATTTTCTCTTGTCCTATTTCTTGTTACTTGAGAGAGGAGACTGACCCCCCACCTCTCTACAATCTTCTTTCAGACAGCTGTAGAAAGCAATAAGGTCACCTCTGAGCCTCCAGGCTGAACACCTCCAGCTCCTCATTAGACTTGTGCTTCAGGCCTTTCACCAGCTTGGTTGCCCTCCTCTGGACCTGCTTCAGTATCTCAATGTCCTTTTTGTAGTGAGGGGCCCAAAACTGAGCACATGATTCAAGGTGTGGCCTCACTAGTGCCAAATACAGGAGATGATCAGTTCCCCAGACCCACCACTAATGGCTATTTTGAAGCAAGTGGATGCAAACTAAATGCCTGCAGAGAGGAAAGAGTGAAACAGGAGGCTTGAGGTGGAAGACTTGGCAGTCCTCTGAAAATGCCCAATGTGAACCCACTTTCAGCTCAAGTTACCAGCTACAGACAACTGCAGAGCCATGAGACTTCATCTTAGCCCACCAGGAATACATCTTCCCTATCTATGGCTCTACAGCAGCAGGTACAACGGTGACATGGCCTAACATAAGGCATGCCACAGTGCCACCAGAAGAGCAAACTGAGATGATCTTTCTTCTGGTTGCTGCATAAGGCACAGACCAGTGTCCTCTGACCAAAGGGGCACAAAGTAAAGAGGTGGAAGGACCTTTCTTTTCTTGCTGGAAACCTACTGGAACAATAACCACCTCATAAAGGGCACCACAAAACTTAGCATGCTCATTGCTGACGTCTGCGTTGTTACAATTCTGACTCCTGGTGCCTTGTCCAAGTGTATTTCAGATGGGGCAAGGGGAATATCCTTATTTTAGTGACAAATTCAGGTATCAGTAACAGGCACATTCTCTGTTCACCATAAGCCTTCTTTGCATCTGATGAGCACAACTGGGAGGAAAGGGAGTAAAGAGAGGAGGGTATTCTGCATTTATGTTTCCATTAATTCAGCATGAGAAATAGATCAAATGTTCATTTATTCTGCGTTCCAGGACATTTCTTCCAGACACTATATATAGTTTCTCAGATACCAGCATCTCCTTCACCTACATATTCACATTAATCCATAAAAAACTGTGAGTCATTACGCAAAGTTCCATCCAGAAGAGTAAGCCATTCATCCTTTGTGGGAGGAGGAGGAGAGGGGAAATTAAGAGCTGTTTCCAATTTAATTGGCAGACTTTACATTTTTGTTCTGCTTCCATTGGAAAGTGTGGTGCTAATTTTTCTGCCACAGCTTGCAACCACGGTGAGATCTCAATCTGCTTCATTTACGTCTTACGTCTAAGACTGCTAAAAAAATGTACCAGAACTGTATTTTCCACATGCCTCTGGTCAGCATGCAAATTGTACGTGCTGGACTAAAAGTTTGTGTTATTTTGGGGAGTCAAATGTTTTAAAACTCTCCACAACTGTTAATTGCCTTTTTCAACTGCTCACGCCTGGTGTGGTATCTTGAGAGCACAACACCTTCTGAACACACAGTGCTCTGCAGCATACCCTCGACTTTCATACAGTAAAGCACATTTATGCCCCACCCTGCCTTTACTGCACCTTCTAGTCAAAAACATGATTTCCTGTAAGTAAGCAGCTCTTTTTTGGGGTAATTTTGAAGCGAGGCTGAATAGGAAGCAGCAGCTTGGAACAGGTATGTGTTTTAACTCCTACATCACCTATTTTGACACTGGAGTTTTCATTATGTGTTCCCCTTTCCCACATGACAGAGGACTGGACTTTGACTGTCTTCTAATTTTTCACTGTTTGTGTAATTTCTGAGTTTTTTCTCAGCTGCTTCTTTGCTTTGCACCCTCATTTTCAAACCTAACTATTCCAGCCTTGCAGCTGCACACAACATTTATGACTATTTCAATTCAACCTTCCTCATCTTGTCCCTTTTTCCAAACAGCCCCTAAATCACAGTGGCCAGTCTTTGCACCAACTGTGTCATCCAAGAGTTGCCAGTGTTGCATTGATGCAGAAATCATCCATCACCCTGCCAGCATTGAGCTGCGTTCAGCCCACAGGAGTTTCTGAGCTCCCAGGATGATCAGCAACCTAGCACTGAAGAGCAAATTCTCTGGAGAAGGACTGAAACCTTCCCCTTGAGCTGCTCCCAGAGCTCCTGCAGCACTCACGGTGAGACATCTGGGAAACTTGATCTATAGAAGGATTTTGACAAGTGGACTGCAAGATTACAAAGGCCATCAACCTCAAGTCCATAGTAAATAATACACAAATACACCAACTCAACAGTCTTTCTGCAGATTAACTTAAGCCAAACTGCTATGAGATTTTCAGCAACTTTTCCCAGCTTAAATCAATTTAGTTCTGTATGACTTTGCTAATGATTCACATACTTTGCTACATTTTTGTGGGACATTAGATTTCCCTGCAGTTACTCCTTTTCAAAACATGTATCAAGCCTTAACCCTTCCACAATGGTTGCATATCAACATTTGCTAAAGCATCAAACACACAGCTGAGAAGAACTGTTGGGTTCTTCAGTACCAGTCTGAACTGACAAGGAGATACAAGGTGGCACAAACATCAGAGAGACTGCTCTACACCACTAATATCTCATAGCTACATTTGACAGTTCAATTCTCTCAAGCTCTCCCCTGGAGCAGAGCATTTGGAGTCCTGTCAACCAAACTGATGCCAAATATTCCAGGTGCCTCCACGGGAAAACCACATTTTTCTTCATAAAAAAGAGGAGTACGTAAAATATATCCTATTCCATGGCAGCACAGGACATGAACTAAAAAAAAATCCAACAAACCAACAAACAAAGGAACCACCGCCACTAAAGCAGCACAATCTGCTAAGAACGAAGAGCGTTACATCAATCGGATGAATGTGCAAGTGTAAGTCTGACCCTTCCATTCCCACTTCTTCCCCAAGGCATCACATGCAGTTTTATCCACTGTAGCTTGCTGGGCTATAGCGTTTCACCTGAAATGTAAGAATGTGAGCCACATAATACATTCAACAAATATTCAAGGCATAAAGCAGCACCTGAACAGTTAAGGAAAATTACAAGCCCTAAAGTAAAGATTTCAAAATTACAAGGAAACAAATCTGTACTTGCAAATGTTAACATCAAGTTTCTTGGGATATGGTGCAGAAGAAAGGCATCTCATCTACAGAGAGAGAGTTTCCTCAAAAATTCCAGGTATTTAAGCTTTCTTTTTATTTTATTTTAAGGCTCACCAACAGTTTGTATTAGGCACCTAAAATTTAAAGGGTATGAAATTATTTAATCTCAAAAGGCGACCTTTAAAAGGCAAAACACGCATACTCTTAGCTTACAAGTAACAACCAGGGAAAACTTTCTTTTTCTTTTAAAATGAAGCTATGCTTCTTGAACTCTTAAAAACTATGGAAACTTTTAAAGGTAGAAAATGCCATGGAAAAAAAAAAGAGAAAAAAAAGAAAAAAGAAGAAACGCAACACTAGATAATTTTAAACACTTCACATACCTAAAAAGGGCATATTAAACCACAACCTTAGTCATAAACCTACAGTAAGAGCAAAGACAAAGTACCGCAGGCACGACCTGCAGTCGCCTGGCTGTCAGCGAGGCAGGTTCGAGCGCACAGCACCACATGCCAAAGGAAGTGGATGTCATACTACGCCTCGAGCATCTTCTGCTCTGCCCCCCACCCTCCCCGACCACCTGTATCAGCCTCAGAGGAAGGAGACATGCTCCCCCAGACTTTCCAGCTATGCTGTTCCAGTCACAAAGTATGCACACAGCCATCAGCACATGAGTGAAAATTCATACATGGAGTACCAGCATCAAGTCTTTCTGCAACGATTAACATAGTTTGCGGGCAAGCGAGACTTACTTTCTCATTTTTTAATTGAAAAACAAACCAGAAAGCAGCCCAAAGAGCAAGACAGACCCCCCTCCATCACAACTGTGCCCTTTCCCTTTCTCCCTCACATACACGCCTACCCACACCTACGCTGTGCTGGAAAAAGGCTGTAAGCACGGCATTACCACTAGTGTGTCCTGCGTACTGGGAGTTGTGGTTTTGAGATTAAACGCCCAGCAAAGAAATTTCACCCTTTTGACCATAATTTTCCACAAGCAATTGAACACAGATGAGGAAACTAGAGAAATGTCTAAATTTCCTCTCCTGCTCAGATACAGCAGTATGGTTGAGATCACTTCTCTGTGATAAGCTAAAATTAGGGCAGAAAGGGCACACACCGAGTGTCTGAGAGAAGATGCCAAGGCATGGGACTGTGCTGCCAGGGACACCGTGAACTGGTACCCAGTAACCGCAGGACCTGGTCTGGGGGCTCTCCTTGCAGGTGCCAGAAGGGCACACTGCCTCCACCAGCTTCCAAGTACACTGCTATAGGTGTCTTTCAATCAGCGGTCAGTCTTTCAGGGAAAAAAAACCCCACCATGTAATTCCTACACACACACACCCACACCCCGAAACACCCAGCCATCACAGAAAAATAAGTTTTACCCCTGTAAACCCCAAATAAGAAAGGAGCAGAAATAAAATATGTAGGGAAAGCAACTTGTTTTCAGAGGGTCCTCTGCAAACTCTTGGGGTTCTTTGCATATTCTGCAACAACGATTTTCTCTCTTTGAGCCATTTCAGCTTTGCCAATACGCTGGAGGAGGGAACCATGGGTGGGGAGGGAGTTAAAAATAAAAACAAACACTGAAAAGCTATTTGTAAACTGTTTCACCCCAGTGAACCCTTCAACTCGCGGTTTCTCTAACCGACTGCACAGCACACCTGCAGAGCGAGTCGGGGCAGGAGCCACCTCTCTATAAATACCCGGGAGAACCCTGCTGCACCTCCTCAGGCACCTCTCTGTGCAGGAGGGTGGCCTTGGGGTGCCCATCTTCATGGGAATAATCTATACTTTACAGTGAGGTAACAAATGGAAGGTGGACATGGCACAACACCAAATAAATATATTTCCTCAGATAAAAATGCGCTGAACACAATTTCGGCTTTGCAACAGTCAACACTGCCCTTATCTGGGTTTGAACCTGGGTCTCAGGTGCATGGTCATCTCTCCTTCACCCTATCATCTCTAGCCAGACAAAGAAAGCAGCTGTGCCAGGGTGTTAGACCAAGCACAGCTGTAAATCCTGCAGCCTCCTCTGCCCAGTCCAGATGATCTGCAACCTGAGGTGCCAAACCCAGCAATTAAGAAATCCCCCAAACACTGCACAGCCCCATGAAAGTCAGGTGCCCTTCTCCTTCAACGTCTGTTCAACTCCAGGTCTATTCCAGGTCTGTTGCCTGGCAATGACCAACAGAGGTCTGGAGCAAAAGGCTGGAAGCAAAGGCATTCCTTGCAATTTTGGTTTACTCACAGTACAACAAAACAGCACCATTTCTCAGCTCTGGGTGGAATACTTCTTAAACAAACAAACAGGAAAAAAACAAAAACAAAAACACCAAAAACAAACTCCAAACCACCTTCAAGCAGTGAATCAGCCATCACTTGAGCCATGCAAGCACCATACACACCAAAAACATCCGACAGCTGCACAGCCAACCTCAGCCTTTGCTCTTCTTTGCCTGCCCACCCCCTTCACCCCCACCCCTCATAGCCCAAAACCATCAAGAAGACAGCCTTCTTTGTAATGCTCTGAAGTTTTAAATCAGAAATGTGAAAGCAATGCTGGTGTGGGCACAGACAACCTATGTGCAGTGGGGGACTGCATTAACTAACACTGCTGATACTGAAAAATGTGCAGGTAACCAGCATGGGCAAATGCAAAGGCTGGTGTCCAAATAAGCATCCCCAGTATGGCTGCTTGTTCAAAGCTTACCCAAACTATCCAAACTTACTGATGTGCAAAGTAAGACTAAGACTGCAAGGGAAAACCTTTCAGAAGACCTAATTCTTCACACTGGAACATGGCTACCAGGACATTTTGGGTATTTACACAGACCAGAATTGGATTCTAGGAATCCAGTCTTGGAAAATGGATGTTCCCCTACCTTTTCCTCAAGACCAAATAAAGTTTTTCTTATTCTGACAAAAGCAGAGTGCGACAGAACTCTGTTATGTGCCATCATGCTGCAGGAGGAGAGGCCAAGGGCTGCCTACAAACCCTACAACAAAAGGCTATTCCTTCCCCTCTGCCAGCTTTTGCATTGCCCGTTTATGGAACCGTGGCACAGGCAACACCCCAAAACCACCTGCACCACAGGACTATCGTAAACAAAGAGGACAACTTCACTGTAAGAATGGACTGAAGTTGCTGGGGAGGACAACAGGCACCTGTGGAAGGAACAAGGAAAAGTGTGGAGCCAAGCAAAGCATGTCTGGCATTCGTGTTTACCACTGCCACCTTGCCCTACCCCCACACACGTACATACTCCCCATAGCACTCAAGTCTGTTCTGCACTTTGAATTCCTTTGCTGCTGAGTGCGGTAGTCAGCCCTTTCATGTTATTTTAGAGCAGACTGTAAAGACTTTGGTCCTATAAAGTTCTCCTGTGACATTACTGACCTTGTTACTCTTTACGCTACTCCAGTTTCCATAAGAAAGAAAAAAGTAGTTAAAAAATTCTCAAGTGATTCAAACAAGTACTGTGTTCATCTTCAGAAATAACTGGCATCACCTTGAGATCAAAATATCTACCCCATCGCAACAGAATTTATAGCTTCAAGTTCTACATAGATAACACTTCAACTGCACAGCAAATTTTTTTTCCAACAAAACTAATAATGAAAGGCACTAGAAATATTTGCAGCAGGCAGCTAGTACCAATTACTACTTTCCTTGCAAGCTATTTTCATTAAATTAGCCTTGATAGCATCACAATTTGTTGAGGTTGGAAACAATAAAAATTAGCAAGTCATGACAGTCTAGGGAGGGAAGGAGGGAAGGAAGGAAGCAATATTTACCCCTTGAAAGTAGGAGCTGCAAAGAAAAACAAGAACCATTACACTGATTAAGTAACATGCAGGTTGCTGTACAACTGAACTTGTGCACTGCATTTGTAATCTTGTATTCTGCTTTAACAACTGGGGCTAGACAAAACAACTGGACTGCAGCTGTACAACACTGCATGCCAGACCTTACTTGCTTTGATCTCACAGAATGGTAAAAATTTTTAAGAGAAAGTTTAGAGATTATTTCAATGATGTTCACAGCTTTATAAGCTTGGAATTTGCTTGTTGGTGCATTAAGCATTACTCACTTTCTGAACAAAGTGGAAAGTTAACACAAATTGGCAGATGACTAACTGTCCAAGAAAGAGATTACTGAATGAATCACTGACTCTACTTTTAGTCTAATAATAAGACAAATGAAGAGGACCAAGAAGGGGAAAAAGACAAACAAAAAATTTCCTTGCAGAGTGCTTAAATTTGCATTGCCCATGATTTTCCAGCTGTGACAAACTACGCACACATTTTATAATTTACCATGAGTTTAATACAGGGGTTAGCTTACTGATATGCTCACCACCACTTAATTTGGATTTCTGTAAGAAGAGTTCTGCTTCATACTTTCCCTTGGTATACATTTAATAAGTTACGGGAATAAATGAAGAGATTGGAAATTAAGTTAAATTGCCAAGTTGGCAAGGTACAGATTCCACACACAAAAGTACCTCAGGCACAGCAGATACCTGAAATTGCCCTGAAGTAGAATTCAGGTTTCCCAGCTCAGGAGGACATAACCAAAAGCTTGCCAGTTAAGTTCTGGTGACAAGTTTGTCTAATACACATGATCAGCATTCAGCTTTGCATAAAATCACACCTGCTGCTGCTCAGGAACACAGGAAAATGGTGGCAGTACCATCCCCCTCCCAAACAACAGCCATCTGGCTCAAGCAGCCTTGTGGGGTGATGCTACATGCAGCAACTCCAGGGGATTTGGGTTTGCCCCTCAGCAACCTGCACCCCTACTGCTCCACCTGTCTTTCCTGTTCTAGCTTTGCTGCTCTTTGGACCTCTGGTCTTATTCATCAACTTGCCTAGGAAAATCAGCCAGGGTTAAGAAAATGGTAACACTGGCAGGTACTAGGTTAGAAAGCTGAATCAGCTCAGCAAAGCACAATAAGCACATGACCAAGCAGGACCTCCAAGTGGCAGAAGGTGTTATCACCTTGTAACTTCACTCACTCGTTATGAAGGATGAAGTTAGACTCCTTCTCTCACCTGAGTGAATTCATGCCACTCTGGTCATCTGCTGAACCCATAACTCAACATTGCTTGCCATCATACCCAGAGTGATAAAAGGTTGCAAGGAGATCTGAAGGTCTAGGATTGCAGCCACATGGTTCAAAAAACTCTGCACAGCCATCAAGTCTACTCATTGTCTCAGATGTAACAGGTTTAAAATTCACAAGAGTTCATCACATCTGGGAGATTGGTGACACAACCAGGTTGCATAAGGCCAGAAGCCATAATAAGCTGGGAAGCAGAACAGTTACAGAATCACAGAATGTTTGGGGTTGGAAGGACTCTGAAGGACTTTGAAGATCACATAGTTCCAATCACCCTGCCATGGGCAGGAACACCTTCCAGCAGACCCATGCTTAAACTCCCATCCAACTTGGCCTTGAACACTAACAGGGATGGGGCATCTGCAGCTTCTCTGGGCAACCTGTTCCAATGCTTCACCACCTTCACAGCAAACAAGTTCTTCCTAATATCTAATCTGAACCTACCTTGTTTCAGACATTTGAATAGTTGCAGGACATAGCACTTTTGCATTCTGTTAACATGAAAGAGGCATTTGATTGAGTTCTGCTTTCCTCTAACTTTTTTCAATTGGCTGTTGCCGACAAGCCAAAATTAAACATCCCAAACCTCTCATGCCCCAGAGAGCAAGCTCCTACTGCCAAGCTACAGGTTAGGCTGGGCAAGGGCTGTTAATAGTTTTCTGCAGAACTGCCATGTTGCCAAAGCAAGACAAGAATGTCCTCAGGAGCTGAGGCATGATGCTGTGATGGTCAGTGCATTTTGGGGACCAGACATCCCATGGTCAGCTCTACATCTTTTAACAAGTTTTGGTTTAATTTGACTCAGGTCCTTGACAAACTCTGCAGTAAACTTAACACACACAAAACTAGCCCTACACATACAGTGAATAATTTCCTGCCAATTTAGCTTTCAGCGCTGGCCCACTGAGACAGGTGCCAGGGAAAGCAAAGGCAAGGAGACAAAATGCTGAGCAGAATCAGTCTCAAAATTCAGTAGCAACACTGGCAGCTGCCCTTCGCTGGTCCAGCCTTCAGTGATTCTGGACACAAAACCCACTTCTGAGTCAACAGAGTTCAAAGTATGGATGTGCTTTAGACACAGTATTCATTTGCTGTGATCCAACTCTCCTGACACTTTTGATGGCAAGATTTTCTAAAGACAAGCTGAAATCAGAGTGCTGAACCTACATCCTCTTGAAATCCAAATGACTACTGACACCTTATTTTGCAGTCATTACCGACTATTCTTCTGTGAACTTCACTAAGAACTGCCCATAAATAAATCCCCCTTAGCTGGAAGTTGGCCTTTTCTGCTATACTGATCTGAAAATAGTAAAATCTTATTGTTGCCATGTAACAAACAACTGGATTTTCATATCTTTCAAAGTTTTATTTCCACAGGCTTCTGAGCCTCTATTTTTAGTGTGCCTCTCCCAGTAAGAGGCTACAAGACAAAGGCTCTCCATCACAGGCTGGTTACACAAGAAACTGACAAACATATACAAGGTATTTCAGTACAACCCAAGTTAACTACATAAATATATTTAAATATTTAGTGGTAAAAGATGCCCTCTAACAATGAGAGAGCTGGGATAGGTCTAGATTTTCTGAGATTTGTGACAGAATGGCTTTTGTAAAAAGCACACTGCTTTTAAAATAGAGTAAGAAGAAACAAAGAACCATCCCGTCCTTATAAGGAATAACTTACCACTATAAATACTGTAACAACAGAGAAAGTAAACATGGAGGCTTCATAAATGTTGGAATTTTCACTCTAACAGGGAAGAAAATACTAGCTCTGCTTCATTTATACTCTTTAAATCTGTATAACACAGGCAACTTGAAAACAGATAACGATACTGAATATTAATGCAGCAATTAAGGAGACCACCATTAAAAGTACAATACCCTGAAAAAAAGAATTAAAATTTCATATACTGTAACACCAGGAAGGGCATGCTCTGCTTATATTAAAACAAGATAACCTCACGTTCTACAAGGCACAATTTCAAACAAATACGCGCTAGGGGCTGCTTCACTGCATTGAACACAGGGCAGAATCTTTACAAAAATATTTCAGCCTCACAGATAAACAATTAAAAGGATTTGAAAACTACTAGTTTTTAAAAGAGAGAGAGAGAGAGAGAGACACAGAGAAATAGAAGAATTTAATAGATCACTTTCTGATTTGCCCTTTTTTCAGTATCACTTTCAGTACTGGAAGGCGTGCATTTCCTTCCAGGTAGCAAGAGACACATCCTACAGTTGTCATTTATTCTTCAAACCCTTTTTTCTGTTTACTTTTCCCCTCCAGATCCTTTGATCCCAGCTCAAACAGCAATACAGGCTCGGCAGTCTTACTGTCCCTCTCTTTACCAGATTGGAAAAGAGGTGGAGAACAGCAGCTCGGCAAGATGAGGTGTGCCAAGTCTTCCCCCACTCGACATAAGTTGATTATATTTTCCAGATGCACATCTCTGACACCGAGGCTAAGTATCAGCGATACTCTGTGGTGAAATGCAAAACACTGAGGAAGGGACAGGAGATGGGAAGACTTCAGCAGTGTAAGCAGTGGTATAAGTATAGTTTCCTTTGGAGGGTACAAGATCTTCATTGCTGCACAGCAAATCACTAAATCTTCCATAAATTGAAAAAAAAAAATCACGAGGTAATATTTTCCAACCTTTTACTAAGAGTAGGGGCCAAAACCACACGTTTTAAAGGTCTTTCACAGTTTTATTATTAGAAGTAGAAACCCTACTGATACTGATGAGTCATTTGTATTGGCGGAAACCAAGAACACCCATTTTCTTCATGTGTTACAAAGCTCTCAGTGTGGTTTTCAATACATTACTGGTCAAAGTAGTTGACTAAAAACAAAACAAGTGACATGAACTCACCTTGTTGTTATTAAACCCTGTTTTACACCAGCTGATTTTGTTTATCACACTTTCACAGATCGCTTATTTTTCACCCCATTCCACAAGAAAAATACACAAAAGGCAACTACGAGCCTAAACTCCCTGACAGTAAATCCAGAACTGCAGATGGCTAATTCATTCCACTTCTGCAAAGGCTTTTGTGATCAACTGAGAAAGGAGGAAAGAGAAAAAAAAAAACAAAACAAACAACCCACAGCAAGATCAGTTAAAAATCATCAGTCAGCAGAAGCTATCGCTTTAAGATCCTTATGAGTAATCAGAATAGAGTCTGTAAATAAAGAAGCAGTTGTACAAGAGCATGAGCAGATGAAGGAATCCTTTCACGCTAGCAGCCAGTGATGTTGCCACACAGGAGATAAAAAACAGATTAAGAAATAGTAAGATTCTGAACATTAAGGATAGCTAAAACCATGTTTTCAAAGCTTAATCAGAATTCTTTGCTGGCTTTAAAAAAGATTTCTACCGTAAAAAAGGGGTGGAAGCTGGGAGAGTACAGCTTGCATTTGGAAAAGGAAAATACAATTCATAGGCTAGACTTGCCCTGTGCAAATTTGGAACAATGCTGAGGGGAGGGTTGGTTTAATAACATCCCATTCACACACACCAAAAAACAACAACAAAAACCACCAAACCCAAAACCCTAGCACACACACAAAAAAAAGAAAAAACCAAAAACGAAATAAACCCCGGCGGTTTAGCCCGCTGAACACCCATAGCATCCAGATGCGCTTCGAGCACAACCTCTGCAGCGGTGCAATGAACTTCCACTTTAACCTATGCACCTAGAGGAATGGCAGCCGGGCAAAATGACAGTGTATTTTGATGTTACAGGGGAAGAAAACCACAGCAAAGCAGTGACCGGAGAACTGAAAATAACCTTTGCACAGCGGCTCGGCAGTGCCGGTCTCTCCGCCCGCGCCTCCTATTGTGGATACTTTATAGCCAGGGTAGCTCCGAGCTGCACCAGACACGTGAGTCAGCAAGAGCGGCTCGTAGGAAACTGCTGACATGTTCAATCGCTCTCACACACACCGAACACACCTACCCACTAAATAAAAAACAGGCTGCATGCAAATCGGGGTGAAGGAACACCTCCACACCTACGGTTCCTGTTTTCCTAGTTCAGGTTTAAATTTTAAAGTGATCGCCAAGAAAAAATTTAAAGGCAAAAAAATTTTAAAAAAAAACCATTGTATGTCAGCTATAATAAGTAGCTGTGATTAAGTCTCAAGGGTCATTTTGTTTATTTAAGCCACCTTGCCTTTTTACAAAAAACTAACCTGCTGCTCCAAAGCCCAGAAGCCCTGCTTGGTGACAGCAGCAAAGAGTTCCTGTCTTTCTTAGTGGGGAGACTCCTTTTGAGCCTGTGCACCAAACCCCACGTACCCATCCGTACCCATCACAGCCTGGCTGAGTGTTTCCAAAGCTCATGAGAAGAAAAACAACAAAAAACAAACAAAACAAAGAAAAGCTTCAGGCTTTCATTGCAACTCCCACTACAGAGATACTGGAAATTCCCATGTTTTTCGTTCCTAACAGCTTTTCAAACATCTTACTGGGTTGATACTACGGCACAGAAAGTTGTATGCAAATGATAGGTCTTAGGAATACATCTGGGAGGATCCGACACTTTTAGGTCACCTTTTAAACTAAGAAGAAGAAAAGGGCATAGCTCAGGTCCTGATGTCTCTTGCCCTTGCAGCCACCACCACTACTCCTCCTCCGTTTCCTCTGAGGCGCTGATTCTGGACTGTCCCAGCTGGCTCTGAGGGCACGTCTGCACCAGCAGCTGTAAACAGCAAAGCGGGAGGGCCAAGGGGTTATACACAGAGGGGCTGCGGACCTGGCAACCCCCTCACCCACAGCAGCTGCAGTTCAGCCCCCACCACATTAGAAGCTTTCACAGACAACCTTTTTGAAGCCAAAGGGGGACACATCTATTGATGTGCTGAGATGCCTGTGCAGCGCAGCTGATGTTCTTCAGGTTGTTGCTGTGGCTCCTTCTGTATGAAGATCAATACAATCAAGCAGAGGAGTCTTCTGAACCTGATTTTTGACAGATCAAAGTTTCCTTTGTACGGTTTCTGTCGTACATTTAAACTTTTAGTATAGGGGTTTTCCAATACTTATTCCCTCATTCCTTTTTATTTACCAGTTCTGAACATGTGGTTGCTCTTTGATCATCAGTAGTAGTAACTCAGAAGCTGCAAGTTCATCACTGGTCATAGAGGCATTTGTATACACTCCTCTGCTTTCCTGCTTTAAAATTGTAATTCATAGTCCAAGAGTGGCATAGTAAGTAGTGCTCTTTTCAATCCACTACAAAGACGTTTCTGCCTATCTAAAAAGCAAAATGAGCACATTGCAACTCAGCTGGCTATATTCATACACTTTACATCTTCTTGATACAAGCTTCAAATGAATGTGTAATGTTCAGACAGCTGCCAAGCTTAGTATCTTTTGGCTGAATTTAAAGGAATGATGACCATTTTTTGTAAAAACCTGAATGGGTAGTTTGAGCACCATTCTGGAAAACCTGAGGGAGTTACTGGGAGCACAACTCTACTGCCTGTTCATCTACTACAACAAAATCATTTAGGCACCAAGTGAAATATCAGTAAAGAACTGCAATATCAGAACAATACTCTCACACATTCTCTTAAAGCATCTATAGTCAGAAGGAACACTGAAAGCACGAGGACTAACTTGGACTTGGAGGAAGGGCGAAGTTTAAATCTGAATTTTCTTCATCACATCAGCTGAATAATTGATACATTTCCCCTAACAGTTCAACTCAGAAACCACTAATACACAACCATCACATGCAAAATCAATTGAGCTAGAAATTGAGACCCACAGGTGAAAGACTGAAGGATGCATGCCTTCAAAGTCAGACCTTCTCAACATTACAGGTATCTTCTAAGTGTAAACTAAGAAGCCTTTCAGAGAGCATTCCTTTGAGTAAAAAGGCACGTACATTTTGATTTAAATATATAAACCATGTTCATGCCACCTAAATTAAAACTACAAGAGACTCTGTTCACATCACACAACGAATGCTATTCAACTTCACAAAATGAATAAAAATGACATAAAAACGTCATTACTACTGAAATTATTACTTTGCATATATTAATGTTACATTTTTCATTTTTCAGCTTAGTGCCATAAATGTTCATTAGCTACGCTCTAAGAGGTCTCCTCCTTATCTGTGCATATGTGAAGTTTCACCCAAAAAGAATGTCACAGGCACACAATGAGAAAATATCTATTTCTATTCCTCTTTATAAAAAACCAAACACAAACCGCTGATTTTTTTATTACATTTTTTTTAGGGAAAACCTTGAGGAAAATAACTAATTGGCAATCATACTGAAATCTCATTAAGAAAAATAGCTACTGTACCTCAGAACAGAAAATTAAGCAATGGAAGTTTTAAAATAAGCAAAGGCAAGCAACTTTTGTCACATATTCCACACTACACATCAATTACACAGGGTTATATTTTCAGCTCTTTGTCATTTATTACACACACACAGAAAGAGATATGCAAGATTGCTATAAAGTATAGTGATTTTATTATTTCAATGAGTATCTGAAGCCTTTTACAATGTCAAAGATTTACCAAAATCTCCTCATGTTAGGAGCATCACATCAATGGCTACTTATTGTGTTTTGAATAGTTATCCTCAGCTAGCAACTCGGGTTTTATCCCTAACTTTCCTTGCTGTCCAGCACAGAAAAGCGAACAGCCCATGTTTTCTTGCTGCAAAGAAGGTAGGTGGGATACCTTCCTCTCCTTCATCAGTAGTGCACTCTACCAGCATGCACATTACCAGCAACAGATGTTCCAGATGGGCCCCTGGGTCAGAAAAGGACTAGGAATACCTGTCCTAGCGCTGTTTCCCAGTACGAGATACCCAGGCATAAACAATTGCTGTTGATTATCAACTGGGGATCTGTCAGCATGTGCATGAGTCATGTATTTGCTGCGCACATCTTCCCCATCCACTCTTCACAATGCTAAAAGTTTTAAAAAATTTTAGTTGTTTAACCACAAGTCACACAGCAGACTTGCTCAGCATTACCCAGAAATGCACACTCTGCTTCTGTAAAGCATTTCTGCAAAAGATCTCTAAATATCTCGACAACCACCCTTTCTCCAAAATCACTGGGGACCCTTCTTGCCCACTTGACAGCTCACTGTACTGGCGTACATCTGTTTAAACGGCTCGTCCAGTGTTACAGAAGAAACTAACAAGAAAACTAAACCTATGATCCTGATTTTTCAGTTCTCTGCTTTTCCAATTAGTCACGGCTTCCTTCCATTCCTTGCAGAACACCTTCAGAACAGCCTTTGAAGTTGGAGGGTCAAATGTGAAAAACGTTGCTGAAAGCACAGGTTCAGTACACCACAGGGAAGTACAACACCGATCCATTTTGCTGCACAAGTGCCCAGATCCCAGTGACAGGGGGCAGGCGGGTGGATACAAAAGGCAACACAGGCTTTTAAAAGAGCAAGCCCATATCTGAAGTGGAATTTTATTTCTATTTGTCAGATGTAAAGCTCCTAGAACAGTGGTTTAAAGCTGTTGTCTACAGGGTTGTTGTAGCAACAGTGTAACACACCACCTTATCATTTTATTCTATCCATCTCATCAAACGCAATTATCTCAAATTTCAGTATTTACATACCTGAAAAAGTCAGTTTACCCAAGCATCACCACCCTCCTCAAATTGCAGAGCATTCCACCAGCTACAGCAGAACGCCAGACAATTCCCAGTTCAAAAAAAACCCCGACTTGTTTCCAACTCGAGCCTCAGAACACCAAATTAAAATATGCACAAGTTTAGCGACAGTTCCAAAGTCTCTGAAAACGGGCTTTCATCATGAAAACACTGACACGGCTTCAACTAGAGCAAACAGCAACGCTGTAATTTCCCAGTCTTTCCAACATCCTAAGGAGTATGTCGTCCCTGCCTCACGTTTATTATTGAAGACTGAAACCCAGCGTTTACTCCGCAGCCTCCGGGGCTTCAGCAACAAGGGCACAATGATCTCACGGCAACTGAAGTGATTTAAGCAAGACACCCGCTGCATGACCAAAATAGCCCGCTCCACAAAAGGAGAGGCACGATTTCACACTCAGGCTCCTCCGTGACAGCCAGCGTCTCCGCGGCGCGCTGCCCTGCCCGCACGCTGCGCCTCCACCATCCCAGAAACTGTTCCCGGAGTTCGCATCCCTCCCCGGACCGACGGAAACGGGGAGGAATGGGGGCTCGGCGGGGCCGGCGCCCGCCCGAGCGGCCGCAGGTGGTGGTGGCGGCGGGGCCGGGGGAAGGCTGCGGGCCGGCCC
>JAOXXN010000446.1:79924316-79945459 GCA_026770055.1 Myrmophylax atrothorax | reverse complement strand
GAAGAGACCAATCCCCACCTGGCTACAACATCCTTTCAGGTAGTTGTAGAGAGTGATAAGGTCTCCCCTGAGCCTCCCCTTCTCCAGGCTAAACAACTCCAGGTCCCTCAGCCTTTCCTCATAGGACTTGTGCTCAGCTCCTCAGCATCATGCCTGGGACAGGATCCACATTGTTCATCTCCTAGAACTCCTACAGTGAGGTCCTGAGTTTCATACACAGGGCAGGGAAACTGAGGCATAGGTGTTTGGACTTGCCAAGCTCTGCCCATTGGGCTCTGGGGCCACAGATAGAGCTGAACCCCACTCTGTGGGTCCCTGCACACCATCCTCTTAGCAGAAAAGGTGCAGGCAAGGCCAAATCAAGCTTTTCCAAGTTCCAGTGTCTTTGCCATACTTGATACTAGTACTATTTGGAAGTAGCTATGCTGGTTTCCATTTTCCTGAATGCCCTGGTGGCCAAGTTTCCAAAAAGGCTTTAACTGAGCTGACCCTCATGTTCAGAGGGGTGCTTTGGGGTTTGCTCCTACCAGTCAGGAGATGGATTTTTGCCAGGATTCTGGACTGTGTTGGCATAGCCTCTGTGTATTTCATAGCTCATGACTCTCAAAGAGGCAAAATTCAAGAAAGTGGACAAAAATATTCACTACAAGTGAAGGGTGGGAGAATTAACTAAAGTGGATTTCCTTGATCAGCACAAAATATGTTGCCCAAACAAAAGGATGAAGGTGGTGTGGCCAAATGTGACATGACTCAATACAGGGAACTTTTTTTTAAAAATCGGTGATAAAGACCTTGCATGGCAATTAGACAGATTATATCCGTCTATTTTGAATGATAAAACAACAGGTTCTCTAAGTAGCAGTGGCTGCACCCAGGGTAGGCAGGTAGTTACGACCTCTATAATGTGTGTGTGTGTGTACACACACACACAGGTAGCAAACAGGTAGCAAATCATATAATAAAGCACACAGGTAGCAAATCATAACTTCATAATCAGCAAATCATTGTAAAGAAGAGATTTGCATTCTAAAAGCACACCCTAAGCCAAAAGATAAGTCTTCTAAAGCCTGTATTTACCACATGTAGCACACGTTTAACTCTGGGTGATGTGATTTCACTTACAGTTGGAGTCCATACCACAGCTCAGATTCTAGGGGTGCACAGAGATGAGCAGTGTTTCAAAGGGTATATTGCTGGACTGGCTGACAGTTTCAGATGGAAAAAAGAAACTGGGTTTCTGGGGTGTGGAAGAAGACAAGGCTTGTGTCCTGTTTCTTATTTTTTTCTCTTAAGCCTGATCAGTACGTAAAGGAGTAGAATTGAAATACAGACCTGGAAGTTCATCGCTGAGATGAAAGAAGACACTCAACATGAAGGCACGAAGGCACAAGAAAGAAAGACAGGGAAGTAAAAGAGGAAGCAAAAGGCAAAACTTCAGTAGAAAAATCCAAAGCATCAGAATGGCTGATTTCAGCTTCAGAGAGTCGCCCTGAGCATACATTAAACTGGGTTCAGCTGCTCTATGTATCATCAAATATTTCATATTAATAATTAACAAGTCATTGGCTGTCAGAGCAAGATTCAAATGGATGGAAGGGGAGTTTGGGTCACCTTCCCTAGGACTGAGAGTCTTAATGAAGGGATAGCTTTACTGCACTATTGAGGAATGATGAAATACTCAGCAGAAGGATTAAGGGATATACATCTTGAAGGATCCCTCCATGCTCACTCCTCCATAGGAGAGTATTTAATTTTCTCTTTTTATTCTTCTCCCTGACACATTGCCAATGTGTACACATAAAGGGCTTGGTCTTGCCTGCCAAACTGTGATGTACCTCAATGTACATGTCTGGAAAATTAGCTTACATATATGCAAGCTCAACAGCAAAGGCTCTGTGTATCAGGGACATGACTGTATGCAATGACTGTTGTAAATCAGAGTGCTTGGTGTGTCTTTGCTGGGCACATTCTCATTTATCAAGGTGATTTTTAAACCTGTGCCTAATTCCCATGTGTGGGAAATGGGAATTCACTGAAATCTCTTGCAATGCCTTGTTCTGGCTTTAGATTTTCTCCCCAACACTCCTGTTCACCTTCAAACCTACTTGAACATGAACATAAATGATAGACTACAAGGCACTGGGTTTATTGCCTTCCCATCAATCACTGATGGGTGGTTACAACTCATGCCATCACATGAACAGCTCCAAATGGCACAGACAAACCCTGAGCTTTCCTTGTTACTCTCATGAATGAGTCCAAAGGGATACCAAAAGTCCTTTGCAGCGTTGGCTGCAGGACCAAAAGTTACCATGGCTAAAGAGAATAGCCCCAATGGAAGCAGCAAGCAGGACTTAAGAAAAAAACTGAGGAAACAACTGTTTCTTCAAGATCAGCTGGAAATGTTTAAGAAGTCAGGTTGTCATTTGCATCTCTGGCTTAGGGTGAAAAATGAACATAAAAGCTGTGCAGAATTACCTTTTTTCTAGTCCTAAAGAAGGACAGACAGACACAATCACAAATTCTGAAAGCCCAAAAGAAAAAGTGTCACATTTCAAAGAACTAATTACAATTTCTTTCCCTTAGAGATTAATCCACTGACTGTAATTAAGCTCCCTCTATTTTTGAGATCTTGGCAAGATCTAAGAAAAGCGTGAGCAAATGAGAGAGTGCCCTTGCTAGCCAAGCAGATTTTTTACTAAGCTCTATCAGCCCTAATTAATAGACCTTTGTGTAAGACCAACAAGAAATCAGATTTCCAATAGAGCTGAATCAAATGGCCTTGGCTACCTCCACAGACACAGTTTGTTAGGAGCCTGGCTACCGCCAGGATTTACTCATTCAGAGGATGAAAAGGAGACATAGAAGGGAGGCAGGGTGAACAAGCTCCCCCTACCCCAACTCCTTCTTGTCCTTCGCTGCTGCTTTGTTCTGTTTGTAATCTTACCAGATGGCTAAGGCAGCCTAGAGAAGAGATTGCCTGAAACAGGCAGGTGATGAGGCCAGCAGCAGGGACTCTGTCAGCTATTGAAGAAACTGATACAGCTCTCTAACCCTTGCTGCTAACAAAAAGCTTTGTTATTCTTTTGCTCACAGCTACATTGCATTTTGTGCCTTTCTGATGGACAAGAAAGATGCTAGAAGCCAGATCTGCAGCTGGCACAAGCGAGGATAGCATCACTAACATCCCTAGAGCATGGCTGATCTGCACTAGCTGCAGCTTTAGCCCTTAATTGCTGAGCAGCCCAGCTCTACTTTCCTTACGGCTTCTCCTCTAAGTATGCAGGCATGCTCCTTTCACAGCAGGGAGGACCCAGCCCTTTCCGACAGCTGTACCTGGCAGACAACATGTTTTTCTTTCCACCCACACTAGGATAATGCTGTGGGCAAACAGCGGTGCAACAGAAACTGAGCTGGGTCACAGAGAACATTCAGAGATCCCCAGAAATCTCTAGAGACAATATTGACTATGCCAACACCACCCTCAGGAGCAGACTTGACTGTTTTCCATATTGTAAGTCTGTAAGTGCAGCGTCTGCCTGGGCTCAAGGTTTACTCTCTGCAGCAGCTGCAAGGATTGTGCTTGCCTGAGCTTGCTCCATGGGATGCTCCCAGGCGCATCCAAGCAGTCCAAGAGCAAGCTGTTTGTGAGGCAACTGTACAGACTGAAAGTGGGTGGGATGTGGGGCAAAATATGTTCACAGCTGCTCTGGGGATGATTTTCAAAGCCACCACCAGGTCTCTTCATTTCAGTGATCCTTTATAATACAGATGAAAAACATGGCACTGCCAGCAAAGGTTGTAGCAGCTTGTTCTCCATTTCCATTGCAGGTCCCTGAAATTCAGTGTGAAGAATTAGCTATTTAGAAAATGAAACAAAACAAAACAAAATGAAACAAAATACCCAACACCCAACCAGTAAGGTATTTAATTCCATACAACATATTTTCTGACCCTACTCCCATAAAAGTTAGTAGTGAAAATCCTGTTGACTTGAATGGGAGCAGAATTGAGTTCTATTACTGCACTGATTAGGTTGCAAGACCAGAACAAGGCCCACAATGGTTTCCAGTTATCGTACACTCAAAGACTCAGTTTTGTCACTTCTTTGGTTTGTGGATCTCAAGGCCATAAAGTATATTTAAAGTTCTTGTATTTACCCACAATGCACTAAATGACAATAGAAAGCTTGTCTGTGTAGTTAAAAAAAATGAACTGAAAGTCAAAGAACAAAAGGCTGAAATACCATAAAAATAAGGTAAGGCATATTTTTCATAGCTAAGCTTATATAAAGTATAAACATATTTTGTCTGGGTTTCTTTCTTTCTGGAGAATTCAGTATTGAATTTAAAAGAATGAAAGAAAAACTACTATTTCTTTTCTTAATCGTCATTATAATTATCTTTTAATCCTTTTAAAAATATATTTTTTTTAGCAGGGCCTAATAGTATCAGTTTCTCACTCCATATCATTGCCAAACACTGCTAAGACTTCTTGTATATCTTTTAGAAGTGGAAGCACTTCTACTTGAAATGTAGAAGTGTTTATTTGAAGCAACAACTCTTGGAAAAAAAGGAAAGGTTTGAACACAGACATCTTGTGTTGGAGATTTGTCTCTGGTAGTTTGAGAGCTTTCTTTTACAAATGCAGTGATTAGGATGGAAAGAGCATTACTGGTTCTTTTTACCTCTACTGCATAATGTTTGTTTCTTACCTGTGGTCATTTTGAAGTAGGAGCTACAAGATCTTCTACAGAGAGAAGTTAAAGATGTTAAGAAAAGCTGATCATCTTACAAAAGGGCAGAAATGCAAATCCTCTTCTGAAAATTTTCCTTGATCTGTCCAGTATTATGACAAATCTTTCAAGCTTTGGCAGGGGAGTTAAGTTGCTCAGAGACCATGAGAAACAAAGAAAGAGGCTGGCAAGTTGTCCTGCAGGAGAACTGGAATGTTATTGTCACATCTGGTGCTGAATCAGACACCTGAATGAAGAACCTGCAAGAAGCAACTGGAAGTGGGATATGCAGGTAGTGGAATGGGAAACTGAGAAATGCCGTTTGTCTCCAGCCGGGCAAACCTCAGAAGAGCCCACAAGGGCCTCCCAGATTGTCCCAGTCAAGACAGACAAAGCAGAGAGAGGATCATCAAGCTAGAGGTGCTAGCAGTGCATACTCTTGGAGGGACAGGAGGATCCCACAGCAGTTTTCTACTTTCCAGAAGTCGAGGCTAACACCTCAATAATAAAGGACACTCATTTGGGCATCCCAGATTGACCTATCTGGTGGGGATCTGTGAGTGACATGAGCTTCATATAAGGCACTGTCCAATGACAGAATGGTACTTTTTAGATCATTACAGATCCTAACTAGGCTCTCTGAAAGGTTATAGGCTACACTTTCAAGCGGTGAATTAAAGAGATGTTGGTGTTGATGAGCATTTGTTGAAGTGCATCTAATCTTACGTGCTCTTAATCTTTCCATTTAATGTGCAATGAAGCTGCATTATCACATGCACCTTCCCCTCGGGACACACTGATTAGACTCCCTTGGCCAGTAGCAACATTTCCTGAGTTTCCAGAAATGACGAATGATTTCTTAATGCAGAAGTGCCACAGTTTCACTGCAGTCACAAAAGCAGATTAAATTAGTATTGACCTTGGTGCTGCAGTAGCTGTGCGGGTATCAGGAGAACATATGACAACTTCTCATACTGGTTCTCATTCTGCTTGAAAAAGATGAGATCATCTCTGACCTAAAAATTGGCAGCTGTGCCTGCACCAGTGAAATCAGCCTGGCTTCACTGACCTTGTAAAGAAAGTACCAACATCTATCACACGTATTTGGAACTTCAAAAGAGAGAGTTTTCCAAAACTCAAACCTCTTGCTGACATAACCAATTTGTAATGTGGGAACCATTACCTCAAACTGAGGATTTTTTGTGCTATCCTACTGGCATGCCTCAGCCTTGTTTCTGCAGTCATGTGAAGTTGTACTGCCAGAAAGATTTCCAGGCTGAAAGGTGGATGGACAGTAAATAATGCACAGTGATATGGAGAGCTAAAGGAATCATTCACATAGCCTGGGATTAAAAGGCTGGAGTCAACAAGAAGGTGTTTTTGATGTATTAGGAAAAAAATCTGTAGGTCAGGTAAGGGTCCACTGCTGCTTGCAAATGGTATGTGTATAAATTTGATCTCAAAAAGGCAGACATTTTCAAAGAGATTTTTGGGTTGTAGATGGGGTGGAGCAGAAGGCTATATTCAGCTCAGAAGAAGTTATAGCCAGGAGTAGAAACCTCTGAAGTACAAAAAAAAGTGCATGAAGCAGCATCTGCTAAAGATCAAAATTTTAAATCAGCCTATTCAGATTACACATAGGCAAGAGGATGAAAGGAGTGAGTCAAGGTGCACAGAGAGCAAGCAGTGTAATTCAGGGAAGTATAAGACCCTGGTCAAAATAATAGAAGACTGAATTCAGGACTCTACAAACTGTAAACTAATCTCCATCTAGATCTAAGTCAGTAAGGTTTCAGGTGTGGTATGTCTCATCACACAAACCTGTTGCTCTTTTTTGACAGGATTACTGGCCCACAGATCTGCATCAATATATACAGATATCCTTCTCAAAGCCATTTGATTTAATACCACATTATCTTTTGATTGAACAACTTGCACAGAATGAAGAACCCTTGCTTGGAAAGTGGTATTGAACAAAAGGACACAGGGGTCATTGCAAATAATTACCAAATCACAAGCACTTAACACAATGTCGTGGGAAAAATTGGCCGATGCAACCCATAGATGTATAATAAAGGAATATGAAGTAAAAGAAGGAGAGTGATTTTGAATTAATGGCTGCTATTACTATACTTTGTCCACTTCTCATTTTCATGCTTCAAGAAAGATATGAAATACTGCAGAGAATTCAAAGGACAGTTTCAGAGATGACCTAAGGGCTGGAAGGCAAGCTTCAAAGATAAGGTTTATGCAGGCTGAGAGGTGACTTGATCTCTGTTTTTAGATATTTATACAGAGAAATGAGATCTAGGGTGATGTTTTAATGCCGTGCATAAAAATATAACAAGATTCAGTATCTGTAAGCTGAAGTTAAATGAATTCAACCTTGGAATAAAATCAGCTTCCTAGCACTGGTGGTAAATAGATACTGAAATAGCTTACCACAATAGTGATGAGCTTGACACTTCATGTCGTTAGGATGAGATCAGCTGCCTTTCTGAATGTTGCATCTTTGTCCCACTACTGTCAGAATGTCTATGGTGATACAACCATTTCTGGCTTTGGGAAGGAGGAGGCTGAGCCACACACCCAAGATCAATCAGAGCTGTGACTGAGGCAGGGTGAGGATAGGTGTGGCTCTTGGGTGGCATGAGGGGTTGAGAGCCAGGCTGGTAACTCATGGCAGTATGTCAGGGGCAGAAGTTTGCTGCTGGGCACATCTGAACATTACCTCCTGATTACTTCCCATGTGCAGCGGTGGTTACTGACATTGCAGGAAATCAGTATTCTTTTGCATTGGGTCTGTGCCTCAGAGTCCCAGGACTCAATTTAACTTTTTAGATTTTGTCTTGCTCACATTATTGAGACTACGTAAGTTTTATATAGAGGGGAAATTATTATAAATATTAAGGAGCTAAATTTCTAAGTGATGATAAACTTCATGGGTTTAAATAAATAAAAAAGAAAGGTTTGACAACTATCTGTAAAACATGGATGTGTCTGCCTCAGCTGTGTCCCTCAGCTTGTCCTCATAAGAGAGAGGCTCCAGTTCCTCAACAATCTTTGTAGCCCTCCTCTGGACCCACTCTGGGAGCTTCATGTCTCTCTTGTACTGAGAAGCCCATAACTAGACACAGCACTCCAGACTGGACCTCAGCAGGGCTGAGTAGAGGGGCAGGATCACATCCCTCAACCTGCTGGCAATGCTCTTCCTAATGCACCCAAGACTGAGCAGAATTGGAGTAGGTGATATTGTTCTGTCCTTTCCAGTCCAACTTGGTGTGTCTCTGCAGCAATGATGGAAAAACATCAGCTGACAGAAGGACAATGACAGCAGAGATAATAACATGTTATGTCAGTCTCACATGAAACATGGAACTGTTTAGATCCAGCTGTCGGAAAAGGTACAAAATAGGGTTTGTCCTGAGCTCCGCTGACTGGCATGTTACAGACAGTGCTGGCTCAGTTAACTGAGTTCCTCAAGGGTGTCTGAACAGCTCTGCTTTCTTCTAGTAAATCTGTGTTCATATAGATCAGGTCAGGTGAGGAACTAATGGTTCTAGCAGACATGCAGGCTATCGGACATAGCCACAGTTGGAACTGCTCTGTTTGTTAACAGTGCTTATATGTACATACATGCACAAAGACACCTTACTCTGAGATTTTTCTACTGGGATCACAAATTTATATTAGAGTATTTTTATTATAGTCTGTTTCTCTTGGCTTGAAAATACCCTACCCTCTTCCTGCCTCTCTTTACTGTTCCTCCCCTGAAGTGAAGAAGCTTGCAGTAAATAGTGGCCAGAAGATGCCCTGAAAAAAGCATGGTCCCCCATAAATAGGAAATGAAACGGAAAGCTGCAATCATGAAAGAAAGGGCTAGGAAAAATTTTAATAACATTCCTCAAAAGGTGGAATTTAATCGCCAGGCATTTAAGTTCTCCTGAAACATTACATCTTCTAAAGAGAAAAAGGAATATCTTTCTTCTCTAGTATTTCTAAACCCCTGTGATTTTTAGCAGTACATTTTCTCAGAAGGCTAGTACATGAGAAAGAAAAAACAGTCCACACCCCTTGCAAGAGGTTACACCAACACCATCCCATGTGGTTTGCACCAACACCATCCCGGCCTGCTTGCAGTTGTCACTAGTGTTCCTTTCCTAAAGTCACTCAGAGCAGCCCTTGGAAATGTATTGCTCTTGTCCAAGGCACTGACTGGGACACTGGTACAAAGCAAATGTTGCCAGTTTGGTGGTTTTACAATTTGCTGGTAAAGCTGCGTACAGACTCATGATGCCTCCAGATATGACAAAATTGCTGAGTAAAGGCTCTCTGTCTGAAAAATTACCTTCTAACCCTGAACTTGCTGCTCTCCAAAGGACAGCACATGCTGGATTTGAAGTGAGGGAGGCCAGTGGGCCACAATGCCTTTCCTATCCCTGAGGATGCCAGGGATCTGCAGCAGAAATTGCCCTGGAAGCTGCATCCTTCTGGACTCCCAGCCCTGCAATGCTGGCCACTGCAGGAAAGAAAAACCCTGAACAAAAGGCACATGTTAAACTATCCTAGTGAAGAAAGACATTCTGCAGTGCAGGAAGCAAGCGCGTACTGGTCAAGGAATTAGATTACTCAAGGTGATGACTCATCCAGTAACTATTCAGTGTTTGTGGTTGAAAGGGAAACCTTTGCCAGAAAATGACTAAAATCCATTGGCACAGGCTCTAAAGGAATCATGACTGGGCCTAAATGACTATGTACGCAAGAGAGTTATTTTTTCACCTCTTTCCACTAAAGCAAGGCGGAGATAAAAAAAAAACAACAAACCCACACCATCCCTGTTTACGTAGGTTATTACAGTGCTGGAGTTGCCTCAGGGGGCCTTTGCAGCAGCCGCTGTCGCTGGGGCCAGGTTCAGGCTTACATTTCCATGTTCAGGCTGGGCTGTGATTTTTGTGTTCATTTTAAAGGCTTCAGTTGGCAATGTACAGCTAGCTCCAGGGCATTAATTCTTGCTTCGCTGAATGGTATATAGGAGGAGAAAGAACAAATTCCAGGATCTTGCAGTTTTGCCACAGAAATGAAAAACAGAATGACTGGCTTTTTCAGGCTGCACTGGGATAATCTGGGACTAATCTCAGCTGCAAGCTGCTGAGTGTAGCTGTGGCTTGTTGCTCAGCATCTGACAGGATCAAACCAAAGTCATCTCAAATAACTCAGAGAACATACCACTAATGTATGCAAAAATCAAGAAGGACATGGCGTGATGGAGACATGAACGAGATGCCTGTTTTTCTTCCCACTGATCTCCAAAGTTGTTTTCATGTTACCCTTTCCTTTGTTTAATTCTGAGATCCCTGATGCCCTGATTCTTTTCCTCCCTGCAGCCTAGCAAACCTTATTTACTGTCTTTGTCAAAGGTCAGCGAAGTATTTCAGTGGCATGGGCTGTCAGCAAACATGCTTGGAAGAACTTGAGTGTGTTTGGTTGCTTTTGTCAGTTTTTTGTGGCTATAAGGGAACTATGCAGTAAGGCAATAGCCTGGCATGCACAGATGTGTATCTCCCTCCACTTAAAGGTTAAAATGCAGCACTGGCACTGTTCAGAAAAGCCTTCCCACACCTGCTTTTCATTTCCTTTTGCTATTTCTGGTAATGAAAATTGGAAGTGTTGCCATAGATTTGGGGTCTAGAAGGCCTTATACATATTTTCTTTTTTCTTAAAGGCAAGCCTGAGATTAAATCAATATTTAAGACTCAAAAAGATGAAACCAGAGAATTTCTGGAAGGAGAAGAAAAGGAAAAAAAGCCTGCTTTTATTTATTATTTTTTACTACAGCCGGGAACCTCAAGTTGCCTTTCCTTTCTTTCAAACCTCCACTACTTTTGCACCAGAAAATCCACTGTGTGCTGAAGCTGTCCCTTTCTACAGTTTAACGTGGAAACAACAGAACTTCAGTCTGTTTTGCGACAAACCATTGAGCTTCCTGTAGCAACAAATTCCTTTCCAGCACTTTCTTTCCTTGTTCACCAATCAGCCTTTTGTTCTCTGTCTTTCAAAGCTTGGCTGTGCTGCCTGAAGGAAAGGGGTTAGCCCAGCCAAATGAGCTTTCTTTGGTGCTTCCACTCCTGCTGCCCTGACTGCTACCGGGACAGCCCCTCACCCCGTAGACTCTGGCAGTAACTTGGGTGCTTTAAATCCTCAGGGGGATCCTTGATCATGTCTTCCCCTCCACTATCATCACTTGGCTTTCGCAGGACCTTTGGGTGTGTTCTGTTTTTCTGGGTGGGATTTCTCAACTCCCTGAGGGAGTGCAGTAGCAAATTCCCACCAGAGCTGGCAAAAGAAGCTGCTGCCTTAATGTCTCTGTAAATAGTGCAGACAAAACCCTCAGAGCAACACTGCGTGTAAGTTTGTATCTCACCTGAGTGTTTAGAGTGTTTTCCCTGCACAAAGGAAACCCAAGCTTCACTCTTGTGTTGCCTTATTTGGAGAAACCTCTTTGAAAACTTGCCTCCTGTGAGATCCCACCTGCCACAACAGGGAATGAGCCAAAACAACTGGAATGTCTTTAACAGAGAAGGTTAAGATTAATCCAAAGTGGTCATAGTTTGGCAACAAGGGCAACCTGTGTACCTGGCAGGTGTCCTGCACTCATAACCTGCTCACATCAAATAAATGGGGCAGTCGGCACAGCTGCTTTCCTGCCCAGTGCTGTGTCTGTGGGCCAATGGGCACACAAAGTTAGAACAAGGCAGGAAAGCTCTTTGCCTCCCGTAAGAAATGCCTAGGCAAGTTTTGGCAGACAGGTCCAGGCAAGACTTCAAGTGAGCAAAGGACATAGTGTCTTTGAGGGGCTTTGCCTAGCCTGCTTTTGGCAGTAATGACTTCCCACCTTCACGGGGCTGGTTGCTAACTCCCCACTCACCTTGCCAGTGTTTCTAGAGCTCCTGGTTCAGCTTTTTGTCCTCTACATGCAGCCTGTGGGTTTCTGCCCTGTGACTGCATTTCCTATAAACCTGAACTGCTAAGTCAGGCAGCTCTGAGTCTGGAGAAGATTTAGCCTCGGGTGTGCCAGTACCCTCAGGCATGTTTGCAGATCTCATCCTATGACTCCAGCCTCCTCTTTTCCTGACAATGATTTTGCTTGTCCAGGGTTTTCGGTCAAATGATAGAGATGTGGTGTTTGTGTCCATAAGTGCCATTTTAAATACATGTGAATGTGTAGATTTGAGTGTGTTATTTCAAGCATGGGTGAGATGAACTTCAGAGATTCCTGCCTACCTCAGCACCTCTGTGTTTTTCAGGGTGTGGGATTTTATACATGAAGCGACATTTGTGCTCTTCCCGCTCTCTCTACTTTTAAATCACTTTTGGTGCCTCTCCATGCTTTTGCACTCCATTAAGGTTATTAGCAGACACTTAGGAAGAGCATGGTTTGGCTTAGCCACTTTGAGAGCATCTCATCTAAATGGGAGCTTCATAGGCAGGTCTCAAACCCCGCAGGTCAGTTTAGTGTTTTCCAGACACTGCATGTTCCCTTTTAGCATTCATAAAGCAGACTGACTCCATCACATTATCTCACAGCTCAGGAAGGTATTCTCTCTGCTAGCTAATATCCTTATTTTAACATGTAGGACAGAATCTCAATTGCTGTATACAAAGAGCAAACCCAAAGATGACAAGCCTTGAAAAATAAGCAGGATCTGGTCCCCAGTTAAGTGCAGCACTGTGCTTAGCTCCAGGGAAAGCAGGAAGGATGCAGAAAAGTGATCTCCGCTGAGGCATTCCTTCACTACATGTTTTGTAGCTCATCTTTATTCTCCATCAGGGTTTTCTCCACCTTCTTTAAACCACAGTGGATTGTGTGTGCTCCTTTGAAAGAACCATGCAGTTGTTAATCAGTATTTGTGATGCATAAGGAACCGTAAGAGCAGAAGCTTTTGACTTTGGTGGTATCAAATTATCCCGATTTACTCATGGTCTCATTTTTTTTGGTAGTATATGCTGAAAGTGCTCTAACATCCCCTATCACTGTAAGGATTCAGACTTTAACAAACAACCCTATCCTTTCTGCCTTAGGCACTATTTGCTGATTAACCATCTGCTGTCATCAAAGTCCTGGTGAAGAATCATGTGCTTTGCAGTGCTGACTGAGCGGGTGGCATTTGGCATTCCCAAACCATGGGAATGCCCAAAGCAGTGTCCATGCAAAGACCAGAGCCCCAGGCAGTGTATCTATCACAGGCTGGGCAGAAAGCTGAGGCAAGCACGAGGAACCCCAGGAGCTGTGAAGGGCTCTGGTGACAGATATTGCGACTGTCCACCTTCTCTGTACTTCCTAGATAAAGTGTTTTCCTCATGGCATGCCCCATGTAATTAGTCTTACTTTGGTTCAAACCTCTTTGAGTATTACTGGGATATGACATCATCATCTGTGTTTTGCCTTTCAAATAAATGACATTTGCAGGAAATATAAATGAATATAAATGATGTGCTGTCTAACCTAATTTTTTAGGAGGAAAAATTACTGAGTGCAAATGGAACTTGGTCAAGAACAATCATTTTTGCCAATGTGGAAGCAGAAGTGCTGTATTTGGCCTCCTGCAGCAGAGTGATGCTGCTCCTTTTCTTCAGGTGCTTGTTGATTTTCATTTGTTGTGTTATTCTTAACTCATTATTTTCTACAAGAAAATAACTGCCATTGACCTACTGATGCTAGTCTAGGGAGAGTAATAATAATAACATCAGTTTCAGAACGCCATAATAACACATTACAAAAATACTTTCCATCAAAAAAGACCCTAAAAAAGAATATTTACTTGCTTATTTTTCTGACTATGTACCACACACTCAAATTTGAAGAGTGGATCTGAGGCTGAGACCTAGGGATGTTTCACTTGGGCACCTGCATTGGCTCAGAGACAAGAAGGAGGGGATGCTGGTCCATGAGAACTCTAGGAAAAAGAGTATCACCTTGCCCTTGTAAATCTGACTCAGACTTAGCATTTAACTCCCCTACTGAAAGGGTATCTGTTGCTCCTTTTTCACTTTCTGGTTAGCTCTCAGCAAGATGTTTATTGTGCTTGGGTCTCTATCTAATTGATTTAGGTCTTATTCCAAACCCAAAAACCAGAAAGAAAAGAAACCAATATTGCAACCCCAATAGATGGAGAACATAAAAGTTCTCCATGAAGCTGTTAGTTAGAGACAGACCCCCAGAACACATGACAGAATGAGCAAATGCATGATGAAAACTTAATGCGCTCCCTGAAGCTAAAGAAACAGGCTCAAAAATTTTAAACAATTCTCCAGTATCCCCAGTGCTCCTATTTAAGATCAGTGCACTATTCTGCATTCTGATTAAAAAAATCCAGGCATGGCTGGGTGACTGTAGGGAAGCCAAGAAGCAGAGACAGGTCCTACATTACTATACAAAGTGGTTATTGCCATTAGGGGATAAAGGGACACATCAATTGCCCTTAATTTAGAAACAAAGAGCAAAGGGATGACTAGCAGCTGGGGGAGTCTGCATGCAGGTGCACTAATACAGAATCTATAGCATATGAGCAAGAAGATGTGTTTTCAAGATGACATGGAAAGAACCCACTTTGAAGTTCCCAGACTGAGTAAAATCAATATCTAAATGCTTCAGTGAAATGTGTTTGATGTTGTCTACATGTAGAAACCCAATAGAGGCCACTTATTATTGAATAGTACTAGACTGAGTAAAGTAGGTCATATTACAGCTTTGTTTGGGAGGCAGCATTGTACCTGCCAGAACAGCATCCTTTATGCATTGTATCTGGCACTGGAGAATAGGTAGGCTATGCACCCAAGCCACCTGCAAGAATGAGTACACAGACAACAGATTTCACCTGTGATTGTTTTCTGAAATAATTGTTGGTCAAATTGCCAGGTTCTGTCAAGTGGCTACTTGAACCCATCCCACATGCCAGGCATTTGCAAAGGCTATTTATAGAGTGACTGTGACTGTGGGGATGCTGAAGGTCTGTCAGCATTTCCATTACAGGCTCCTATAACTTGGCAGTTAAACCAATACTCACTCCAGGCTACAGCCTGACATGAAGGGTGGGATCTTGTTTTAAAACAAACAATACTTTTCCTTAGCTTTGTGTTTGTTTCCCTAAATGCATTAACATTTATTGGTGTCTATTAGACCTTTGTGTTCTGTTCCTTTTTTAAAAAAAAAAGGTGTAAATATTCCTGAATTTTTTAAACTGGGTATTTTAATGGCCAAAGATCAAGCTGCATTTTCCATCAGGGAAAACAGAGATGTCTAGAGAATTGGAAATGGAAAGTGGCTGCCCCTGTGCATTTTTAACACAGTCACTGGCTGATGATGATAAGGCAGTTAAATGCCTCCCTGACACCCAATCCTGTCAGATCTTGGAGGCTAAGCAGGGTCAACCCTGGTTAGTACTTGGGTGGGAACCCTCCTGGGAATATCAGGGGCTGTAGGTTCTGGTCCTGAGGACTTCACTGTCACCGTCCAAGCTCGCTTGGCTGAGGCAGATGAACCTTAGGAGCAAAGGGTGGGGCCAGTTTCGCACAAGCTGTGCCTCACCTAAAAAATCCACTGTACAGGCTCAAAGGACATATACTCGTGGGTAGAGCACTTCCCAAATCTTCGTTCACGAAGCTGAGCCATATATACACTGGCTGATGGCTGTATGTGACACAGGGATGTTGTATTCCTGTGGATTGTGTCTGATACTCTCCTCTGACCATGTGAAGGACTGCCAGGTGTTCCTCACAAGCCATAAAGAGCTGCTCCACTGTTTTGCTTGATACCCTCTGACACCATCACATGTTTTGGGGCACAGTTGTTCAAGCACACAAGGGCCCTGTCTCTGGGCCTGGCCCCTGCCCACATGGACATATCTGTTTCTGTCTTCAGTGAAAACACTCACCATTGCTTCTCTCATTCCTCAGGATCCCTTGGATCTCACACCAGTGAAACCCTGGGAAGAAGACAACTCAGCTCCCCCAGCCACCTTACTCTGGGGTAACTCCACTGATGTGCTGCCTGAATTGTGGGTGACTCCAGCTGTGGCATGAATGCTGTGCTCACAGCCAGAGGGAAACATCCTATGCCCACATGTTTGGCAGCCGTGCTGCATGTGTGTCTTTACACGTGGTGTGGTTGAGGCGACCTTCTTTACGAACACGAGGTAAAATGGTGGGGTAGAAGGTGCAGGGTGCCCAGGCCACTGTCTGCCTCCAGTGCTCTCCACTGTCCACAGGCACCACAGGAGATGTTTTGCTGATGTGCCTTTCCTCACTCACTGCCTCGCTCTTGTTGTCTGGCCCAAGAGGGATTGCAGTGCCTGGCAGCCCCAGCTCCTCGCTGCTCTCATATGGAGTCTGGACGAGTATTGATTTTTCTGCTTTTCTCAGACTGCACTCATCCGTCATTTTGTATTACTGGAGATACCATTAACAATAAAATAAAGGATGAAAGGAACAGAACCCATTAGAGTGCTTACTTCATGTGTATGAGAGAGTGAGTGAAACAATTAAAAGCATATCAGCTTATAAACATGCTGATACAGTTATTAGCACAGTGAATAACACTCAGAGCATGATACCAGGGGATAGAGATGAAATCTCCCCTTTCCTTTTTCCTTCCCTTCCCAGGAAGCAGAGAGAGTGATCTGATATTTCATGAACACATTGAATGTATGCAGCCATATATATTGTCCATGAGCAAGATGAAAAGCAGACTAAATAATAGAATTGAGGGACATTACACAACAACCAGTCCACAACTGACTCCTACAAGAATGAATTTCAGACCCACAGTGGTAAAACTAGAGTGACAAGAAGGTTAATGTAAAAGGAAGAGGTAGCAATACTGTCCTGGGACTAGTTTCTAATAAGCTGAGAAAAGCTTTAGCAAAGAAAAGAACAAGTTTGATTATTCCAATTCATGGAATGATTTGACCAAAATCCTTCTGAGAGCTTGATACTCTGATGAGGATGATACAAATGAGAATAAAATGTGTGAAAATATTAGACAATAAGCAGGCACTCATCCACCTTCCTGAATGCTCCAGTTTCATTTGCAAGTAAAAAGCATCTGCTGTGTATGTTTTGCAGCTTTTGTTTTTATTACCTGCCCTTTTCTCTCAGCAACCTCAGGTGATGTGCCCAGCATCTGAAACCCCAGGTAACATCACTTCAATCAGTAGGAGTGAGCCCACCTCATTGGTGTCAGGTCTCACACTTGGGCTGAAACCCACTTACCCTAAAGGGCTGTATGTTTAATGGCTCTATGGGCTCTGTGGAGTCTGTGGGCTAGTGTTTCCCACTGCAGATAGCCTTCTGGCACTCCCACATAGCATCCTAGCAGGTCAGGCCAGGTTAGGACCAAGTCATTTTTGAGGCTGATGATGCTTGAGAACTTGTGCCGATTAGAAAGTTATTGAAGCACTGCTATTTGGGATGGGAGTTTTTTGAATAGCCTTTTTGATGAGGTCAGTGTTGAAAAATGATGGACTTACTGTATTTTTATGTTTCTCTTCCTCTTCTCTTTTTACTCTCTGACACTGTAGAAAAGAGCTCCTACTGTGATAACATATTAGATGATAAAGTACGGATGTGGGGTGGGTGAGTCAGACACAACAGGAGTGCAGAGTTGACATGGTTGGCCCAGCTGACTGAGCCACGTGATGGGTAAACCACTCTGAAGCTGCTGATGCACTCTCACCTTTGCACACTTTTCCTGCCCTAGGGCACACTCTCCTTGGTCAGAGCCTACAGACCTTGATCCTACTGATCTCTGTTTCTATGTGCTTGTGAACTCATAAGTAGTGGCAAGCCAGCTAAACTCAGTAAAGTATGAGTTTACGAGTTGTGTAGGCAGACACTGGTGTCTACAAAGTGTTCTCTGGGGCAAACACCTTCAGTCTCTTTAGAAAACAGTACATATGAATACAGATCTCAACTCTGCAGAAAGATGGTTGTTAGCAATTAAGGAGTATGTGCACACCCATACCTCCATGAATTTAATTGCACCCATGCAAATCTCTCTGGACTGATTTCGGCCGTGTTTGTGCCCATCTACTTTGCTGTATATCTAGGAACCTGAATGAAGTCCTATAAAGGATACCTGTGTACAAAAATCTACCCCAAGTTCAGTGAGCAGATGTATTCACACTGATCAAAACCTGCTTAATATCTTACCTATCAGTTAAATGAAAACAACAGTGAGTTTACGTCAGGCTTAGTAATTCCCTATGAAGTAAAGTCATGATGCCCCAATACGTGAGTTCAGTCATATTTGTACTTGGCGAGGATAGGGATGGTAGAAGTTAAAGGAGAAAGAAAAGAGAACAAAAAATGTCCTCAAATTTATGAGTTTTGTAGAGGGGGATCACTGGGAAAACGAAAACCCAAACCTGCATAGTATTTTGATCTTGCTTTGAACAACAAGCATTTCAATCTTTTACGCTCTGATTCAACAACATTTGGAGCAGAGGTAGGCAAGACAAGATGGATCCTGCAAGCCTGAGCGTGTTTTGGGAAGACGCCCAGTGTCAGGACATTTCCATGGCCCTGGGGCAGATGGCAGGGTTGCAGCACACTAGGAGTGGCAGAAAGGCTCTCACCTTCCCTGATGAGCAGGAGGCAAGTGTGCACAGGGAAGGCAAATCTCAGCCCTGGTACACACACACCTTGATTGGTGTTGTGGGATCAGGAAGGAAATGCTGACTGAGAGCAGATCTCAGCTGAGTGGTTTTTGCCACTGATCCCCTAACATTAAGAACAGTGACTCTGCAATGACTGACTCATTTCAAATATCCCAAGAATGGAAAAATAACTGAAAGATGCTAAATCTGTCACAAAGCTCGTTTTGATTCAGGTATTTGCCTATTTATACAGATCAGAACAGCTGCATGCCCCCTCTTTATGCCTCTGTTTTTGTTCTCAGGGAAACTGCCAAATGCAACTATAATTTCCCTTTCTTGTGTGAAGCAACAGTGCACAAAATGTTTAGGTCACTGGGCCACGTGGTTTACCATCCTGACAGGCAAAGATGTGCTGTTCAATGCCTCCATATGAGTACAGCTCTGGCAGGGTCCTGGAGGTGCTGAGTGTGTGTCCCAGGGGCTTCGAGAGCCAGCAGTGTTTGTCCAGAGAACTTATACAGCAAGATCTGAACCAGCTGCTTCCCTGGGTGAGCAACTGGGTAATAGGGTGAGTCAGGTAATTTGGGATGACAAAAATATTCCATGTCTCCTTGGGATGCTGGGATCCCTCTGCTCCAATGTCATGCTGTGTTACCACACGGCTGTGCCAGGGCTATTCACTCATAGGAAAGGAGGAGGTAGCAGCTGGGCGGCTCTTGTTGTCAGTGGATTTGGCCCTCCTTTGGATATCTGGGGGGGGGACTGACTAGGCTGTGGGATGCATGATGAGGCTGTGGCCAGTCATCAGGGCGCTGCTGATAAATGGGCTGTTCAGTGAGTGACACACAGGTCCTGTTAAAATGGTCAGCACAGTTCTTGGAGAGGATTAGTGTAGTGCCTAACTCCCAAGAGCTGATGACCTTGTTTAGCTGAAGAGAGCCTTTATGTACATCATTTTATTTTTCTTCAGAACAAACAAGATTGTTGGAATAGAAAACTGCCTAAGAGAAAACCTCTTAAGTGGGAAAATACAGAGTAAGAAACAATGAGAAGAAAAATATGAGGCTAAGCCAAAGCCACTCAGCTCTTTTCTTTGCCACAATTATTTCCTGACCTGTTTATTGCAATGAGTGCCTATTAATGGGCTGACTCCAGCTCTCAGATGTGTGAGCTCTGTGATAATTTTGATCCAGGCCTTCCATAGTAACCAGTTGTAACCCCCATAGTTATGTTGAGGTAAAAACAAAGTGTGAACAACAACCCCAAACCATCCACAATGAGTTCTTGGCATTCAAAGTGTTAGCAATCGCTAATGTAGTAATTAAATGTACCCAATGCTTTCTGACTTCACAGATGACATTATGTGGTTTCCCTGCCCACCCAAAATGTGTGGGAGGGCAAACCCAAGTCTTAGAGCTCTAGCTGCACTAAGTGTCTCATCACTTTCCTTATCAAGATTTTCACAGTCACTGGGAAAGGGTTGCACCCATCACCAGGAGACATTCCAGCGCAGGAGACCAGGTGACTTTCCTACAATTCAGGTTGCACAGGATTCCTGCATAATCATATTCCCTATCTCATCTCTTTCTGCTTTGAACCTTTTCCCTGATGTGAAGTTTTGCATCACTTCTGCATCTGAACATAAAGGAAACTCACAGGAGAAAGCAGAAGTTTAAAGCAAAAATAAACCACAGCTCCATCGACTCCTTAGAGGCATGTCCAAGACTGTTTTACACTGACTGAGAACCTGCACTTTCAGAAAACCTTGGACAAAATCCCTGACAAAAAGTTCATAGAGGAACTAGACACAGGACCAGGGGTGTTGTATTCGATGGCTGAGAAGCGCAGGGCAGAAGTGGGTTGGCAGCTCTCCGTGTAGCTAAGTGCTAACAAGGAGAAGCTCCAAACACCTTATCTAGAGCAAGTGTTTGAAATATGTTGGTCTGGAAAGGAGGGGAAACCACTGCAGCCACAAATGTACACAACCCGCCACAGGTTCATGCTCAAGAGGGGGCAGTGAAGAGCAGCAGAAAGGGCTGAGAGAACAGAGCGAGATGGCAGGAGGAGAACATGCTGCTGACAACAGTGGTTTGAAACTTCTGGAGGCTTGGCATTCCTGGGGTGCTTGCAACTTTTCTTCATGTCCTTAGCTTTTAGCAATCAGGTTGTTTAAATAGTGTTTCTGGCTTTGGAACTGTGGGCATGCACTTTTGCCAATGTCCAGATATACGTATTTTGAAACAGATGCATTACAAATATCTTTCTGTCTTCTCCCTGGCTTGGTGCTACTGACAGATGCCATCTCATTCCTCTATGCCTCTCTCCTTCCTCCTCCTCTTGCTGCTGCTGAGCAGGACTCTTACCCTCTTTCTGACATTGTTTGTCAGGCTGATTGCGGAGCTGATCCAGCCACCTGATCCATCAGAATATGCCCTTTACTTCTGATGTTCATTTTACTCTCATTTCATGTGCTGCTTCAGCTCACTGAGAATTCCAAGAAACAATGGTGCTGCAGGATGGGAATGAGTGCAGCTGTGTGACTGGAATGTAGAGGTGTTGTGAGGATCAAGTGAGGCATCACCTCCTGGCAGCAGTGGTCCTGTTTGACTGTAGCTCAGTCCAGGTGCCTCATCAGAGCTCAACCTCCTCTGTGGCCCATCACCAGAGAAAGGCTGGCCTGAGTGTTCAGGTCACTGAGTGCCGTACAGCTCTAACCCAAATTGGAACTATCAAAAAAATCCCAAAACACCACCCCC
>JAOXXN010000446.1:79884925-79915378 GCA_026770055.1 Myrmophylax atrothorax | reverse complement strand
GGGCATGGCACTTACAGATGAGGAGTAAAGCAAGTTATTTAAACAGGCAGCTGAATGCACATAGCAGTAAATGCTCCACAATACAAATATACAGAGAGGCAAATTCTGCAAAACAGGGGAACAAAAGCAAGTGGCAAGCCACACAATGCATTTTTTGTCTCCACATATGTGAAGTTCATTGTCAGAAGCCATACTTTCCTCCAACTGTAGGAGAAGGCTGCAATTGTGGAAATTCCCAACAATGGCCTCAAAGTAACAGAGGCTCAAACATATCTGGGGCAGAAATGCTGCATGTTCAAAGAGGCAAAAGGCCCTCTAAAGCCCAAGAAACTGAAGCAAAGACGGTTATATACCGATTTTCTTTATGAGGCTGGCTACTGAACAGCTATGTTTCCCATGAAACTACCAACACTAAACTCTGCTGGTAGATCTGCTGTACCTTAAAATAAATATTTGGTGCTGTCTCACATAAAAAGGAGCTGGTTAAAGGCAGGTCAATCTTTTAAAATTCTGCTAAAGGATTTTGCCTAGAAATTGTCTGTTTAGGAACATTTTTGCATGCTACAGTCCCATCTGTGCTTTCGATGTGAGTTTGTATTTTCACATCTAGATTGTAAGTACAGAACATCTGTTGGACCACATATAAATAGTTACCTAAATAGCTGACAGTGGACAAAGCAATGGCTTTGGTCAAGCAGGTAGTTGCTGGGAAAGTTACCCCAAAGAAGACATGTTTCCTCTTCCCTGAGAAACAGGGCATAACAGGCCTTCTGGCATAAGGATTTTTGGATATTAGTGGAAGCATGTTTTTGTTCTGCCAATCTGAGTAATTAGTATTTTCTCTTTAAATAAACAAGCCAAGTTTATGCCTTGAAGTTTTCTTGCTAAAACTCCATCTACATATAACCTTTCCTGTCTGGCTGCATAGCTTCTTAGCATCTTAACATTTTTATTGCAGCAGGAGCTTTGCTGCAGTGGTCATTTCCTTAGCCAATTGCTTAGACTACTTCATCATCACTTTTTCTTTGCTGGCTCCTTTCTCTCTGTCATGATCACATCCCTGTGCTGGCTCTTGTCTCTTTGTGATATCAGGCAGAAATAATTTCTCTTTGCTTGCAAGATCTATTAGAGCTTATCCCCACCCTGCCCATAAACCTTCATTCACTGTCAGGAGGCTGACTTCCACCTTCAGCAGCCACAATCAAGCACCTCTTCTATTTTCTCCTTGGGCTTGGGTGGAGCTCCTCATTAAAAATGTGCAATGCTCTCTCCCTCTCTTCCAGGCCCTGTTTTCAGAAAGACTCTCATTTGAACACTGCAGGCCAAAATCTTGTTTGTAGTTTGTTGGACCTGCAGGATGGTGGAAATTGTCCTGTGCTCTATTTGTCTCTGGGTCTAGTTTTTCATGTTTGTGTTGTTAGCAAGGACTGTGTTCTTGTGTGCTGAATAGTACAGTGGGGATCCCAAGTCTGTGACAGCCACCAGTGACTCATTGCATGGGAGCGTGTTTGGGCAGAAAGAGAGGAAGGGAGGGGAAGGTACATAGAGGTTTTGAGAAGCTGCTTTCCCTCCCTTTACACACTCTCTTTGATATACCTCAGCACCATCCCTCTGGGGTAATGGTGTGTAAACCTCACAGACCTTTACTTCAACCTCGAGCTCTGGCCTCATTTCTCCAGGAATGCAGGGAGCTACACAGGGTGCTTTCAGATAATGCATTACAGTCTGAAACCAAGGCAGTGCTTTTGAGTGGAAACCCCAACTCAGCCTCAAAGAATTGGGAATTTGGTTTGTAGCCAACCCCTTCTGTGCAGCTCTCCTTTTCACATTGTCCTGCCCTCCCTTTCCCTGTAGGCTTGGTCCTGGGGGGAGTTTGTGTCTTGCTTTCTCCAGGAGTTTTTACTATTCTGAACAGTGCAGCATTTTGCCATCAGGTGCATCCTCCCTCTGCAGCTATCCCTGTGAAGAAAAGCAGCATATGCAGGAGAGAAAAGAGTGTTGTGAAGGACTGTTTATAAATGACTTCAGTGAGGCAGAGTGATGTGTCATTCTGGCAGAGAGCCCATTAAAGAGGAAGCTCTACTCTTGAATGCATTCAGCTGGGGTTTCTGAGAACCCTTTATACCCACTCATTATCCATTTCACATTCTGGAAGTGGATGGTTATGTTTGCCTATGTGACGCAGATCTTAATGTTTTCTGCAGTACTACATCATTTAGCTCTCAGCTAATACAAACCCAAGCTAGTAATTAACATTAAATGCTGAGAAATGGATCTGATGTGATGAACACTCAGCACATGAGAACGCTGTGATTTCTTACTTGGAAGCCATCATGGTCTTACAACATAACCAATTGTTACAGATGCCTAAACAGAATTGGGATTAACAATGGGATCTGGTTACACTTGCAAACCGAATTGTTGCTAGTCTGGTAGAAGTTGAACTCTGGGGCTCCACTTTGGCGGATACCAGTTGGGCATGTATTGTAATTTCATAATGCTGCAATGCTATTTATGCCACAGAAATCCCAGCTGAGCCATGAATTACATGTAGATCAGGCACACCATGGAAATGCAACTGTGTCAGGATGAGGCTTGCAAGCAACTGCTCTGGAAGGCCATCTCATAAACTGTGGAGTAGTGCAATGCCAGCCCATCGTAATAATTATTAATAGATCTATTAAAGTGCCAGCAGAAGTGAAAACTGAGCATACCAGACACTGCAAAACCAGCAGCAGGTCTTTGTTCAACAGACAGGCAGTCAGAAAAAACCTGCTCCTTAGCAATGGGTAGGCTGGAGACTTTTTCCTTGATACCACAAAGATGACGGAAGCCAGGAGGAGGTAAATATGCTGCAGCCCTTCTGTCTCCTGATGCTGTTGGGGAACTGATGGTGGTGGTGCCTGTGAGGGCTCCTGTGGGACTGTAGACTCCTCAGCATTGAGGATGAGGGCACTTAATGTTCTGGGATGAGCCCAGAGTACAAGGGCATGTTCCCAGCATCCTGTTTTTTCAGAATGAGCTGTACAGGGGAGATGCCCCAGCCTCTTCACACTGAGGGATACAGGCCCCTTAGAAGCCACCCAGAGAAGACTTGTGATAGAGAAATGCAGAGAGACGCTGTCCCTTGCTGTGGAAGGGTGACCTTCCCTTCTCTACAGAGCCTTCACTTTCCCCAATTTAGCTGCTGCTGCTGTACTGCATTTCTCTGTCAGAGGGGAGAAACTTGCTGGGGCATTGGTGATGCCTGAGAGCTGTGGGGAGGAGAGGAGCTGCCCCCCAGGCCACAGAGTGTCCCATTACTCTGTGCCTCTCTAGCTTGGATTCTCAGTTCTTTTGGCAGGGGAGAAGAGGGGAAACAAAGCAATGTTTATAAAAAAGGAGAGTAGGGTGGTCCCAGTTGCCCCGGTGTCTTCGTCTAGCTCTGGATGGAGGCAGAAACAGGATGCTATGTCTAAGCACACCAGTAATGTCAGGACAGCAAATATGAGACTAACTGCATGCTTCTTGTGTGATTTTTGTCTTCCATTTGGGTTTCGGGGGTGGTTTTTTTTGTTGCATCTCCAGTTGTAAAGGCACAATCCAGGTGGAATTGAAAGACGGGGTAAGGAATGAGAATAGGGGAGAAATTGGGTAAAAGCAGAGTGAACCCAAGGTAAAGAGGTCACAAGCTGTTTACAAAGATCTGAAACAAAAGTTTGATCAACCCATGCTAGAGAAAAGCCAGCCTGTACTGTGGAAAATTTTGAATATGCTGTATCAGACTTCAGCCTCACTCTGACCAAAACATCCCACTTCCATATCAGGCAGATAATAAAGTTCTTATGAGAGTTCACACAGAGTAGTGGCTTGGAAAAATCAGTGGTGTGAATCCTAATAGTGTAAATATAGATAAAGCACTGACAGGTATTCACTGAGTTTACCCTAGAAAAATTAAACATTACATTGATTCTGCTAAAATTGGAACATGTCTCAAGCCCAAAGGCTGGATCACAAAACTTGCCTCCCTTATGAGTGCGGAGCAATTCCTTGCAAATGGTCATCAACATGTGGCTTACCATGAAATACCTTATTTCCTTTTTTTTTTTTTTTGTGATAAAAATACATTCTTTAAACTGCTGAATACTGAGCTGAATAGAAACTTTTTATACCAGATACAGGATGACTGAACATACTACTTCAAAGCCATCTCTCTTGGGCTTATGGCTTTGCTTTGTGTATTTTTAAGATTTTGTGTACTTTTAAGATTTTTTTTTTGCTTAGAATAGCCTGCAGTTGAAATGACAGGCATTATAATATATCCACAGTCCCCTCCTCAACTAAATTAATCCCAAAAGACATAGAAACAGGTTCTCAAGGGAGAAATATTCATGTACCCTTTCAATCAGTCCTTCTTTTCTCGGTGCTTTTATTTTTCAGTTTTTAGTGTAGAAATGTCACAGTCATGATCTGTCTTGTTTGCAGGCTGGTAATTCCATTTCCCAGCTTTGTTAATTTTCCCTTGAGCTACTGGATCCAAAATGCACAAAGGAAAAATAAAAATATTGAGCCTAGTGGGGTAGCTAGGGTCAGCTTTGGGCCCACAGTATGAATCGGGAAAGGATAGTTTCTGGCAGTATGTCTTCATGCACATTCTGGATTGGCATACATTAATTTTTAATCTATTAATTTTCTAAATTTTTCATGTCAGAGAAAGAGAATAACGAGAGAAGAAGCAATGGTAGACAGTGCCTAAAACAGCATTCCTGTGCAGCTAATTATCTGTTTCCTCCCTCAATGTGCTCCAGTTCTCTTTCTCACCTCCCTGGTACTCTTGTGGGCACAGCTGCTCATGGGCATATGTTACCTGGCAGTAGTGGGGGTGCCTGGACCTGATGCTCTTGATGCTGAGCTTTGCAGATACCCCAGAACTGGTGTCAATGCCAAATCAGGGGTCTCCACCCTACCTTTAGCCACTCTTTTGCCCCCTAGAGGGATTCTTCCCCATAGTAGTGCTGACAGAACTGCTCATGAGTCCCTGCTGTAAATTAGATCAGGCAACTCTTCCATGTGAAAGAAAGAAGCAAATGTAATTTTTGGGAGGTTCCTAGGCCAAAATTAATTTAAATCCACTCCCTGAATGGATACAGTGCATTGGCAGAACTTGATGAATCAGATGGTTTTTCTTTGACAACACCTTGTTTAATAGTGTCAGTAGTGCACATGCATGCAGACAACACTGAGCAGACCTGAACTCTGGCTCCTTCAACCTCTTGTTATCTGTCTAGTGAGAGTTGCTGTTACCTCAGGGTGTTACACAGGTAAAAGACACATAGTTAAATATACCTACAGATTTTCAGACCTGCAACTACATCTCTTTGTGAATTTGGGTGACATGCTGCACAACTGATGTTGATTTCAATTGCACCTTTTTGCATTACCATCAAACAAACAATGAAAGACCCATGAGTGGAATCCTCTAAGGTGTAGCTGTCTGCATACCATCTCCCCGCTTGAGTTCTTCAGGTCTGTAAGACTATAAGAACAATCCTCTGCAGGAGCTTTTGTTTTAAATTAAAGATGCTACAAGACTATTATGTCATGAGGCATCATGAAGAATACCCTTTCAGAAGATCAGATTGACACTTCCACCCTGTAACTGCACAGTGCAATGGCTACACACATTGCTAATGCTTGTGTAGGCACTGTGTAAAGTCCATGAGGGCAGGCAGGGAGGCACTGCTTTGTTCTCTCACCTTTGCTGAATAGAGTGTTGTCAGTGTGCCGATAAATCCTGCCGCAGACTATTGTTATGCTTGGAAGAAAAATAATACAATATGTTACAAAGCCCCATAGGTGATAAGAAAAAGTTTGCTTTGCTTTGTTTTAAATAAGGGTTGCTTTGTGCATAGGCATCTACATAAGGGACACAGTGTTGGTGAAAACAGTCAGATGAGGACATTGACCTGAATTATCTTACTCTGTGCTTTTCTCCTGAGCCATTCTTCAGCATTGTCTTCTGGTAAAACACTATCTAACAAACAATGGTCCTGCTGGAAAATTCAAGGCTATTATTCCATTGCCCAGGTGCCCAGCTGCCAAAGGAGCATGCACTTCAGCTAGCATCTCTAGGGGTGACACCTGTAAGAAACTTGGCCTTATGTTTGCCCCCCACAACATCCACTTTTGGAAAGATGGATAGTATTCTGCAATACCCTTTCTGTTGCTTGCTCTGAGTCCTGCATGCAGCCCAGAAGCCATGAGAAAACTGTGTGACAAGACTGATCATATCCTCATGCCTCCACAGAACCACTGGGGCATGAACACAAGATGTGTCCTGGTAAATGGCCTGTCTGGATTCCTGGTCCTTCCTTTCCTACTGAAAGAGTAAATGCAGGATTTCTGCTTTGGAAAAACCACTGCTGCATGGAGATTGCTGCTGGCAGCAACCAGGGTTATTGGAAAATTCATACCACAAAAAGTGCCACAGAAAAAGGGAAGAACTGAGGAAAGACTCCTACCAGACTAGGGATGGGATCAGCCCCAAATGAAGTAAGGATGTGGGGAGGCAATTCAGCCACTGAGGTGAGGTGCTCCAGAGAGCACCTAAATCTGGCCCTGCAGGTAGCACTGGGAGGGGTGAATGGTGCAGCTGCCACATCTACAGATTATACCCTTTCTTCTGACATAGCCACACCACTGCCACAGGGGGGGCTTCAACAGCTGAAGCCAAGCCTCTGCCTTGGCTTGGAGGCCTACTTGTCATGATCAAGATGGTTTCAGACTTTCTTGCAAAGTTCAGGTAGACTAGGCAAAATAAAAAACATCCTGGTTGTTGCTGAGATGGTCCAGAAAGAATTTCATCTGGAGATCTCCTGAAAGTCAAATACTTAAGCAATGGGTATTTCGACTGATAATGCACTCAGGAAGACCCTGAGGAGTAGCAACCCAGGAAATCTGAGGATGCTTGGCAGGAAGAATGTGACTGCCAGATCTCACTTCTGTACCACCTTGTGCAAGACCATGCATGCATAAGGCACTGTTATCCCCACACTTCCTCAGTGCATTAGAGAGGGGTTATACCAGCTTGTCTCACCACTGTGAGCCTGAGGGCTCTTACTAGGCAGCCCCATCTGTGGGACTTTGGCCTCAGAGCCAGGCAGGTGAGCTGGCAGTACTTCTCCAGGCTGGTAAAGACAGCATGAAAATTATTAATAGGACTCAGAGGAAGACCACCAGGATATTTTCTGAATTTTCTACCCCTTTGATTTTTTTCCCTTTTTTTTTTTTTTTGGTAGGCTGAACTGTCCTGTCTCTGTTCCTTTACAGATGATGGGAACAGATCCACTTTATCAAGACGATAAATGGACAGCTTATAATCTGGATTTGACACCTGACAGTATGTCAGAAAGGGCTAGTGGCTCTCATTCTGTATTTATTGTACTTCTTCAGACCTCAAGTAAGTGCTAAACAGACAGACTATATTTTTTACTTATTTTTAAGGTTTTGATCACATTATTTTATGCTTTCTATTCTTCTGCAGTGGCCTATTCCAGTCATAAAGTGGTGATGGTCTGGGCACATTTAATCTGAGAGGATTCCAGATGGCTGTCATAATAGAAAATGACCAGTTTTTTGGTGTGTGGTCTGTGCTTAATCTGAGCTGGCCCAAATAAAAAGAAATGATATGAAAATACCCCTATTATCTGTGGATTCCCCAGTGAGGAAGTCTGGCACTTTTGTAAAAGTTTTATTTTATTTTTAGTCACTAATGGTGCAAAGCTATCAAATGTGGACAGTTTTTTGGGTCTATCCCTTGGCAGTAGGCTTTCTGCGGGAAACCACTACAATTTTCTTGCATTGAAGAGCACAAGTTTTTGCATTTGACAGTTACAAAATAGTTTTGCAGTCTACATCTGTTTGTTATTTTAATTTAGGCCCTTGGGCAAACTTGTAGTTCACACAGTCTTCCATTTCATTGGTGATGGTTGGATCCAGAAAGAGTCATGATAGGTGCCCTGAGCTTAATAGGTCTGAGCTTGGTGGAAACAGCCTCTAGAGATTTTCAGAGCTCCTGGTATAGGGGAGAGCAGTCTGCCTGGGGCCCTCTGTGTTTGATCACAACATGGGTGGTGGTATTATCCCCGTTTCTCAAAGGTCACTTTCTGCCATCCTTATCAGTCTGTCATAGCATCATTGTCAGTGGAAGCCATCGTCTGCAGGGATTTGGATACATAAGGTGTCTATACTTCCAGGGGTTGGGATCAGAGGATGTAAGCATGTCAGATATGGGGGTAGTGGGAAAATGACCCTTTGAGGTGGATTGTTTGGTCAACCATATCACTGACCTGATGGATCTGGGGCCCCAAGGGCTTGCACCATGGTGGTGACCTTTAAGGGGGACCTCACCAAACCATGTGGATATTGCCTCAACCTTCTGGGCCTCTGTTGTGACCATAATGGAAGATAACAATACTTCCCTACCTCACAGAGACATTACAATTGCATTTGTAGGGTTTTCTACAATGACAGATAAGTAATTATCTAAGTAAAGGAGACTAAGTACCTAACATAAGTACATGAATCTTCTCATTTGCTTTGACTCATCTCTAGTTGGACAAACTCCAGTCACTAGTTGTAATTCCCCTTCTCCTTATAAAATCAATATTCCCCTAAATCATTGTCTTTTTCAAATCGAAACATGGTCATTTTGTTGCACAATGACATCTGTCTCAAATCCAGGCAATCTTTCACTCTGAATGCCTGTGAACTTTAGGGACCAATATTCAGCAAAGTTGAGAATAGAGTTTATGAGTTACATTAAATATTTTGGTCTATGGGTTCTGAAAAACACTGATAAACTTGAAAGAAAGATTCTGACAAATGTACTGCAGAGTGTACACTAATATGGCATAAACATACCATGTACTCACGCTGGAAATACAAGGTGATAATTTACCAGTCTACCATAAGGTGTCTGCACGTGACCAGTCAGCCCACACCATGTGGGAGTCACCTGCCTGTGTCTTAATCACATCTTATATTCTGGCACCAGAGCCCCCCCTCACCATGCAGCCCATATTCTAGTGCTGTCAGATCTTAGCTGCAGAAAGGAGAGAGAGCCTTGGAAAACAATTGTTATGCTCTGTCAGAAAAGCCAGAAAAGGGTGATAAGGCCCTGTGGGATTATCGTGGGCAGATTTGCAGTGCTCAAGGTGGATGTACCTAGATGTGCTCCCACCATGTCATGAGATGGGTGGGGCAGGGCAGGAGACCACAGTATTGCTGTGAGAACCAGAAATACATCAGAGCTTGCAAGCTTGACCTGAGTTGTCATCTGCCCCTGTGTGGCCACCACAGATGCTTATGGCAGAGTGATCTGAGAATTACTGCAGGACTGCCATGACTAAAGGTATAAACTCAGCAGCGCTGATCACTGCTTAGAGGGTGAATGAAGCATCCAGCCTAAAAGCTATGTGACATGTCAGGACAATGGCTTGTTTGCATCTTTATTCATTTCTTTATGTGAAGATGACAAGTTTATCGAGTCAAACTGTGAAGCTTTTGTTCAGAGTGGTGGTGTCTCTGCTTGACTTGAGGGGAGCCTTGCCAGAAAAAAATCTTAATGAAAAAGAAGGCAGGGATTCAGGTTCTGATGGAGAGTTTTAACTGACATTTTAAGTTGAAACACATTTGCGAGGGGACTCTGACTGAAACAAAGTTTTTGTGGTAAATATAGCAATTTGGGATTCAAAAGAAGTTGCAAAATTGTTGCCATGTGTGCTGAATTTTATCCCATGTAGGAATCCTTCATATAGACTTTGACTAGTAAAGTGGGTGATATTATTAAAGACTTGAATAATTTATATCACTGAAATGCTTTGGGGGGGTTTTGCTCTTCCTATGGTTGTCTCAGTTGGACTTTTAGCCACAATGTCTAACCATTTTGAATACATGATTACAAATGCTTAAACTTAATACAAATACGTAATGTTTTTTCATACTATTACTCATTACCAGACATCCAGAATAATAGAATCTGACCAAGGCATAAGGCCTCCTTTCATAAGATCTTCTGTGCAAATATCTTTTGAAAACAAAGGCATAATGAAGGTTTTATTATTTTCTCTTCACATCACTTACACATACCACAGAGGTGGAAAGGAGGAAAATTGTACCAAGTAAGGAGGAAAGATTTTAAGTGGGTCCTGAGTAGGATCCTTTTCCTAGTGGACCTTATTTGTCGCCGCCTCAACACAGTAAAAGAGAGAAAAAGCAGGATCGCAGGGCAGCCCTGCCCCTAGGCAAGCCTTAGTTTATAACTTCCACATTACAGCTTTGTGTATAGTGGCAGGGGTGAAAGATGTGGCACCTGCAAGACAGCTTGGAAAGGGGAGGAAAAAGCCTGACTCAGCTGCTGACTGTGCAACACCCACTGATAACCCCCTTGGTAGCATCACGTTAGTGCTGTGTGTCCCATACCCTTTCCTCTGGAATTCCTGCTCATGAAGACGGCCACTGTCCTCACACACATGCTGCATTCACATTATTGCCCATCAGATCTTTGAAAGAGGGATATTTTGTTTTCTGCTAGAGGAGTGCATTGTTTCATTGTGTTATACCATGGTTCTCATAAATGCTTATAAATCCAGCTGTAATACAAGTAAATCTTCCTGCTGCAGTGCATGAGAGCACTAGCACTGAATCTGGAGCTGAAAAGGCAAAGGTGACATGTGGGCTGTATAAATTGTTTCAGACATCAGAAAAGACCCAGGTGTGTGAAGCCTCTTGCATCCCCATAAGAGAGCCCTTGATCCTTTCTGTCATCCCTATGTCTTGGAGGAGAGGGGGGCACTTGGCAAGACTACATGAAAGAGCTGAGTGAAAATGAGCAGATGTCATTAAAATTATCCAGTGGACCTCAGTAAAAATGTACTGAGTGGTCCTGAGTGAGAGAGATATTTTTCACACTATAATGGCCACACAGCTCCCTAAGTGGAAGAAGGAAGGTCATTTACTTCACAGACGGGAAAAAAAAAGTGTATGAGATCATTTATAACATTACTCACAACCATTATCTATCCCAAATCATTCTTATGTCTTGTCTGTGATATTGGCTGCCTTGCAGTGCTCTGAGTTGCTCTTAACATAAAAACCTTTCTTATTCCTTAATGGCATACAAGCTGAAATATTTAAAGCATTTGCAGACAAAGTATCTAATTGTATCCTAGATGCAGGAAAGCCCCGGGGAATGTTAACTGCTGCCACAGTCACATTTACCTGCCCTGGAGGAGGCTGTTTCAGTAAAAACCCTGTGAAATACTGGTTGGTTAATAAGAAAATGCTTTCACACAAGTAGAGAATCTTTAGGCTCATATCCTGCAATGACGAACTCCTCTGAGTGACAAAATCTTCCTGGCAGCCCACTGGTCCATTGCATCCTGGTGAGACTATTTCACCAGCTAGAGGGCTGGCAGCACCCATCTCAGCTCCCACCAAATACCCAGGTCCCTCTTCACCTGAAGGAAGTAGGGATCTTGCAGTGGGTTGTCCTCCCAGAGCACTCTGCATTCAAAACTGGATGTGAGTGTGGAATTAAATACAGGTGCAGAAAGAAAGACAAAAAAACTCACTCAAGAAGGTCAGGCAATGAAAGAAGACTACAGCCTTGCCGCCCTTGAGCCATGCAGTTTCTTGCTTGAGTTGTATTCTAGGCCTGTTATCCATCCCATGTGAGAGGCCCTGGTGTGTGTGGCAATGATTTTTCATACATGACCCTTGCAGATATCTCTGAGCTCGAGCCCACCATGTCGCCTGGTCTAGTAAGAGTCTTGGATAGTTTCTTGTCTGTGCATGATTTTTAGTGCCTGGACTAGCAATTACAGAGTGTTGCCCTGTCCACTATGTGAGAGGCTGGTAAGGATAATTCAGTCTCCTGAATAATTTTTTCTCACTTACTGTCTTTGTTTATCTGTGAGTCCTACCATGAATTTTCCAAAAACATCGGTCTTGACTTCAAAAAAACATTGGGTTTGACTCTACATGCTGCAGAGCAGGATTGTTGAATTGCAGGGCCCTGGGGCAGTATCTGGGGCCACTCTTCAAATCATCATCATATTTTCTTCAAGGATGTGGTGCAGTTCTTTCCTCTGCCTGGGGCTAGTGAATGGGTCCTATTTACTGTTGCCAGAAATGTTAGGAATAGTGATGTGCCTGTGAGAGGCATGCAGGTAGGACATTCAAAAAGAAAAACTCTCTTTGATTCGTCCCAGTGCTGAAGAAATCACAGCCATTGCTAAAGATCTCTGCAAACAACCCGTGAATCCTGCTCATTCTCTAAGACAATCAAAATGACCACCACACTAGTAAGAGATTATTTGAATAGCAGACAACTGTGGAGACTTTTGGCAAGAAAATATGTGTAAGATAACAAAGCAATTGCAAACCCAGGCTGTCATGAAGTGGAGTGTTTGAAAATCCTGCCCAGAAAGTCCTGAAGGGAAACTGTTATGTGCGGTGCCCCAGATTATTTCATATGAGGCATTAACATTTTGGCTGGTAATGACTATTACTTTTCCCACACTACTGGCAGTGCTCTAAACCAAATCAAGGGCAAAAATAAATTGTCTTGCCCAGATCTTATAACTGTGAAAAAGCCTGCCCTATTCCCCAGAGTAAAAGTGGTTGAATGATCTACTCTAAGAAACATGACTCCAACTATTTAGTGGCAGCCATCTCAGGTCACGGCGGTGCAGTTCCATTAAAAAAAAAAAAAAAAGAGAGGTGGGTGGGGAGCAGCTGAGAACACCGTGAATGAACATGGATTAGTTCTAAACCTGGGTTAAGACTCACAGCCAAAGAATAAAAGAGCTGGTGAGACAGGGAACATGTTGTTCTCATTATCTGCCAGGGGTTGCACATCTGCACTAAAAGTCAACAAAAGGGCATTTTTTTGTACAATTGTACATTGTGTAATAAGATAAGAATAAAACTAATTCACATTTATCTAGAATTTCTCAGAATAGTTATAGTCCCAGTAGACATAACTGACTTTATAAAATGTGAAAGTCTGAGTCACACCAGCAGATTGTACATGGCAGGGAAACTAATCTGATGTAATAGAAATGTTTACAAGCCCAGTAACCCTTCTCCCTCCACCCTCCTCCGCTTTAAAAAGCCACGTAAGGCCACGGATCAAAGCAGTGCAGCGGCAGCACGCTGAACACTGAAACAATAACAGAACTGACTTCCTCAGACATTAACAGTACCAGTAACCAGTGGGTTTTTGCATTCATTGAAGAAGGAGGTAATATAATCATATGCATCAAAGGCTGGAAGTGGAGCTATCACTTATCACTAAAATATTGCTAAACATGATTAAACATGGTTCAGTGGAAATATCAGAAGCTGACTACCCCGTGGGATCAAAAAAGCAGCAACAGTTCAGAAATGTGTACTTAGTTAATGCTTACCAGATGCAACCAATTTAGATAGTCAGTTCCAGTATTTAATTCATATCTTTATGAAATGAGTACAGATACACTCCTCTTATGTCTAATAGTTTTTCTGCCTTTGCATTTTACTTTCTTTTCCAAGCAACACACCAACATTTGTTTCTCTTTGCCACCTTTAAGCTGGACGTTTACTATTGCTTCCTGAGCAGATCTCAGGTTTGGTAAGGGTAAATGTGATGACACAAGACTTTTAGGGTTTTGCAAGACATATGATTTCACTGCACATGATGCCGTGAAAATAAATGAGAACTGCAAAGTCAAAAGAGCCCATACCGAACAGATTACATGCCGCCTGTAAATGAGACTTTGTCATCCTCGAGGCTGGTCCTTGCAGGGTCCCATGGATTTTCTTTCTGGTCTCCTAATCTGGCAATAACAAAAAACTGGTGAAGAAATTAGGGATTGGTCAGCTAGAAAAATTGATCTGGATTACTTGGTAAAGGCAGGTCAGTGAAACAGTACACATGTTAACAGACAAATGAAAGATCATGAAGCTAGGGATAAATAAAGGCAGCTTACCTATAGGAATAGAGGGTTTATCCTAGAAAGTGGTGGTTTAGCAAAGGATTTAGGTGACTAGGCTGGTAACCAAGCCTAGGGGAGCTCTGGGGATAATTCATAGCATAAAGGCCGATTTGAATCTCAAAGAAGAGTAGTGATATATTTAGCTGCCCTACTAACATGCTGGAGAACGCTTAGACAAAAGCAACAGGAGTGATTAGGGTTCTAGTAAATATGAACTCGGGGGAAAAATTAAAAAATGAGACTGTGTCTAGCCTGGAAAAGAGAAGACAACAGTCTTCAAATATGTAAAATGTAGCTGTAGCGGAGACTGTAACAGAGCCTTGTCCATATCTGCTGGCAATAGCACAACGTGTAATGTGCAGCAGGGAAGATTTATGTTAACCATTAGAAACATTTTCTAATGATAAGGGCCACTGAGCACTAGAACATATTGCAGGTTACCATAGGGTTAAGAGATGTTTGGGATGGTGGTTTCCGATCTTTATTTTGCACTGAACTTCAACTGAGAAAACTTACAAGGTTCTGCCTCCCATTGTTAAATGGCAAAATTGTTTTGTCATAAAACAAAGAGCCTTAAAGACTTTTGAATACTGGAAATAATGATGGAGATGATGATGACACACACAAAAATTATCACACAGTGAACTCACCATTCTATTAAAAACAAATGAAAAGTCATTTTGGGAGTTACTCATCTGCTTGTAATGGTCCCAGAAGTGGGATGGTGCTGGAAAACTGACTGGGTTGTGTCTGGGGTATGAAGGAGTTGATACAGTGGCAGAAGTTGGGTTGGGCAAGAGGAATCATTGCAGACAACTGCAATGAGACCATCTTAAAGCAAGCAAGAAGTGACTGGGTTTGGGATGAATGGAGATGAAGGGAAACTAGGGCCTGTTGTGGGTGTCCATGGGATTAGTGTCATGACACAGGGCTGGGAGCAGAGAGCAATGCAAGAGACATGAGATGATCGTAAGGCAAAAGGCACAGCTGGTGGGGTTTTCTCCTGGGTTGCAGCAACTTTTCCTTTTCCCTTCCTCCACAACTGTGATGACTCCATGGTGTGCACCTCACTGGGGAGACTCCCAACAGAAGTGGCTGTGCATCTCCAAGGGAAGCTCAGACTCAGTCTTGAGATGACTTTATTCAAACAGACCTTTTTATGATTGTACAGACCTTCTGAGCAGCCTTTTGCAGATATATTGCCCTTGCCAAGCAAAAGGTGATGCAGAGCTGCTGTCAAAGGAAAGGGGGACATTTTTCTGTTTTCTGTGCTTCTAGTGCTGTTCAAGCTGCACCTTTCTGAAGCATAAGGAGATGTACACTGATGCAAATATGCATGTGAAAACATGGAGGCCCTGCTTGGCTGGCCATTGAGGGACTGTGCAAGTGGTGCCCTCAGTTACCCCTTTCTTGAGAGCCCAAGAACATGTCCTTGCATTGTGTCACTCCTACCTCTCCAGCTGAAACCACTTATTGCTCATGTTTGGGAACTGGAGTCACGATCTCAAATGTCATCACTATTGCTGAGTAGAGAAGTGCCAAGCCTCCCACTGTGTTTGTGTGGGTAGCACCTTTTCTTTGATTAGCTTAGAATACTTTCTAATAGGAGTTAACCTTCCTGACATCCTTGAGGGACTGGCCCTCTGTGATTAATCTTAATATCCCTGTCTTACAAATAGGAAAATCAGTACCAAAACTTGCCTAACATCATCCTCTAAATTGTTGCTTAAGCCTGGGAAAGACTCTCTGTTGTTAATTTTTTTTCCCCCAATGAGTTTCTCCAGCAACTAAAATGCACTACTAGATATAGGGAAGAAGCCAATCTGAAAATGCAACTCCTTAACAGTATCTGTACGATAAAGAAGGTGTTACTGCTATTATAAACCCTGCCTGGATAGATCTTTACATCCTCCCTGGCTTAACAAGGACTTGGAATATGTTTAGCTGAAGTCACAAGCTTCCAGTGCTGTTCCAGCACTGTATATACTGTGATTCTTCTTGGAGGGAGTCCCAGCCCATGCTCAGCATCCTGAGATTAAGAAATGTGAAGAACTCAAAAAAACACAAATCACAAAACAAGCCCAGTGAAGTCTGAAGAGCAGCTTTGGAACACCCCAATGTGGACGGTAAACCACAACAACAGTAACAGGAAAAGCAGCACCACAAGCGAAAACCCAGTACTCCATTTGAAACTAAATTCATTTAATAAACTAGAAGAAATTGCTCAGCAATGAAAATCTCCAGCACTACCACCCTGACCACATAAGATACATGAAAATAAACAGACTTGTGGGCACACCTCAAGTAAGCTTAAAACAGAAGCCTTCTCCAAAACAGTCTCCACATTCATAGGGTGATTTCACTGCCTGGTATAAAAAACACTTGTCAGCCAACTGTAATGAATCTATTTCACAGGAGTGGTTGCTATATATAAAATTTGTGGTTGGTAACATGTACAGGACATTTTTGCTAGACCACTATTTTCTGACCTCGATGAACAACAAAACTGAAACTATTTCTCACAGAAACTGGGTTTTAGTTATAGAGCAGGTAATAACTTGGGAACTTCAGCAAAGGACAAGTCATAGCTCTACAAAACCTCCAGAAAACATTTGCAGTGATGCTTTATATTTGGTACCAAAACACCACTTGAGGTCTGAAGCCAGGAAATGAGTTTTGTTCTTCCACTCATCAAAAAACTTTGGAAAGTGGGCAATTCATGCTGGAGAGACAGGTCATAACGAGCATGAAGGTCTGCTTGCTGTAGTGGGCAGCAGGTAACCAGGAGATCCTTTCTGATGCTCAGGCACAGGACCAGATGAGTGAGCAGGAAACACATCTAACTTCTCTGATCATGAGCGAGACTGTACATATAGACACATACGTGTCATGTCAGCAAAAGATAAAAGACAACATTTCTTAGAACTAATTTTTCCATTATTTGTTTGAGGGAGTTGATGGGTGGAAGTGGAAAATCAATAAAATGTACACAATACCAATGTTTGCTATTAATAAACAAAACCCCAACAGCTTCAAATGTGCTTTGTGTTTAGCAGGGAAGGTTGAATAGACGAGGTGTCAAAACAAGTTTCGCCCTTACATCTAACGGGCGTATTAAATAAGGGAATTAGTAATGAATGGACAGGCTGTTTCTGGTCACTGTGAACTAGATATTTAAAGACATATAAGTTCTTAAAGATACAGATGAGCTCTCTGTGGCATTGCCCCAAAGCATCTCACTGGAAATTAATAACAGTTGTGTGAATGCTACTTGCTTGAGTTGCAGTTTGGAAAATCTCACCCACATCCTTCATGTTTCTAAAATGATCATGTCTTGACCTTGCTCACCTGCTTCTAGTCACAGGCTGGAAGAGGAAATGAGCGTTGCTGCTTCTTCCACTCCCGACTGATTTCTTAACTGTGAATGAATGAGTCCAAATGAAGAAAGTGTTCTTTTCACACCCGTTAGCTAAACTGAAACCAAAAGTCACTACACTAAACATGTTTCTGCATAACAGAAAACTAAACTCTTTGCATTTAAAAAGAGTAAATATCTAATAGATAAAATACCAATAAAGTGATAGAAGATGGTTCAAAACAGTTGCTTAAGAGTTAAGATTAGGTTCTTTTCTTCCTGTGACTTTGCATTTTCACTTGAAAGTCATCACTATCAAACTGGCAAATCAAGGGCAACAACTGCCAGAGCTGGAGAGGATGGTGTGTCTGAAATCGCTTACTTCACGCATGACTTTTTCTTCTGTGCGCTGCAGACCATCTCTACAAAGGAGCAGGGCCTGATGGCACTAGGTCTTCTCCCAGTGTACAAGATGTAGTGGAGATTGCAGATGGAAAGGGAAAAAAAGATCAGGAATGGAGAAAAGGAAGGAGGTGGGAGGTGGGCTGCATTGTCCAAGGCCGCACCAGAAATTTGTGGCAGTCAAGTGATCCAGTCACTGGAGCTCGTGGAGGGGGTGTGCTGATTTCAGTGACTCTTCCCCAAGAAGTTGCCAATGCAATGATACATGAATTATCAACTGTCACGCAAGTGACCCTCCACAGTGACATTATTATTCATCAACTCCTGGTGGATTGTGTCCACAAGTGACTTTACAGGGAAAAAACTTATCTTCTGTGCTAAATGACATTCTGCTGTATTTTCACAAAACAGGAGGTATCAGAACATGCAGCAAAAAGGGAAGAAAATGGAAGTCACTTAGTAATACCATCAGAACACATCTGATACCTAGTGAAAGCCATTTCTCAGGTTATTAGTCGACTAAGTCAGCCCAACCCAGGCACGCAGAAGCTGCTGGTCTACATCAGCATGTGCAGGGTACACTTTGGTAGAAAATAGTCTTCACAGTGGAGGTCATTTCACAGAAGATACTGTAAACTATTGTATCTTGTGGTAGCCAATGAGGGAGGATCTCTGTTTTGGCAGCAGCACTTCTACCAAGAAGGGACACTTTTGAACTTCACACACTATGAATCTCGATGTGAGTGTGGACTACAACAAGTAAATAGTCCTAAAGGAGTTTTGCCTTGTTCAGAATGCTTGTTAGCATAGCTGTTCTTGGGCAGTAATTAGTGAGGCAGATCTTTACCTGCCTTTGCTAAGGTCAGGGAGGTAGTTAGCAATCTAACCAAATTCTTATGCCTTGTTTACAGAGATCCCATAAGTCTTTTTGTATCCTTTTCATGCATACTCCATAGCATCAAGGCTGGGGACCAGAGAGATCCTGTAGGTGAACTTTGCAAAATGGTGAACATCAGGGATTACCTAAATTCTACCAGGTTTGGGAAGAGGAAACAGGGAATGAAAGAAAAATGCTATATACTTTCCTCTTGAGAGGAGGGCAGTACCTACAAATGGAAAATGGCAGCTTTTCTTCTGCAACATGCATAAATCTGGACTCCCTTCCCTTACTACCCACACCCTCCTGGGAGCGTCTGCTGAATTGCAGCTCCCTTGACATGGCCTTTAGAGCAGTGTGTGGTTTTCAGCCACAGTGTTTCTAGCTCTCTTTGGGATACAAACTTTGGGCTTCATTCAAGAAAGCACTTAGGCATGTGTAATTCCTTAAATTTCAATGTGACTATTCATGAGCATAGAGTTAGCACATATTTAATTGCCTTCCTGAATATGAGCCAAAATAGAGAGTATCCCAGGAGTGTATGGGAAAGAAACATAGTTTTCATTGCTTTAATAGAGATAGTTGCTCCACTTAGCAGCATTTGCAAATGGTTTGGGAAGGTTTGGGACTTCTTGCTAACACATCTCTAGAGGGTAAAGCAGGCAACCAACCCTACTGCAAATGTGATGAGGATTGCTGGTAGCTGCAACCACCTGAACGATGAGGGCTCATGTGAGAATTGATAGTTTTTCCTCATTTTTTCCATGTCTGCCCAAGTGCTCATCTCCATAGTTCTCTTTATTCATTTCTGAATTTGTCAGTTTTTATTAATGTCCTTTGGCTGGGAAAAAGCTCTGGATTTAGAGTATTTAGTTGTGCAGGTAAAAATAGAAAACATTTTAAGTGTCCCATTTTAAAACTCTGCTTTTCTTTTTAAAAGTAACTGGAAGATGATCAGAAGAAAATCATGCTTTTTATGTTAACTCTAACATGGTAACAAACCAGAGGTACAACATCAGTAAGGATGTTACACTCCTAGATCCCAGAGACCTCCTCTGTGTTCAAATGAAATAGTTATTGAGTGGGGAAAACTCACCAAAGTCTTTAGTATTTACAGCCAATTCTTGAACAAGGTGAGTGGTAGCCCTCTCCCCATTTCAAAAACAGCTCTAAAACCTGATGTGGGTTGTCAGTGAGCAGCAGGATTTTTCATTTGGCTTTTCAGGTGTAAACAGCGAACATCTGAAACTGTGGAAGAATTCAAAAAAAGCATTCTTCCTGAGTTCTACGTTCATTTTTCCACTTATTATGGTGGATATCACCATACCTATAATGAGGTTCATCTTGTCTTAAAATAGATGTCTCTTAGATGGCTAATTGAGTCTGAGAAATAATTACTTAATTTTTGTACCCCACTTTGCAACACTTGCAGCTATCAAGGAAAACCTGCTTTTCTCAGGGTCACTTTCAGTGGTAGCTTGGCCTATGAGAACCATGACCCCTGTATGTGCCTGCCAAGCTGGCTGAGCCGCACTGAAGATTAGCACACTGGTTGCTGCTGCAGGGTTTTGGGTTGAGTCATATGTGGGTGGGGGGTAAGGCTTTCTCCTTCACAACCAGTGTTATTTTCACTGACACCCTGGGTGAGAGGAAGGAGGTTAATCAGTATATGTGTGTGTCCTGGTTGTGGCAGCATTGAATGTGACTGTTTAGCACTCTGGTGCCTCTGCGGAGAGCACATGGATGGTGCCTTGGTAACATGAGGCCCCTGAGGTGCAGAAAAGTCCTCTTTTTGGGTCAGAGGTGCAGCTGAGCCCTGGGATAGGGCTGTTCCTCTCCTACAGCACTGCAGAGTACTGAGGGGGAGGACACTGTGGAATGGCTGGGATGGCATGGTGCCTGTGTGTCCCACCTATCCTTCAGCACTTTCCACAGATGTGTTACTTTCACAGCATAAAGTCTTCTTCACCTAATGGATCCTGGGCCATTCCCAATTTTACAATGGGCAGGGCTGCTTTGGGCCTTAAGGATGAAAGCAGATTAAGCCACAGTCCTTCTCTGCTGCGTAGGAAATGGGGTCAGTGTGCACAAGAGCAAGTGGCTGACAATGCTACACAGCAACATTGCTGATACTGCTATACACTTCTCTGCCTGAGGTGACATGTGAATGACTCCCTGATGGAGGGAAAAGAAGTGCTTTGGAAAGACATATGAGAGAATGCTAAAGGTAATTTCTGCTTTAGCTATTCCTGAGGAGGATGGCACAGGAAAGGCAAAACACAAAGGCATAACAACATTTACACAGAAGTACATTTTTGTATGTCGTATGTGAGAGTGATGTGATGGAGACAGGCAACAGAAAGTTTGCCAAGGAAAGAGGCAATTCTAAAGCAATGCTGGCCTGTTCAAAGAAAATGCAGTAAAATGGAAAGGACTATTTTCAAATCAGTAAACTTGACGGTTCACTTTGTTTTTTAAAAAATTATCTTATTTCTGGATATAAAACCATGCTTATAGTGGCATCTAGTGGCTATTGTGGTTTGTTTGTTAAATTAGCAAGGTCTGGACAGACCAGTGCTCTCTCCTCAGTCCTGAGGCATACTCCAGTACTAAAAGGCTGCAACAGGTGGACAGGGTTACCTGGGTGGTGTGAGTGGGTGGATGTCAGGCTCAGAAAGCAGTCTCAGGCCCATTTTTTTACTAAGGTAGTTGTAATCAGCATGATCAAAGTGGTTATGATGAATGACTCACTCATCAGCCAAAAGATGACATGATTCATCACTGAATAGCATTCTGCTCCTTTTCTCTCAGGAAGAAAGAGTTGTACTGGCATGGTTATGCACCTCCCATAAGACCTGAATTTCCTTGACATGCCTACTGAAAAGGTGTAGCAGATTTGGAGAAGCACTATGACAAACTCACCCCAGAAAGACCCACCAAGAATCTTCAGAAAGTTTATTATTTCTTCAGTGATTGCCAAGCCTCAGGTAACTGTGAGGTGAGAGGAGGAACATCTTATACCTGGTTGGCTTTTGACATGGTTCCCCAAGCATCCTCCACCAGCCACTCTCAGAATGTGGACGTCTCCTTGATGGCTGTTCCTCTTTGCTTGCCCTAGATGCAGTAACCAAAGCAAGTTCAAGGACAAGAGCAGAAAGGGGGATGTTTTCTTCCGTGTGTGGACAGCTAGAATTATAAAACGGAACTGCTGTGTTAAAACAATTCAGACAACACCACAGGGGAAGACCTAGAGAGCTCATGCGCTGCAAAAGCCCAAGGGAGTTTTTTCTTATGTGCATACCTTATATTGTAATGTATGAAATATTGTAGCTAATGAGTTCCATTTACCTGAGATGTTAATACATCCACATCCTGTACCACTTTATCTTTTGACATTTTATAGCTTCCTTTTTTTTTTAACGGAGGCAATAATTTTCTCGAGTATATTATCATGAATTCATTTAAACACCTAAAAGCTCAGCTATAGTTTAATTTCAACATACATATTGGCAATATGAAATCTGATTTTGCAATGCAAATGTCTGGCTATTAGCAGAATTTTCTAAATTTGATTTGGAGTTTGGAGCAGCAGCTGTTTATTCAGTTTGCAGGTTTCTTGTGGTTTGTGGTTTCTTGTGGTTTAAACATTCACAGGGTGTAGACACTAACGAGAGCACTGAATTGTTTATGGTGATCTTTGAAGCAGAATTGCAGATTTGTTATGAATTTTTGCCAGGCCAGCAGAAACATATTAACCTCTCCTTATGCTAAGTCCCATGTGCAGAGTAACATCACTAATCCAGCACTTTGGGACCATGACATCATGCAGGTCAGTGAGAGTTTATACTGCTACCATATGGCAGCTGATCACTTCCTTTCTTCAGATCTTATCTGGAGGATCATCTTTTCCCCAAAATATGCCATTCAGGCATAAAGCAAAAAAATGCAACAAACCAACAGCCCTGTTCCCCTCCTCCATTTCCCCTAATACTAATTTTAAAAAAAATATTCACAGCAAAAGCCCATGTAAGAGCACTGGACAAGGCAGCAGGTTAGTAATCAGTTCAGCAGCTTGTGAACTAGCTTTGTAAAGCCAGCTCTGCACTGGGATTGCATGGAGGGATCCTCCTCACTGGAAACCTAACTCTTCCAAAAACAATCTCCTATCAGAAGCTGTGAGGCAGACATTCTCTCACCTTTTCTTTGTACTTCTGCTGGTAATTCCACCCCAGTTCCACCACTGCCTGTTTTCCACTTCCGTAGTCAGCAAAATGACTTACCAGGAGCCTGGTCAGCTCACATCAAGCTTCCTTGCATGAGCTATGGGTAGAATGGACTGGTTGTACCAAACTCCAAGAGCAAGTGGCCAGACTTGTCCTTATGACTCCTAATGATAAATATTGATTGCAAGGTGGCCCACGAGATTGTTACCATCTCTATAGAGAAGGAGAGGAAGCTTAGATGGAACAGGTTGGGTAATATACAATTATTGAAACAGTATTGCACTATGGAGGAATAGGGAAATTAATCTCACAAACCCTTTCTACATAATTCTTGACAACGTGCTGTCTTCCTTAGGTACATGGCAAAAGGGAGCCCTCTAGAGTAAGTGTCACATAGGACAATCTCAGTTTCCAAGATGCTTTGTAGTTGGTTTCATTTCACATTTCACCAGCTATGAAGGTTCATGAAACGTGATAATTTATGTTCCAATCTCCAGCTCATAGGAAGCACAAACTGCACACAAGCCCAGGACACTTTGACAGCAGAAAGGTCTCATCAACCGTGCTCTGTTTCTCCAAGCATCCATCAAAGACAGGCTGGAAAGGCTGGGAGACCTTTGTAACGTCCATTCGCATGCTCCCTGAAATGAATGAGTGAATGAATGCTGGGGACTGGACACTCCTCTTACCATGCTGGCTTTCACTTTTTGCACTTCTATTGCATGTTTCACAGCTGCTGAAGAAGCCCCATGTAAACACAATGTTTCTCCTTTGCCCATCATTGTCCAGCATTGCTCCCACTCCCACTTACCTACATGCTGTCAGCACTGCCAGCTACCATGTACTGTTTGTCTACTTTTTAATGCAACTATCATGTCTTTTGCTTTCCCTGCTCTTGGACTCCTACAGTTATCAAGTAAACCCAAGCTGCTGGGCTTGTGTTAGCTGCAGCAGGGGCAAGGAGCACAGAAGGGCAGGAAGAGGAGAGTGGTCATGGTGTCAATGCTGTGCTGAGGAGAGAGCTGACAGAGGATAAAGGGACACCTGGAAGGAATGGGATTAAAAAATGCAAATAGATCTTTGTACCTAGCAAGTGAAGTGGTGTCTAGTTTATGGAGCCTCTTCCTTGCTGTTGACTAATGTCAGACTCAGACCTGCCCTGTGCCTGTGACAGCAGCCCAAGGACAGGAGAGTGCAACAAGATTCTCAGTGCCCAGTGGGGTGGATATCCTTCAAATGGGGCATGGCAGACCATGGCCAGCTACAGCCCTCCTTTGCTGCCTCACCATCACACCCTTCTGGGAGGCATCCCGTCTACTGGGCCCCTGTAGCTCCCTGACATTTCCTCAGTACAGAGTTACTGTTGTGCCAACTCAATACTCCCTTCATTCTCCCTGTTGTTTTGCTAAAGTACCCAGCAGTAGCTCAGGTAAATTACAGGCCTGAACCAAAAATTACTGGGTGTAACTCCCTGGACAGAGTTGAAAGGATGATAGACCTGGGGATTGCAGAGCTTCCTTCTGAGTCTGGGAAACCACAGATCGCCCATGGAGCCTGCAGCTCTACACAGTCCTGCAAAGTTGTATTTTTTATTTGTCCCTTTTGTTTACCACCCCAGTGGCAGTGCTTTTACCATCTTGGGCAGCTGCATAGCTAAAGGTTATATGTCTGTACATTCTCTGGTCTTTCCTTCTAACCCGGAAAGACCATACAGAGTAAGAAATTCTTGTTCAGAAATTACTGTCAGGGAGGCAGTGCAGTGATTTTAATGGGATTTCCCATTTCTTCCTTTTCAACACTCACACGTCAAAGAAACAAGCAGTTTTTCCTTGGGTGCCAACCTGTGGTGGCTCCTCCATCACATGTGGTAGCTTGGCCTCACACTTGCACTGGCATTGAGTTTTCTGCACAGTGCCTGACTTCAGGCAATGAACTATATGAGAGAGTGCAGCTGTTTGGGTGAGAAAGGCACCACAACTCAAATATTGCTGTTCTTGTTAAATCAGGGTGGAGGAAGGGTAAGAACATAAAAATTCATTTCCACTTCTTTCCTAATCAGATGCCATAGCAGAATCAGAGAAAGTTGTGTGAAAGCTTCCTCTCAGACTTCACTGCTCATCTGAATTGTGCTTTAGATTTCAATTTTTTAAATTCCTTTAAAATTTTCATCCAGTTTTGAACCGGTTTAACTTGGGAGACAACTCCGTGCCAATGTGCCCCTCTGCTCTCTGTTGGGGTGCACGGTGGGTGTCGTGGGCTAAGCCCATTGTGCTTTGTCCTCTGCAGAGGTACTTCGTTCTCCCTGCCTGGACTTCATCTCCTGTCATTCCTCACTCTCTTGCATGACTGAATTCCTCAGCTGCAGCCTGGTAAACACACAAACACATAGGGACTCCAGGCATGGGAACACGGCTCACAGGAGCTGGAAGAGCTCCACTGGTACAGTTTATGAGATCCATCTGGAAGAGAAGGCAAAGGAAGCACTGACAGGCAGGGCAAGACATTTTCAGGAGCTCTTCTTTGGCACAGTGCCCTTACCTTCCCCTGATGGGAAGAGCCTGTCATCATCAGAAAGGCATGAAGGCTTCATCTTGAGCCACCAATGGCATCAGTCTCCAAAAATACCTCCCTGCTTCTAGCACAAACCTGGTTATTAGGTCAAGCATATTCAACACCCAGTAACTAATATAGGAGTTTGGCTGTGACAGATGCTGATTGCAAAAGACTTCACCTGATGAATTGCACATTAGTTAATGAGTTGTTCTAAAGGAACAGAGAGTGGCAGAAGACCAGATTTTGAGTACTGGATGGCACCTCTGGAGTAACAGAAATCAGAGTATGCAAAATGCAGCACACAGACAAATTACACAGTATTTCCAACCCGTGTCCTTGTCTCTGGACCAGAAGGGGGAAATCACAATATAACTGTCTTTTCTTTCAAAAAGGCCTTTCCATCTCAGCAAGCTCAATGTGCCCAGCACTTCTGCTCCTTTTTATCCAAATACTCCTTCTTCGGTAAAAAAATCCTTTAAAAAGGATTTGGTCAAAACCCATCAAAACCCAACCAAATACACTAGTAAGCAGAAGCTTTGGGAGCTCCCTTAGGACAACATTTCTATTTCCTCTTGAACTTGGGAGACCTGTTTCCCATGGCAGTGGGGCAGCACCCTAATGCCTAGCTAGGTAGGGATGATGCTACTTGCAAATTAGTGTATCCACTGTGTTACAAAAACTGTTTTGTCAGATGCTCATACAGATGTTGAAGCTCCAAAGCATTTATAAGAGGCAAAGTGTAACTTAACAGCTACAAATTAGCTTTCAGAAGAAAATACATGGTGTTTAAGGTTCGCCAAAAAAGCAGCATGCAACTCTTCTGAAAAAGCAATGCTGCTATGCCTCGTGATTCTTTAGCCTCCTGTGGTGCCAGATGTAGCTAGTGTTTTACTATTTCTTTCTTCAAATAGCAGTGCTCAGGGGGGATAAACTTTACTTAACCTAATTAATTTTAATCACAGCTTTCAAATCTCATACTGTGCAAAGAATTACAAATTGGGATACATTAATAGAAGCCATGGTTTATGCTGCAAGCTAATCGGGAAGTGTGCATTTACATTTTCTGCATGAGTTTGCAATTACCATTAAAATAAAATTCAGTTATGTCCTTTTAAATTACTAAAATGTGAAGAACAGATTGAGCTGGTCCCATTTGTTGTAGAAAATTACTTGAAAATGGCCTACATTTCAAAGAATTAAATGATTCTTACTGAATAAGAGGTTTTAGAAAATGATTGCCAGTTGTCTAGAGTTAAGGTGCTTCCAGGCACTCTGATTTAAACAATGTTCCTTTAAAAATAATGCTTAATGTTTCCTACCTCCTTCAATATAGGTTCATGGAAAGAACAAAGAGACTTGTCCCACAAAGCCTCAGCTACATTTTCCTTTAGGCGTAAACCAGAGAAACAACATTTAAGCTAACCACATCCAAAACCTAACTCCAAAATACCACAGCAGCGAGCATCAGTCCAGGACATTCCTTCCGAATGGGGAGGTTCCTTCTCATGACATGAGTTGCTCTTCAGCAATGACCACTCCTGTATTTGGAAAGTTAGGTGCCAACTTACTGTGGTCTCTGTCACCCCAAGTCCAGGGGCTTCAACTTCAGGAGTGCCAATGACCGCAGAAGTAAAAATAAAGTGGCCCCGGACTTGCTGACATATATGCCAAAAGACCTGATTTCTTTTTACAGGACTGTGATGTCAGATAAAAATGATCTGGTAAACAAGTGCTCATCTTCAAAAGCAACTCAGTCTTTTAGAAAAGCAAGTCCCATTGACTTCAGTGAAACCTAATTTTTGGGCTGCCAAACACTCTCCTCAGCATGGAGCTCAGATCCCTAAGTCATCTGGTTCTTTGAGAAAGTGTTTTCTCGCTAGAAATGGTCTCATTTGCAAGCAAAGCTGAATTGCTCTGAAAGGAGCATTGTCCTCAGGAGTGTATTGCGTTGCAGTCTGACAGTGTGCAAAACTGGTTTTAATACAAAGATTTATGTCATAATGACACTGTTCAAGAGGGTACAGTAGTGCTTGTGTTTATTTTCTGACATTAACCTGCTGCAACCTTTTTTTTTAATTAAAGATCATGTAGAGCGAGCAGTGCAAAATCTAGAATAAAACCACAGTGTCATCATAGTTTGTACAGACACAGAAATAGTTTAGTCTCTTGTATAGCAAAAATGTCAAAATGCATGGCTTTCAGGAAAACACAAGCAAATGTATCTACTACAGATGATAACCTTTAGCTAAGTTGTAAACTCCATGCTTATTAAATAATTGATAGTACATCAGAGCTTCAGGAAAGCCATGTTTTACATGCTGAGTTTAAATAAAATGGCTTGTGATAATATTTTTTTCTAAAACCTAAAGTAAAAATATTGACATAGAGACCAACAGGATGAAACATTCCTATGTTATTCAACAGATTACTATGTCTAAAATAACACTAAACTTCATTAAAATCTCTGGAAGGGAAAAATTAACCATGTTTTCACCCTGAAATATCACTTCAAACCTGTATTTGCAAGAGAAAGCTTGTTGAGGGTTTTTTCTCTTTAAAAATGCAGCTTAAATGCTCAGTAGAGTGCTCATAACCACAGAATGATATAAGTAGCTTTAAAGGAAATGATGAGCTGACTCTTAACTGATGTAAATCACCAGAGCTCTGCTAGAGTAAGTGGAAATTTATTCAATGGACAATTTTAATTTTAAATAAGATACAGATTGCTGTTCCACCAAAATAGTTTCCATATACTTTCTTTAAATTGCAATGAGAAAAGGAAAATTCACTTTTCCACCCTCCCAGTTTCTGTAGGTGACTGTGAGACTGTGCTCTTTTGGCAGAAGGAAACGTAAAAACATACCTCATTTTCCTCTCTGTCACGCTCAGGTAAATCACTGGTAAGTTTAGAAAGGTTGCAGTGTTGTTAAAGTCAGAGGGATCATGTAGTTGAATGTAGAAATGCCTCACCTCCTCGTGATTCATCTGTGTCTTTTATGCCAGGTAGCAGGATGAGAGTGGTGTAAATGCCACACTTCTGCCTTCCAGAGCACCCTGCTCACTGCTGAAACAGAAGTTGGGACTCCAGCAAGCATTTTTTGAATGCTCTCAGGGGGCAAGGTTAGATTCCACTATGGGTATGAGGCTTTCTCTAGGGTTTACAATGGAGCAGGAGAGCCCTGCACTTGTTCTTCTGCTCTTTGATGGCTGCTGCAAATACTGCAAGCATCCTTTGGTCATTTCAAAGGCTACTCTAGCAATTCATCTGAGTGACTTAGGCACCGTGCTGTGTTTTTTTCTGTCTTTTTTTTTAAAATGTGGAAAATTCTAAAGCAGAAGTAATTCCCAAGGTGTTTATTACAACAAATAAAGGTTAATTTCAGATACTTCTGAGATTGCTTCTTCTTAACTGCTGTAATCCAACTTCTTTTCTTGAGTCCAAGCCTGTCCAGCTGCAATCAAGGTCAGCCTGGATTTTAAGTAGGCTCCTTGTAGTGGCTGCAAAGCCCAGCCTCTACTCAAGAGCACATTTTCTTTGCTCTCACATGACTAATAATGTCTGATTTCAGACACAAAAAACCCCAAACCATTTTGCACCCATTTAGAGAGGCTTTGTGCATTGAATAGGCTGTTCCTTCCCAATAATTCTGGACCATAAGGGAGAAACCACTGCAATTCTCATTTCCAAGCTGTAAAGGAGCTTTCAGCACCACCAGCTGACTACTTAGTGCATTTTAATTAGCTCATGAAGGTTCCCAGGCCACTGTGTTGAAATGAAATGCACACACAACTGAAGACTTGCTCATTGGCAATCAAATTTTTAAGTTACCAGGCCTGCTGGGTTCTCTCTGCAGAGCAAAGCCGCTTCTTCAAAAGCAGTGATATTTCTCCAGGGGCAAGGGAGAAAAAAAAGGCCATATTTTTGCATAATCACAGCTTTTAGTAGTACAAAATTTGCTGCGCTGTGGGAAATTGCTAGACAAAAAGTCTTAGTAAGTATGAAGTCCTCAGTGCTCTGACATGTTAATGCAAGGGAAAATGCCTCACACAAAAGACATTATATGAGAGCTATTTCCACCATTTTTCTGCTGCCAGGTCATTATTCAGGGTCTCATCCAGTTATAGAGGAGAGCCATCAAGGTTTGAAGGGCTCTGAGCAATACAGCTCAAAAAAGAGGTTTTCTCCTGCTGCTCAGCCCTCCCTCAACAGCAGTCTGTCACCTGCAGGAAACCCAGGTTATAGCATGACGTAATTTAGCCCTGCTTGGCAGTCTCGGCATTGTTTAATTAATTTTTTTCAAATTTATTGCGTTTTCTTGCAGATCCAGCATAAATGCTGTGTCTTGGCTGCTGCACAGCTGACACAGAAATTTTGCAGAAAAACTGCTTGTACTTATGACCACTTATATAGCGAAAAAATATTGCTTTTGTCTACTACTGTTCTCAATAAAAAATGGAAATAGTCCATTTTTATTTTTCACTTTGCTTGAATTTAGATGCTCATGTGTGTCTATCATATATTTATTTTTATATATTGGCAAATAAGGTCAGTAATTAGGTAGTTAAAACCCATGTGTGCACACATCCAGTCTTACAACAGAGATTACAAGTAGAGGATGACTACGTAAGGCCTCTGTACTCGGCTAAGCTTCAGCAATGGAGAATATGGGGAAAAGAAACCCAAGATGGGCATGAAGAAGACATTGATCAAAAAATTGACTGAATCATCTCGATCTTAATTAGGGGTACTGGTGGTGCACATTGTGGGCATGCTCCCCTGGACAGGCACTGGCCTCGGCTGGCTCTGTGGCCAGGGCTGGGCTGGGGTTACAAGAGGGGGTGACAGCACCCCAAGCTAAGCATGCACAGAAATTTCTGCAAGACTCAAAAAGGTGACTCTCCCAGCAAGAGATGACAAATCAAATCTTCACCAACACAGTAATAGTAGACTGAGAGTAAATGCAAAACAGTGCCATTTTCTAGTGTACTGGATTCTGGCTGTACCCTCCTGAATTCAGCTGTTTT
>JAOXXN010000446.1:79854676-79884881 GCA_026770055.1 Myrmophylax atrothorax | reverse complement strand
ATCTATTCAGCTGTTTTCTGAAACATTGCAATAAACTCTCGCAATCATATATTATTTTGTTTTTTTAAAGTAAAGAGGGTTTGGCCTGGTTTCTCAAGCCAAGTAGGCCACAGTTCTTTCAAAATGAAGGGCCTCCAGGGAGCTAAGAGTAACTGAGCTAAGTCAAGAGACTTGAACAATTTACTATTTTGTAGAGCCCTAAAGGTTTTCTGCAGATACAGGCAAAACATGCATTTATTTAATTTTTCTTTGCTCTCTCACTGGTGTCCTGAGAAAGTAATGCATTTTTATTTACAACTTTACAGTCATCCACCAGATTTGTAAAAGGAAGATGATCTTACATTTCCTGTGTTCTAACTACCAGAGAAGAAAGAATTTGAGCTTAGTGAGAAATTCTTTCTTCTTTTGAGCACTGCATGTGGAGACACAGCTTTAGGCACATTCTTTCCTAACTGCACAGCATTTAAATGTAATTAAGCACAGTCACTTGTACCAACCAAGGATCATGAAGTGTGTAACATAGATTTCTTCCAACCTCTTAGTGAATAAAAAACCTATACCATAATTTTTAAATGATTTTGCAGAATTTTTAACTAGGAACAATGTGTATGGTTTCAAATATTTTACTCTCTCCTTGAACTATAAAGTTCTTTAGAGAACTACCAGAAAGCTGTCTCAGGTTTTTTTTATGTCATTAACAGTTATGGTCCTGAACAAGATTAAGCACAGTCATCTAGTTTGCAGCAAGCCTCAAATTCATGGTCTTTTATTAAAGCTTTTTATATGTAGGAGACACATTATCTTATATTAAGATGTAATTTCATCACTCTGCTGCGCATAGCCAAAAGATGTACCTATTCATTCATTGCTACCCCACTTTCACAACAACTGACCTGGTTTGTAATTGGTTTGTTTCCATTTGCATCAGTTTAATCAACTTAGCTGCAAACAGCAATTAAAAGTAATTAAAAAAGGACCCAATCCTTGCTAACTAAAAGGATGTTTCCTGGATCTAACTTGGCTAGATCCAGGAAACCTCTCCTGAATTGTGTTGCTTAACAAATAATTAATTAGGGACTGAATCACTGGAGCCCACTACATAAGTTAGTCCAGGTCAGCACTACAGGTCAGCTGTGCTCCTGTGGACCTTGATTTTCCTCTAATCATGCTTTTTGGGGAGTTATTTGAAGCCTTTAGGCCATGCAGGTATTATATATCAGTAATAAAAATAGGTCTGATGACATTTTTTTCCCTTAAAGGCTTCCCATGGGGGCAGGATCACCCATGGAGATGGTCCCACAGCATTTTGCTGGTGTTTTTACCCTGTGATGCAAGATGGACTCAGGTTATGGGTTTATTGTTATAAGCCTGTGCTGGGACTTGTGCATCTAAATACTGGTGAAAATTCAACCACAGCTGTAGATTTTATTATTACATTGCCAAGCAAGCTTTTGCCTCCTGGTTGCTGCAATGACATTTTTTACAAAGCGCTGCTGCCTGTGAGACCAGATGACAGTGCCAATGACCCATGTCCTTGTTCTCTGCTTGCCTTGCTTACGCTTCTTGTTTCTCCACACTCAATTAAGGAAAAGGAATTGAGGTTAATATTCCTGTCCTTGAAATTAAATCTACCCTTGTCCCACAGTGCAATTAATGAAAACAACTTGGATACAGAGCCTTTCATCTGTAGTTCACTGGTTTATTTAGTAGGAGTTGACAATGACTCACACCATTAATTTGTCTGCTGAGTGGCAAACAGAGCAAATTAGCAATGTTAGCCAAGATTGTAGGCATAAACATTGCAAAATCACTGCCATGAGTTAATACCTCTGCTGCTCTTTCAGGTGAAGAGCTGTGATGACTATGAGACTTCTTGTGTCACAGGTCCTCCTGCAGCCTCCCTGCAGACACACCAAGGGCCTGTGCTGCTCTTGATACCACTATTTCAAGGGGTAATTAAATAAAACTGGCTATTACACATCAAACATTAGCCATTGGATGCCCGAATAACAGGGCAAGTTATGCTATGCACTCCTACTGTGAAAAGTGCGGGTTAATTATATATTTGGCTATTAAATGATTTTAAGGTTCAAAATAAGTTCAGCAGCAAATACACAACAGAAGGTCAGAGTGAGTGTAGATACCTTCTCTGATTTTTCTCGTTGGCAGATGCTGACAAATGGGGAGTTCTTGTGGCACTCACAAATGTTAAAGACATCTGAGAGTAATCTCTCCCCTATCCACCTGTGCAGTCTGACTTGCGAGGCAGAGAGATTTATGTTCTACATCATTCACTTCATGACCATGAATTAGGCTCTTGGCTTGAATTACTGTGGAGGAACACATCTCTCCCTTGCCTGTGAACCAAGTGGGAGAACGTGTCTTTGTGAATACTTCTACGACCCTTCCAGCTACTTGCCCCAAGGCTGAGCTCTGAGAAAATGGTTGGTACATGAGCAGAGACAGTACTGTCCCTCTACAACCCTACAACTCTGATCTTTGTTAAGGAGAAGGCTGTGCATCTCCAAGCTCACAGCAACAAGAATGTCTCCCAGTCACTGTAGCTGTGATACACTGGAGTAGGCTTTCCAACCCTGACAAGCACACTCAGCTCTTTTAAATAAAGTGCAGGGGTTTTTTCCACATCTCTTCAGAGCAAAACAAAAAAGATCCCCAGAATCTCAGCTTAAAGTCAAGTTGAAAATTTTTGGTCTCTGCTGTGCCTGAAAGAAAGGGGAACTGGCATGAGCGTGTCATCATCACTCACAGAACAAAAATGTGATCTGAGCTGACACCATGGGGAACATCAGTACAAGTAAATACCAGCCACTGAATCATAAATGTTCAGGAGGGCTCGAAGTGCTTAGTGTTCATCATCTGATTCTTAAGGTATTTGAATTTATGCCAAGTTAATAAGTGAACAGCATCGCCTGCAATTCATTGCTGTACTGTACAGCAATATTTTATGCAACTGACTGCAATAACTGATGTTGTATTCATGTTGTATTCAATTTTTGACTGGCTTGAGGAGGCAGCCACTTTTCTTCTCTTGATGTGCTCAGGCTGGAACACAGAGCAGATGACAGCGTCAATAGCATTGAGATTTGAGAAATCTGTTGTGATGATCTTGCAGAAACTTCACAATGTAATGTGCTGTTGTGGTGGCTTGCATACAGATGAATAAATGCCTTGCCTGAATGCTTCCTTGTTTAAGGCATATTTTAGAGCTACTGCTCACTTGTCCATTACACAGCAGGAGGGACACTGAACCAGAACATAATCAGTCAGCACTTTTAAACTTCTTTTAAGCACTTTTAAAAATATTCAGCTCATTCACCCTGCAAGCAAACAGAGCTTTTGGGACCTAGCACCACTGGCTACTACTACAGATGATACAGTGCCATATGGACAGCTCTTTTGGTTTAGCAAGTGTTCTAAGACTCATATTTCTTAAATATTAATTTATGTATTACCTTTCAATTGATTCTAGTATGTTTTCTTTGGGGCAGGCGGAACACGTAATTATGAGAAATGCTGTCGCGTGGTGAAAGAAGCCAATACAAATGAAGAAACCTTAAGCAACTTATCATTAGAAAACATTTGTAGTGAAATTGGGTCATTGCAGCTGCTGCTGTGATTTTAGTGACACTTTCCTTGGAAATGGGGAAGAACATACCCTCTTTCCTACACCTACCGGTGCTGTTCCTGATCAAGCACTGTCCTGTCTTGGAAGCCCGATATTTGTTAAAGAGCAGAGTGCAATACAGTCTGTAGTTCTGGTGATGAAAGGGTCTCAGGCAGGTATGGTTTGTTGGGAGATTAACAATGTCTCAGACAAACTGATAGAGTAAGAAAAAAGGCTTAAATGGTCATAAACCCACTGAACTAAAGCAGCAGAGATTGAAAATGCAGTTTGACCTATAGCACTTTTTTGGGGAGGCATAATATAATATGCAAAATTATCAATAATCCAGCCACATTCAGCTTCCCATTTGTATTAGTAAGCCTTTTTCCTCTTTTTCCTTTCTAGTCTGAGAACCCAGAACATTCAGGGAAGCAACCGTGAGAGCCTTCATCACACCACCTTTTTGCCCATGTGGTTCCTTTGGTAGAAGGGCTTGTGACAAGGTGAGATGTCCCGCACATACCTGATGTGGGACACAGTGCACTCAATCACCCTCACCTACATTTTGTTTTGTTTGCTTTTTTTTCTTCCTCAAAACAAAAAAACCAAATCCCTCCTCAGCCATCTCTTGGGGCCTAGGGTTTTTGATAAGGATAAAATTATCACCCTAAATCTCACACTCACTGCAGCTTTGGTGTCTGCCAGCACTTGAGGACACCCGGAGTGGTGGTTAAAGGCCCCTAATGAAAAGCAGCAGCCCGACTTACACCACCAGCCCTCCTCACACTCACTCACAGCACTGTGCCGTGATGCAAAGCACACCTGCACTGGCCAAAATGGCTCCTTGCACTGTCTCTGAGGTCCTTTCTGAACACTTTACTGACAGAAGCAGTTTGGGCTCAGCAGCCCAAAGACCCCAGGCAGCTGACAGAGGACAGGCTAAATTAGCTTCACCTCCTACCTCATGAACAATTCCCGGCTATGCCCTACCCACACTGCTAACGATGATGATGATGTAAGAAACTTTAATAAGAATCTGATTTACACGTACCAGGTTTAACTTTTTGGAGACATCTGTTTGAGGAGTCCTCCAGTGACAGGAACAGGCAGGCTCCTCTGGGACCTTGGAGAACAAAGATGCTCACAGGAATATCAGGTATCTCCAGATGATAGGATGATTTATTCCCACTTACAGCCTAATCGTTGTAACTTTGCCTGTTTTTGGAAAGGAGTCTGAGAAGTCTTAAACATCTACTGTACAGATGCTGGCAAAGCTGCATAAAAGCCTCTCCTTCTCTTAAGCACACTTTTGGACACCACTCTTCTCACACTACAGAAGCTACCAGGACAGTAATGGTTAAGACTCTGTCCTCTCACCCTGCCACCAGCTGCCTGGGGAAAGAGGACAACTCCCAGCTGGCTACAACCTCCTTTCAGGTAGGTATGAACAGCAAATACATAACTGTGTTTATGTGTGTGTACACGTGTACCCAGGTTTACTTTCATAAGATCCTCCTCTTCAACCAGTTCACCAGGGATATCTGTATTCTGAGGGGCTGAGTGTGCCACACCTTTATTTTCCCCCTTACCCTTTCAAACTTCCCCTGCAGGTTACAAGCAGGGCACCTGAAACGGTTGTTCAAAACACCTCAGAATGGATCTGAAGCACAATTCTGTGTTCTTCCACGCAATGAGACAGCTAAGGGTCTGTGGCACAGCAATGGAACAGTTCTCAAGCAGTAAAATCCATTATGAACAAAACAGAGAAGTTCCAGGGAATGGAATTTGTCTGAACTGAACAACAGAAAACAAGCACTTATCTCTTTTCAGAACATCCTGTAGGACATAAGGAAGATGTGGCATTCTTAAAATATCTTGATACTCAGTTATGAGTAGGACTATTCATCCCACACCCTACTTCTGCACACAGGAAGGGACGAGCTCATAGCAGAAGAATTTTTTTCAGTGGTGGGAACAACTGCACAATGATCATCTTCCATCCAGTGTGGGATTCCATCAGAGATGCTCCAGCAAGTGTTGGGGCATCACTACATGTTTGTGGAAGTCTCTCAGCTTTTATTAATTGGATTCCTGACAAAGCAATAAAACCCTGTAGCAGAAAGCCACACTGCTCATTTCTGAATCATATGAAATCATTCACCATTTTATGTACAAGTTTTGAATTACAATCTTCAACTCCTCATCAGAAAAAATAACAAACCAAAAAACCTAAAAAAGCATTTTGGAAGAACTGCATAGTGTACAGAAGCATACTTTCAATTACACAATATCTTACAGAACACATACTGCAACAAAAAGTAGAGCCTGTTACGTTTTCTGAGAAGGCAGTGCCCAGCCAAAACTAGATGTTTCACCTCTGTTATCAGAGGAACAGCTTTAACTGGACAAAAGAGTACATGAAAAAGTTCCTGAACAGTCCAGATACTTTATAACAGAAAAATAAAAGTACATTTGTAAACAACTTTAACACAGGAGTCTTAAGAAAACAATAAAGGTTAAGCTGTTAAACTCTCCTTAGCCCAAACCACTATGTTCTACCATTACACGGGTTTTTCAATGATACAAAAATTTTGCCATGTGGAAAACTTCAGTGAGAAATTTGGGTAAATATCTTTTAAATTTTTGGTGGAATTAAGAAAAGGACAATTTCAAGGCAAAAGGTCAAACTTCAAATTGCCTTTGAAAATTACAAGAGCGATATAATCTAACTATTGAATGGAGCTGACAGTGCATAGTAGCACAGCACTTATTTTATAATCTGAGACCCTTTTCTAATGTAAACCCTTGAAAACTCATAAGCAACTGCTAGAACAGACTTTTGTATTATGTACCATTAATTTATCACTGCATTCACCTTCATTATTCAAACCTTGCCATATACAACTGATTTATCCTAAGCCTATCTATTTTATCACATGGAGAAATGTAAAAACTGTCCTGGTAAATGATTTTGTGTATATAATTATCAACCATGCATCTGAAGCTGAGCATCAATATTTATGCTGCCCTTCTTAATGCTTGAGCATATATTAAGTAAGCTACTGATCACCGAGTGTCTCCATTTTGGTAGATGGACAGATGTACGTGAACAGCAATGCTTTGGATAACTTGTGCTATTCCTAATACTACAGTTATTTTCTCTCCCAATTACATTTTGCTATAAATATGTGTGCCCTTAAGTTGATCCCAATATCAGTTTCAGCTACCTAATCAAATTATCTGCTAAGGTTTTGGGAACGATAACCCTTCCTTTATTTAAATAAAGTGAAGGAAGGGTTTCTGATTCCCAAAGGTTTGCCAACAACTGATTTATTTTCAAGACAGGATGACACTGTTTAGTACACTGTTTGTCATCTTTGCTGTTCACGGATAAGCACAATAGTATTAATGGTTTTTATCAAGTAGGCAGGAAGGGAAAGAGAAAATACTGTGAGGTTTTTACCTATAAGGTTTTTCCAAGTTCTGCTCATGGGCTCTTATGAATAACTATTCATTTGAAATAAGTGTAAGTCAAATTTCAGATTACCTTTTATTTGGAGGGCTCCGCAGCTAAACTTCAATTGTCTACTTTTCTTTTGCAAAGGAGTGTTATAAAACTCTGCCCACAACTGAGTACATCCAGAGTTTATGTAAAGAAATAATTTATCATTATATTTAGAAGTGCCTCATTTTTGTACCAGTTAATTCATAATCCAAATAATCCGTTTGGAATGTGAACAAGTAGTTATTTTCTCCCATGTAACAATGGTGAATAACAACATTGATCATTACATATTCCCCTCAAGTTCATTAAATGCAATTCTTCAGTAACGAAGGCAGCAGGCATTCAGTGATGGACTTCCTCTGAACTATGTTCAAATGGGTGGAATAACTGAGATTCCTGATGGAGATGTAAGCCATTTCCATCATGTTCTTAATAGCTTCTGCTATTTGCATACTCAACTCCATTTCATAATTTGCTATTTAAAATAAATTCATTTCCCCAAATCCTCCTCTCCCTACCTAAACCAAACTTTCTTACATTTATGGTAAATGCTTTTCAACAAATAAATTGTAAGAAAAACAAATCAAAACTAATAAGGGAGCAAAAACAAAGGGAGCAAGTATTTCAAGTTTTGTAGTAACTTTCTTCCTGAATTTCCTTCCAAAGGTGCTACAGGGACAAAAACTTTAAAGGTTTAAAACATGCGCTTTCACACATTTTTGATTCTTCCTCTTTTATACGACTTTGCCCAGTGAATCACCTTTGTAACTTTTGCCCAGTACTTAAATGAAACTGCATGTCATACACCCCAAAAAAGTAAACAAAATACAGCCTTTTACTTCAAATATTTTATGAAAGCAAGATTACAAGAAACATATTAGTCAAAATGCAGGGCTATCAAGCACTGAACCAAGGATGCTGGCATCAGTGTGCCTACCACTTTGCATGTGGAAAAAATACACTATGTCTACAGGTAAAAGGCATCACTAATGCATCATGAATTACTCTGGTCAGCCAACATCACCTCTGCAGCTTGGTGCATGATTAAGTCCTGAAAATAATCATCATAATAATAGTTTGAGATGAAACACTGGAACAAAACCATTCTGAAACAGGGAAGTTTTTTTTTATGCTCTTATCAAGGTAACACCAAAAGCTAAAAATAAGGTCTTAAAATTTAGCAGCCTCCTTAACACTTGTTAGGCTAGCCTTCACACAAGGAGCATGCAAGCAGCCACTCTTTTTGCTTTAAACTGAGGGCTGTTAATTCAAGTCACTGTTTTCTCACCTTATTCGATCAACCTGCTGAACTGGATGTTCACCATAGGAAAAAGAAAATTAAAAGATGTTAAGTGTAGCAGACAAGTACAGATCACACCAAGAAGCTAACACTCATGAGCTGTCATAATAAGGGGTATTAATAACAATAAAAAAAATATCAGTCTTTTCTGTGCATATTTTTCATTTGAAAGGTCCCAGGAAATCATGATGTGCCTGGCCGTTTCTGTTGCTGATTTCTGATGACCTCTAATTGTTTTTTGCATTGCTGATAGTATGTTGAGAGACTTTTGTTTTCATCTAACAGCTTTTTATGTTCTTGTACCAGACGGGATGTGTTTTGCTGGTCTTTTTCATCCTGGTCCAGTTCTGCTATTAGTTCTTGTCTATAAAAATAATTAAAAAAAGAGTAATTTTCATTTATAATCTATTTCTATTTATGTTTCAAATCAGAAACTGATTATCAATCTGAACTCACAGCTGGTGATATTTTGTGCAAAAGAAGGTGACAAAAAAAGTCTTATTCTTTAATGTAGTCTGGGGGAAAATTCTCTCCCAAATCAAATCCACATTTAAACTTTAAAACAGCTGTAAGATATAGCCTTAATTTCTAAAATTGTCCTTTAGATAATGTCTTTCAGACATAGTTCTACAGGTCACAGTAAAACATCTAAGGAGCCACATAAAATTTCATAAATATATTCAACTCTAATTTTGCTAACTATATGTACATTTGAAATCTCCAAAGACAACCTAAAATACAAAATTGCAGTAATTTTTTGTAACTTTTTAGTGAAGTGCTATTTTCTATTTGGACTTGAACTTATTAAAGCAGCGGAAAAGCAGAATCAAGGAAATTATTTTTGTAACTGGCATTTCACATAATTTACGCCATAAGTGTACGCTGCTTTTTAGCAGCAATTTTAGAAGAACAAACACACTGATAAACTTGCTATAATTTATTCTGCAAAACTGATGTAGCAGTTTGTTTTACTATTTGTTTACAAGGCGTCAAGGAGGCAAGCTGCCAGCAATATTTTTGCAATAAAATAGTAAAGGAGAAAGTTCATGTTAATTAATTGTTGCCATATGGTTTGTAATTACTGTTGAAGAAAACTTAATAATTCATTGAGGCCTGAATAACTACCTTAACCAGCAATAAATTCATCCATCACAACACTACTTTTTGCTGTAACACCCACTTCTGACTAAGAAAAAACAGTTTGGAAGAAATGTCAATACAAAATTACTAGGAAAAAACCCAGTAGGAACCTAAAAGTAGAGAATTAAGAGTTTTGAAACAGAAACACATTTTTATATAACTTACTGACCCTTAGGGATAACATAAAATCAAAATTAAGACATTCACTATAGCATCAGTATCTCCTTATCAAGTCTAAAAATTCTAGTTGCATGTGAAAAAATTAAATTGTTCTCAAGATACTAAGCCAAAAGTGAATATGTGATAAGAGTTCAAACTTACAGTAACAATTTTTCCCCATTCTGTATGCTATTTCTAATGTACAAAAGGTTTACACATGTATTTTTCTCATTAACTAATCCACAAACTCCAAGGCAAGCCCCCTATTACCAACTGGCTTGCCTGCAGTAGCTGAGACACTGGTGGGTAACAAGCTGATAACTTGGTCTAGTGTGGGAGTATATGGGACTTCTCAGCCCTAATACAATACATGTGGTTGCTTCACTTATGTGCACACAATGTAAAAGGAAAGAGTTTATTTTTGGTGCACGAGGAAAAGGTACATAAAAAGGTAAAAGTATTAGGGGCTAAACCCCTGCAGAAAAACATAAGATGTGTGTTGACAACACTTGTAAATGCAACACTTGAAAAAAGTCAGATATTGGATAAAAACTAATTGCCAAAAGTAACTGCAAAATGAGTAACATTGATGTATCACTAAAAACTCTATAATCCACTAAGTGATTATCTACAAAAAACAACTGAAAGCACATTAATGAACAGCATTGGCAATAAAATTCCAAGGTTCTTGAACAGTCCAGGTCTTTCATTTGAGATGATACACACAAACATTACTAGTTGGTTACATATACAGATGTGCCACACACTTGTCTAAGATCCGTCCAGAAGAAAAGTCTTGATATTGATTAAAACTTTCAATTATCTGCTCTAAATAATCTCATCCGTACTGAGCAGCTCAGTATTTCTGAGATTAAGGTTGGAAAATAATTATGCTCTATGAAATGTTAGTTCATAAAGCCAGGTATAGTAGTCACAGAGAACAGACTTTGTGTAAAAAGAACAAAAAAGGTTAAACGTGTTTCACTTACTTCCTCTGCAACAGCAATGCAATTTCTGTCTGAACTTTCATATATTCTTGTGCCATTTTGCAGTGCTGCTCAAACACAGCCATAGATTCTTTGGAGTTTGGGCATGGTGCTAGAGGCTGAAAATAAATCAGACACGTTAAAGACTAATGAACTGGTATCTTAGTAAATAGTGTGTCAGAATGTCTCTGCAGTGTATTTATAACATCTTTTAAAAACCAGTAAGCTTTTAAAAATAAGTGTTAAACCAGGCCCTGGAAAACATTACTGCACTGGTGTCAAAGGTGACTCAAACCTCAAATCTGCAGTTTTTAATTTGACACTTGTCATAAAAATCAAAGCAGTGTTTAATTCCACACACAACAAATAAAGAGTATACAACAATTTAGTTCAGTTAACACTCAAGCAAATAATATCTTATGTTGACAGTCAAACTCAGCTTACATTTGGTTTTAGGGATCATGTTTCCCAAGGCTTGTTTTTAATAGCTTGATCAAATCTGAGTCAACCAATCTCAGATTACGTAATATATTTTTTTTAGCCTTGGTCAAAAATTAGATAGAATATAAATCCAGGTAAAGATATGGCACTATATTTTGCAGCCCAAAAGTCATACGTTAGAATGAAATGCAAGCTTAAGAATCTCATAAAGCGTCTATTTATTACCTGTAACTGATGATCTAATGTAAGATATGCCATTGGGATGGAGTTATCTGACCCATTGGTCTCTGTAACAATACCAAGAAAATTTTAATGTATTTTCAAGAGTTAATTCTATTCGTATAGGACAAAAACAAGAATTCTAAGTAACTTCACAAAACACAATCTGAATGTGGACAGGCAGATGGAAATAGCAGCGTTCCAATCCCAAGGCAGATGAATCAGTTTGTTTTTCTGATAGTTAAAAACTTCGAAGGCATGGTCTATCACACCAAGGAGAAATAAAGATTATGGTTATCAACCTACATTTCTAGAAGCCATGTAACAACATACAGATTTTAAAAATACTATTTCTCTACAGTTTGCGATCATTTCTGTTTATAAAAAAATTGCCATTTCATTCTTGTTTATGAAAGATCAGCCAGCCAGCCCATGCATCTAATCACTTTAAAATTAGAAGCTGTGCAAATCAGCTCTGCCAAAATAAAATAAGCACAACCTCCTGCTCAGTTTTGAAACCTGCTCCCAAGTGAGGTCTCTATGTATCTTCCTCACAACATGCTCTAGGGCATCTTCTCTGCTCTGCAGAGATACTTTGTGGGCAGCATGGCACCCAATCTACCTCCTGGGCCTGGCTGCTCTCTTCTTACACTGCAGTTACTCTAGATTTCTCTAGTGCTTTCATTCCAGATTTCACATGTTTCTGAATTCTTACAGATCCTATCTTCTAGTAGTCCACAATCTGGGGATCACAAGGTTACTGTTAAGCTTTAAAAGACATAAAGACACATGGAGAAACTACTGATTTTACAGCCGCATTATTGCTACTAGAGGATTATATGGAGGAGGGTAGGTGGGAAAAAAAAGGGGCTGCTTACCCATACCCCAAAAGCACCTGCCACAGAGTAGTCGTGGTAGAGAAACTAAGGTGTTGCCCTCAAAGACTATGCTATCTCCAAGAGCAGCTTCAAAAGGAAACAGAAATAAGAGGGTGGGAATGGAGAAAAAGTGTGGTTAAGTGTATGCTTGTAAGGAAACTGGAAGGAGGTAAAAACAAAAAAGAAAAAGAAAGCAACCCTAAACCCAGAGACTTAATCACTACAGTATCTTAAATGCGATCAACATAAAGTCTTTCCCTACATTAGACTGTTGCTGTATATGGATACTGCTAAAACAAAGGACTTATTGCAATGCTTCAATACATCAATACATGCAAAATACTTCAGATGACATTCCTGAGCATTTCAGCACTGTGTCACACAACTACAACTTTTCCTGTGACAGACCAGATTCAGCTGTATCCTTGTTTTATCATTTTGCCTCACTAAATTAAAAAAGTACCCTCTTTTACAGAAAACCAAAATTACTTCTCTCTTTAGAAATTCAAACAATTCTTTGTTCATGCACTGCATAAACCTAACAAGAAAAGATACACATATGGCACATTCTGTATTTACCTGAGTATAAGGTGAGGAATTTCTGTGGGCCAGAAAACAGACCTGACTTTTACCTTTAGTGCTGTGCTGCATTTAAGACCAAAGACTTGGCACAAACTGTCCTTGCACTGGCTTAGGATTAGCAGCTTTCAGTTCCCAATGAACTGTTGACTGAGTAAGAGCTTGCTTTCCACGTGAGGCAACAATTCCCGTAAGTGCTCACTGCCCAAAGCAACTCAAGATCTATGCTGTACAAGAGGGCACAGGGTGAGCTGTAGCAATGGGCAAGGGCTTTGGGAAATTATGAGTGACAGGGCAGAGGGTGTGATCAGGAAAAGTAACAGTAGACAGAAAGAAGAAAACACAGAAGCTAAATGCAAGAGTATGTTGCTCTCCTCCTACTAAGCAGGCGGAAAACCCCAAAGCACATGTCTTACATAATCACCTTATATTTGGTAAAATACAAGTGTGCATGTATACATACAAATACATGTATATATACATATGCTTTTGCAAGAGTTAGTCCCCATGTGAGTTTCCATTTTGTACTTGGTTAGAGGTAGAGAATAAAAGAGACTGAACAGCCAGATGAAATGGATCACAGGAAAAAGATTCCAGAAATTGACACGCTGTGGAGTATCAGCTTGAGACTAAGTTTAAGATTCACTATGTACACTTTGGTAACAAAATCACTACTTTTATTTATATTCTAAAAAGGAATTTTTGGGGACCCATTGTTTTCATGCAGTCCAGTACCGGTTCTTTTCATTATGGATAAATTATGACTTTTAAAATCAAATTCAACTATTCAATTACATTCATTCTTAATTCTATTTCATAACAAAAGAACAGTGATGTTACAGTAGAAGTATTTATGTTTCTGCAGACAAGTGTTAGTTCACTTAAAAACAGTAATTTTGTGTGCACATGTACCTTCTGCATAAGCAAAATTACAACAGAGATGATAAATAGAATCAATCTATTCCTGATACTCACCTACATAGCATTTCACTTCAGATGTCAGAGCAATGAAAGCTTTAAATGTGCATTCATAATACGAATGCACAAGACTAAAATGTAACCAGATGGCCATTCCCCTAATTTTCCAAAACCACACTACAGTCAAAAACTGGTGCTGACAAGATCTTCATTAAATATTAGTATCACTGCATATGTACAGTCCTTTCTTACAAGCAAAATGCTTACAAGTTTATGTAACTTAATATAATCTATAAAAAAGTGTTCTCAAAGCCTACGTGAAAAACAAGTCAGTAATGTAATGATTTAATTTAGGCAGAACTAAACTGGACCATGACTTTCAGTGCTTACTTTTATTAATGTCTAGGTACACATCCCACATCACAACTAAATAAATATTTTATATTTTTACAGGCAAAAAGTTAAGTTACAAACAAAGGATTACCTGCATCATCAGGTGTCCATGGATTACGGGTTGGCTTTTCAGAGGTTGGTCCCGAGGTAGTGATCATTCTCACACTAGGACTAGATGATCTACTGCTGTTTCTACTCTCCTGAAATGACAAAATAAAATAAAATGACAAGTTAACAGAAGATTTTTTGAAAAGTTCATTAAAAAGAGAGGAAAAAAAAGAAAAAATCTGAACCTATAATCCTCCAAAATACCCTCCTCCCCAGGTTTTTACCCCGAAAGCTCTCCTGACAGTACGATCAACTTTACAAGCAGTGCAGGGATAATTTCCTCCCCATTCCTACTCCATCTGCACTGTGTAAAATAAATTGATACAATTTTGATACTCAGCATAATAAAAAGCAATGCTGAACAATGTGCTCAAAATCTTTATAGAAAAGTGTGACAACATGTCTAGTAATTTTCACACCACCATTCAGTGAAATCTTGCAGCTCCATAACATAAAGAAGAAATAATTTGCTTCCAATGCTTAATCAATGAATGAAACTACATTCAACTAAAGGAATATAGATTAGAAACTGCACTAGACTGCAGTGTATTAATCTACAGTTTTCTTATGGTTCTTTTGTTAATTGAAACGTTATGTGATTCATCTTCAGAAAACATGAAAAAAGCGATTAATCAAAAAGGATCAATCAGAGAATGAGTACACTGTCCCTCCTGAAGCAAAATAAAAACTAAACCAAAATTCTGTAGGATGTTCTTTTAAATATTGTTTGACTCCGCCAATCCTTTTCTTTATCCAAGCACAAAAACGCAATACAAACTTCATTATTCTACTGACCTTCTTTTTCAGAATACTTATTTGCAATATGCATGTTTGTGTTTCACATACCCCCTCATTGACATAAAATTAACACGATAAAGGACTTAAGACTATAAGCTCCAGTAAGTTTTTCAGAAAAAATGAAGTAAAAAATGCAATTAAAATACAACTACTTTCAAGATGGTGTATTTATCATGAAATGATTAATTAAATGATTCCAGTTTTCAAAAGAAGCATTCAAATACACATTTCCTGGGAAATATATTTCTTTATGACTTTTCATGATTTCTAAATATCTACTTAAAGTTTTAAAAGCCAGGGTTCCAGTTAAGCAACCACCCAGAGTAACACACTGAATAATCCATTATTTTGATTGCGTAGGGTTCCTTTTATAATATTTATTAAGCATTTAGTGTTTTAACTTAGTAGCCAAAGACAGGGCAATAAACTAGTGTAGAAATAATCTGATGGATATTCTCAAGATGATGGCATCAGATGTTTTGAAAAAGTTTTTAGGTTGGTGTCTTTGTTGACATTAAACAAGGTTTAAGTTGCTGAGCTTACTGTCAGTGTCTCAGATATGAATGATAAACACACGCTGCTGATGTGAAAGATCAGAGGACAGAGCAAGTACTTTTAACAGCATGTGAGTTCTTTAAGCAAAAGGAGATTTGTTGAGTATCTACAGTTGATAGCAAATGGCACCTGAGAACCACCCTAGTTACAGTAACTTCTCAAGGCTGTACCAGATCATTTTGGTCCACCCACCAAAAAGGAAAAAAAAATTCCTTGATAACATTATTTAGATGAAATTACTAGAGATAGAAATGAAGGATTTGTATCAGAGGCACATCTAAAAAGCACTACAAAGTCAAAGGTAAGTTCCCAAAACTAAACACCAGTTAGATTGCAGTGGTAGTGTGTGTTAGGTGAGATGCTTTAGGCCTCCTGGACACCAGCCTCTCTGACAGGTAAACCAGTGCCTGTACTTTAGCAATCAGTTTCTGCTAACCCTTCACCAGTATCCTTTCATCCTTGTTTCCACCAGGTATCTCAGTATGCTTAACAGACTTGCTAGCAGGTTACTCTCAAATCTTCTCTGCCAGGTGGTCAAACCCACATGGCATTCTTAGCTTTTAGCTTCCATTTCTCAAAGACTTGCAGTCTGGAAAAGCTCACATGCTGTGAGGAATAACACCTCCTGCCCAGCTTAATTTAAATGGGGAACACAATTTAAAGACATCCTCATCACTAGCCCTGTCTCCTCATCGCCTCATCTGTGAATTTTATCTCACCATGAAAGGAGAGAAAAAACCCAAATGTGCATCTGTGACAAATTTCACAATCTCACAGAGAGAATGAGTCATCTGTATAATATCAGATCCCCCAAATTAACCCACTTAGCTTGCATACATGTGGGCATGTACATTCTGACCTTGCTTCTCAACTCTTCAACACAGTACATGGTTTTCTTTAATACATAAAGTTTTCTACGCTTCAAAGTAAACTGTAAGAGGCCCAGCTACAGTTACAACACCCATTATCCCCCAAAAAACAACAACTTCCAAACAAAACAAAACAATGTCTAAAAGAGGTAGTAGGTAGTTTTGATATTATGATAGTACTGTGATGATGATATAGGATACGATGATATAGGAAAACAACCAAACCAATAAAAGATACACAGGGAAGGAGATGGATACCTTACTAGGCATCTGATCACAACCTGCAGTTCTTGCATGATTATGTCATGATTATGTTTCTCAGTGTCTGTATAAAGCACACAATTCTGTAAAGACTCTATGCGGTGTAAATAGCAGTTCACTGTGCTCCTTTAAGTCCCCAAAAGTATTAATGGCTGCAGTTTCGAGTCTGTACATGTGTTTCTGCGTTACAGAGGTGTTTAGGCAAGAGCAGTAGTGAGTGCTGGATAGATGACACAATACAACGGTTTAAAATGCATATATAGGAAAAAAAAAAGGGAGAAGAAACAAATCAGTGCAAAAAAAAAAGTAATGTGGAAAAATGAATAAAGCATCACAACATATGGATGGAAAGAAACAAAAACGTAGCACTTGACTTTACAGAGGTGGTTCTGTCAGTGCTGCTCCTGTCACTTGGAGTAACATCTAAGGTCTAAGTCTAAGGTCACTAAGCACTAGAGAAACCTGTGAAAATTCAGACTTAAACACATGTTCTCAACACCAAATCACTCCAATAGCTTATCCAATGATGGAAAAACCTTTGACTTAGCACATTTTCCTATCTAAACTGTTGATGCTGAACAGTAAAACGATCTGAAAAGAACTATTACTGTCTGCTGTTGAGAACATCAGTAACAGCAATACCAGAAAGTGCCCTAAGTATCTCAAGAACACAGTAATCAGCAGCCATACAAACCACACAAAAAAATTCTAAGAGTACACAGAAATAAAGTATACATACAACCATAAAACACACAAGATGGTTGAATTAAAACAGATAAGCAGTTAAAAAGGGGGACAAGAGTCTTGGTCTATCTGCTCAGGTAAGCACCCAAACTTTGGTATATTTATTATTATCAAGCCTGGTGTTTTCCTCCACCTTAAGAAAAATTCCATTCTGAATTGGAAAAATCTGCCAGATTAAAAACCAGTAGTTAAAACCTAACCATTTTCTATTGACACAGCAGCAATTTTCAGGAAAAGTACATTCAATAAAAAGATTTCTGATCAACTTTAGTGTACCAGTCAAACAGGTTAAAACCAGAAAAGATGCACGTGCGCAATCCTTCAATTTTGAGTGGGATAGGGGCTTACATTGCCTGGCTATGGGAGCAGAGGCACGCAGTGCTATGGCTGCTTGGTGAAGAAGGCTGTGCTGCAGGGTGGGTGTAAAGGAGAATGGAATGTGGGGAAGAAGGATATTTGCAATGAGGGGAGGGAGGGGGAAGGGGATTTTCCCATTAGAAAGGATACCCTATATATGGTATGGCGCATGTGGGGAGATAGGATGAACTGACCAGAGCTACACTAGTCAGATGTTTTTTCTGCTTAGGCTGGTAGATTGCTTATACTGATTGTTAAGTTCAAGACTCTTAATAAAAATTCAAGGCAGTGAGGTCCAGTGCTACACAAACCCAGAGAGAATTATCTTAAGTCTTTAGCCATAATTACACTACGCTTCCTTTCTTCATTGTTTTCCAATTTATTTTTTTTAAATATACAAACATATGTACATCAAAAGTTAGCATTAGCTCCAGCAGACTTTTAAATCTCTTCTCACACCAAAAAGGGGATAAAAATTCATTATTCATTTATATAGACAGTGCAAAAATGTCTTTGAAAGTGCATTTTTTCTGCCTGTTAAAATGTTTTCCAGATTTATAATAATATTTCCAAACCCTGCAAGATAGAAACAGATAATTGCAGTTCTTCTTCTATTTCCACTGTCAGAAGCAAGAAAGCAAAATGTGATCCTGGTACTTCTATAGACCCATTGACAATTGGAAAATTGGTGAGGTAAACATAAAAAATTTTCTATGCTCCTGGTCACAAGGACAATTTACCTAGAACATCCATACAAGCAGTAAAACAGCTTTCAAAGAAACACTGTTATAATAATTATTAAGATATGAAGCAAATGCTGAAATGCTATATTTTTAAATATTAACCATTCACTAAAATGAACAGAATGAAAACTTTTAAATAAAAAAGCTACAATTAAATATAGCCATACAATCAGCACAATTTGGTGAAACTGGTGTACTGTATTTTTTCCCCAAGTCTTATCTGTTTTAGTTCTACAATTAACTGAACAGACTAATATATTAGTTTCCTTAGTTTTGCAGATTAATTTCTTTACTTTCTAACAAACCTGTCTTCTCTGAAGATATTAAAATATATTCAAGACTCACCTGTTATTTTCTGATAGATGCACATACTAAGTTCTAACAACTACAGGGTTGATGAGGTTTCTGTGGCTATTCATACTCCACCGAATTAAGGATCAAATATTCACCTCCCTGATAACTACACACCCCAAGAATTACCACCTATTTTAAATTATTGCAGTTGGTTGTTTAGTATGTAAACCTGATTAACCTGCTGAATATGCTAAGTTCCAGTATCCCACATCCATTTAATAGTAGGGATCTCAAAATTGCCCATTCATACTAAGGACCAAATAGCCCCTGTGAATTATTGAAGCAATTAAAAACACAAAATAAACACATCTGAATGAAGAATTAGCTTCTCAGTACTTTGGTCGTTTAAAGCTGAAATTAAACTAAGAGCATGTTATGTAGCATACCACTGTTTCTGTTACCATGGCAGTCAGAATAAAAGACACAAAGCTATGTAATTATAAAATATCCTTTTATAAATAGTCTTTTTTTTAAACAAAACTTTGTTACAACATCCTGCCATAAATCTTTCACAAGAAATGGAGAAATATTAACTCTAAGTTACTATCAGGATTCAGATTGGTAATAAATAACATGGTTTTTATTTTCACGCAAAAAGTGAGTCCAATGTATGTATAACTGCTTCAGACAATTGTTTCCTACACATAGAGAGATGAAAAGGGTTTCCTGAGTAACATCTGCCCTCAGCCAAATTCAGTGGTACACAAAAACCACGTGTATGTAAAAACGATAAATACTGCATAAGCTATACAGAAAATGCTTCTCATCTAGAACTCATTCATAGATTACTCTCATGGAATCTCATTTAAATCCAATACAAGCAACACTACAGTCTGCTAAGCTTCCACATAATTTCTATGAAGACATCAAAGGTGAAGATATCTAGATTGGTTCCCCAATACAGATTTGGTGTTGGCTTTACTGAAAGGCAAAGGAGAGACGAGAAGCACGTTACCTGACTGGATTCTGTTCCAGCAACACTAAGGTCTTGAATGGATCTGCGCCTCTGCTGTCCGTTTCCTGCTGGGAAAAAAACAAAACAAAAACAAACCAGTGAAATATATTCAGAACAAAATAAGAAGGGTGCGAGTGTAGCAGAGGAGCTTGGAATTTGTACAAATCCAGAGAGACAAAGTGAGAGAGGGAGAGAGAGAGACAGCTGCAGAATTTTAACTCAAAACATGCTGGCATGTCAACAAAAAGTATACCCTAATACAATAACCACTCCTACCACATGAATAGCTGCTGCACTCTACTCCACCATCTTCTGTCACATGTATTTGGTCAGGCTTAGTACTTGGGGCAGGAGCTGATGACGACATCTATTTCAAGTGCGTTACGTTATGGGGATTTCTAAAAGCTAAACCGCGAAGATAACAGGCTGCCAGCTTTAACCTGTTGCTCTTTGGCTTGCTCAAGGAACAAAGCAAGGACTTCTGCCTGTGTGCTGCTCCCCTGAAGAAAATTAAGAAATGAAAGTGCTTCCTTCTGGTCTTCTGTCTCCTTCAGAGGAACGAAACTATGTCCTATTCTCATGCTCTGAGAAGTGTGAAAAAGGGGACTGTTCAGCTAAATCACATCTCACCATCAACCTACGGAGCACAATGCTGTAATCTTTTCCTCTTCTCCTTCCACCTGTTCAGAATTATCCACAAGTGACAGCTACATAAAACAGTTTAAATTTTAACACTGACACGCAATCAAAGGCATTTCCAGGAAACAAAGTCTCCTTAAAAATAAAAGGAGATTATGCAACAGAATCTCCCTGGCTACTTTGATTTTTATTACAGTGATTGTTTATATTATCTCTTGAGAGCAGGTCAGCTGTCCAAAAGGAAACACCAAAATGTCCTGAGTAACAGCTGACAATGCTCAAAATTCTTGCTCCTAGCTCTGCATTACGTAACTTTGCTACTGCAGGGGAACATCTGAAACATGCACTGCAGCCGTGGCAGCCCCTCGCCCACCAGCCTTGCACTCAGCAACCAACCCAGCTCACTTAAAGCCCTGGAAAAGGCATGGCATTTTTAACCTTTTAGACACTTCTCATTCAGCATAATTTCCATAGGATTCCACACCCTATCCTGACACACGTTTTGAATTGCAAAAGTTACTACAAAAACATAAGACTATTTATTATTAATCAATACATTTAACAATAATTTAAATTTTTAACGGACTACCAAAAAACAGCAACACAAAATTTTCAGTGTCACTTTACCAATATGTTGTGATATTTTATCATCTAAAATGTAGAGAAACACTATAAGATACAAGCATGTAAGAAAATCAGGCAGGATTCTAAAACAGGAATATATTCTTTGCTCTGATACAAATGAATTTGCATTGCAACAGTTCTGTAGTGTTGATCTTTTGCTTCCGAAATTCAGGGGAAGTATATACTTACCTAAGCAACAACAGCTAAGTTATTTTTAATACTCTGATACTTGGGATCGTGTGAATGACTAATCTATGGCAAAATGTCTGATCCTGTTCATTTGCAGTGAACTTTTTGACTACATAATTGTTTAACAAACAAGATTATACATTTAACAGAATTCTGTGCTGTGGATACTTCATCTGGCTGCCACAGCTCATCTCAATAGTCAAGATATGTGCAATCCACCCACAACTGACAAAAAATTATGTGCACAGTTCATTCAACAACATTGTTACAAAATTAGCTCAGCTGAAATAGGCTTGCAAAAATATCTGAAATTCTCATTTCAGATTAGCAACATTTGTGAATTTAAAGAACCCAGCACATCTGTTGCTGAAATATTAGAACGTGGCTGCCAAAATGTTAAAATAATCAGGGTGGGGTGCAAGAAAGAAAAGAAAATGCTTGGGGTGTGTGTGGGGAGAAGGGCGGGGGGTGAGAAAGAGGGGCCAAAACTACTGTGTTGTAAAAAATGAACACCTTTAAATGAAATATCTTTAAGTTAGTAGCATGAGGGAAGAGCAAGCTCTACTAGGCAATGCCAATTTAATTAGTGTAACTACTGCAGACATCTGGCAAATAGCTTAGACAAGGCAAAACCAGACTACAAATCAACAAATACTTATTGCTCCAGATTCAAGACAAATTTCAATTAAAAAATATACTATAAAATGCAACACAAAATACTTATTTGAAATGATCATTGCTACTTCTTTATGCTTTCCTCTCACGATTAGGATCCTGTTTTTACCGCTACGTCCATTTTAATTTAATTTTTCCTCATTATAAAAACTAAGAGATTTGTACATGCACAGAAGTTTATCTACAGTAGCTTGAAGCAAAGTGTCAGGCTTTTGGTGGTTTACAGGACTTTAAGATTAAAAGCAAATGTCACAATCATACTTCCTGGCCTCAGAAAAAAACATTTTGCGCAGTGTTGTTTATTTTCTAAAATTAAATTCTAAAGGAACAGGAAACTTCCATCATGTCCTGCCCCACATACTCCAGGCAAAAATAAGTTCCACAACTTATTAAGGCTTTTGATCACCACCCCCACCCCACCGCCAAACATCCAGACCAGCTATGACCTCTTCTCCCTGCCCTTTAACAGATACTTGTGTCTCCTATTACACTTTCTTAATTACTCACAGTGTTCTCTCTTCCTTACACACCTACAAGGCTCAAACCTCTCTCACAGTGTTGGATCAGTCACTGTAACCGTGCTAGAAGACATTTTAAAGAAGTTAAAACATTGATCTGAATTCCAGAAGAATGAAGTGATCTGGGAAAACAAGGGTGGGATTTCTGGTATACAATGATTTTAAAAGCAGATAGCAAAATTACAGATCTAAAGCATTCATAATTCCTATCCACTTTCTAAAGACCCTCAACAAAATGTGCCCATTTTGAGTAACAATTTATGCAGTGTCAATGCTACAAAAATCATAATGCAGTGGCACAGTTTCAGATGACAAAATTACAAAGCCAAATGCACACATGCTGAATGCACAAGATGTCTAACATTGCCAGTGAAGAAAAGGCTGTACTTGAAGGTATATTTGCTAGATGCTGCTTGACTGGTTTGTATTGAAAAGGTATGCAAACTATAATTCAAATTTGTTTTTGTTCTTTTAAACATAAAGCTACTTAAATCTTTTTAAGTATGTCCTAGGGGTTTTATTTTTCAAATATATACATAAATAAAATGTTGGTGCTTATAACCTATACTATATATACATTGAAAATAAAAAAAAAAATTGATACACTTGGTTATATGGTTGCAAGATACAGACACTGCAAGCTCTTGCTAAGCTGTTACAAAAAGAAGGAATTATTTGATTCATTTTTCAGTTTCTAAGTTTGTAAGCTAGTAACACAAAATAGCATCTTAAATGAACAAAATGTTCTATTCACCCTTATTGTACTTATTTAAAAAGAAGAGTAAAAATACATTAAAAACTTCCCCTTCTGCCATTATTTTACCTTTAATTGATAAAAACATGTATTTTACGACCTTGGTAGCATAATCAGTTCATGGACGAAATGCAGTTGAGGCAACACATTACGAAAACCGCCAATGATAGCAGACGTAGTACTCATACTTCTAAAATAGCCCTGCCCCAAAGCAGCTGACTCACGGTAAGATGCCTGCATGGTGCCTCCCCTCTCTGGGCAGCAGCTGCTCTGCCATGTGCTCAGCACAACTCCAGGCAGCAGCACAGACCGGCACTTGTGCTGCTCCAAGGACAGAGACGAGCTGCTCGCCCCATTGAGGAATATGCCCAGGAAAGTTTGGAGGAGCTGGGTCTGGGTCAGAAGTGCTATGGAATGTAATGGGGTGGGATCGAGATGGAGGTGACAGTTTGGGGGAACTGAGAGCCTTGTGCTGAGAGACTAAGGAAAGGAAAGAAGTGAGAAATACATTGTTTTTAAATGAGTAACTGAGCAGGGTACTTTTAAGTAACTAACTGCTTTAAGTATGCAGATGAATATAATTAGTTTACTGGGCAGATAATCACATCCCTGTCATGCAACCATTAATCTCATTTTTTTTCTGGCTTTAGGATTATTATAGGAAAGCTGTTCTGACCACCAGGAAACTTTCAATACACAGCCTAGACTTATGTGCAGACAAGTTACATATTTTTTTCCTGTAGTGCCACTGCTGTCTTTTTGGCTTAAGTAGTTCTCTCTTCCTAGTTTTTAGTTGCAGATTCATCTATATAAAACAACTATTCACTTCTCAGCTTTGATTTTGTGGGCTAAAAAAAGCATTGCTTTCATACTCTTTTTATCCTCTTCATACCATCCTATTAGCTCTTCTTGATATTATTTCAAAGCACAGGTATTTTTCTTTTACATAGCTGACCAGAACAGTATATTGAATTCCTGATTAAAACTCAACAAGGGCCTATAAATAGCATCAGGACTTCTTTATTTTTCCTGGAAATGAACCTATGATTTCACAGTTTTTCACAATTTCATTAGATTAGTGGTTTATCTGTGATTAATCTACCTGCTACGGTCACATGTCATCTTACTAAAAGAGATTGTTGCTAGTGTGTGACCCACAGTGCATGACCTTGGATTTTATCCTATTTCTATTCAGTTACAGCAAAACTCACCCTGTGTTATACTCTAATCCTCCTCTTTATGAATAGGTGCTTCTGATAAAGCCTTAACAGTGAATTTCATTAGTGCTTATTTGACTTAAATATCTTCGGAGTAAATTTTGAGAAAATTCATTATTATGCTTTCTTCCAACCCTACACCTTCTTTCATTTTTATAAATTGCTATTTCTCTTATATGCATTCCAAATTTCTAATGACTCCCTCTGCCTAAATAAGAAACCTGTTGACTGGTACAATCTATTTTGTGAAAACAACGTAACATTTTATTGAACTGACTTCATGATTCCTTAAAAGCTTCAAAGTTTCTTGGAAGCCTCGATGTTGCTAGTGCAGACAATGTGCACAGAAAAGAGGCACTCATTAGCTTCTAGAGCTTAATTAACAGGCTCTCAGAATATGTTAACACACTGTGAAACTTGACAGATCTCTTCACTTTTGCTTTCCTTTCTCTCTCAGGATTTCATTTATGTCATTGCAGGCCGGGACCATTTGAAAGTTAAAGTGGAAACCTACAGTAGCAAATTCTTTTGCCAATTTGTTAGCCTCAATGCCAAAGAGGTTTTCTCTTCATGGGTTGTGCTGTTGCTCTTTGGAATCTACCTTTTGATACTCAGTATTTTTATATATAACCTTCAATAAAGTTATTTGAAAGAAACTTTTGTACAACATTATATTTTGCATTCAACTTTAAAAAAATAAACAATGTCAAGATGTACAAGGAAACTTCCTCAGATGACACCACTTCAGACTAGGAGGTCCACAGTTTTTAATGTATTTCTAGATTAGCAGTAGATACTATCATTTGCATATCCTGCCTGTGACAAATAATTTTGAAGTGACTTGCATACTGCTAATGGTATGCCTATCACAGTTTGGGATTGATTATACTTATTTTTAGACTTTAAGAAGTATGAAATGAAAGAAAGAAATCCACTCTGACTGCAAAAAAATGGAAAGGGAAAGGAAAATGATATGCTACTAACTAAAAATAGACCTGGGACACATGAGAATTATTCATTAAAGTCCCAACTGAAATTACCATCTACGGTGCCTGATTATACTGATTTTCTTCCTGTCAGAAGCCTCTCCTAATAATTTTAGTTTGCATTAACTTAAACACAGCAGAAACATCTCATGCAGACACATTTTAGCTCTAGAACAGCATAGTCAAATGTAAGAATTACACAGATTAGGCGTTAATGTTTTAATCACAAATATCACATGAATTTGAAATTCTGTACGTCATGTATTTAAGTTTCTCGTTCTACTAATATTTGATTAAAAATGGGAGCCCAAACACAACAAAGATCAGGGCAAAATAATTACCTAGACAGGAATTTTTCAACTTAAGTCCATTTTCACTGAATGAGGTGCTGTCTGCACATAGTTGTGCTCTGTATCAAGATTCTGAATATCAAGACCGTAAAGGAAAAAATGCTTTATAAACAGACGTTCAACCTAGAAGACCAAATCCTTTACTGATAGAAGTAAGTTTGTAATAAAATATCATGCTTCTCTTTACAGAAGCATTATGAAAAATGTAGTGGGGCAATTTCTGGTTCTGTCCTACAGCAACTGGAGCAAGAAGTATTTTAGCAGTCTGATCATTATTCCGGCATCTTAACCAATTGACCCGTTCACCTGGTCTGCGATACCTGGTATGATGATCTCAGGGACATCCAGAATGTTGCCAAATGAAGCAGTTTTACGATGGCCTCGTTTAGGCTTGGAATAGGCTGAAAAAATACACATATACAATACACATGCAAAACACTAAAACGGCAATAGCAAAATTATTAAATTCCTAATACTGCACTTCTCATATACTTGGTTAAATTAGAGTTCATGCAAAACTGTATCATGCAGAATAAACTGCATTGCCTTCCACTCATGCTTACACATAGTAAAGCAATGGTTAAAAAGCAAAAAATGCAGAACTAGCCGTCATTACAACACAGTGTAATTAGTTATAGTTAGCAACACAAAAGTCAAACACAGAAAGCAGCATGGCAACACAGAAGGGAAAACCAAATGTAATTATCCAAACAGAGAACAAATAAAATTATTTCAGTTCACCTGAACTTTATATAAATGTTCCTCTTTACTCTTTGGTACAAACTATTTTATAAACAAGTTTAATAATTAGGTACTTCTTTAAATCACCTCCTTTTAAAGCAGATCTCATCTGTCTCTGAAAAAATGCTTACTCTTACTATATTTGACAATCATTCCCACCGTTCATCTTTTGTCCTATTAGTGGCAATTTTTTGTTTTGAAAGCTGGATATCACTACCAACTTTTTTTGTTTTGAATGATGTTCAAGAAATATCATACACTTTGAATTAAAATCCAATACTTTTTTTTTATTTTGATACTTTTGTAGTTTAAAATAAACGGTCCCTATTTAGAGAAAAATCTGAATACATCTCCCAAAGGTAGAACATTGTAGCATATTCATCTCAGTAAGTAACGGTGATGTGTATTACATGATTTACTCTTACACTTCATCTAGTGAAAGTTGGAACAAGAAGATTAACTAATTCTTGACTTTATGGAACAACAGCACAATTCTTACCCAGCCACACAATTGTTTTTTACATTCACAGCATATTACTTCTGTCACACAGTTAATAAGATTAAAAAACCAAACCAAAACCAATACAGTGCTGTTTCAGCTCTTTCTGAAAAAGTTAGTCAGATGGGTTTGACCTCATTTCTAGCAGTCTACTACTGCCTGAAGAGATTTCTTAAAAAAACACCCAAAGAACTCCAACCCAAAAATAGTATGTTCAATATATACTTTTGTTTCAAGAGAAACCCTACAGCCATAACAAAAAAAAAAATCTTAGAATATTCTGAATAGTAATTATTATTTCAGAGCAATGTACTTAAGAAAGACAAACTAAGAAAATAAAAACTTGCAAATAAAGGAGGGCCAGGTTATCTCCACTAATGTCAAAAACTTACATTAAGAGTGTCAGCGACCAAAGTGAGTCCTGACACATTTTAAAATAAAACTAGCACGGTGTTACTACCAGTAAGTACACAGCTGCCTTCTGTGTTAAGAAACCTTTAGAGATACTCAGGGTGAGATGTGCTACACAATCATCCAGTCAAAGACTGACAATGCAAAAGACAACTTTTGGAATAAAGCTTTAAAATAAGAACATGAAAGTAAAATGTGTTTAGGGCATGATAAATATTATGTCATGAGTAACTTCAGTATTTAGTAAAACAAGATTTTGGAGTAATCATAATACAATGAAGAACAAAAATGAAATAGTCATGGTGCACAAGAAAGCCAGAATTTTGATACATAATTCCTTATTAATTGCAGCTACTCAAAACCCCTAATTTTTAGATTGGTAGAAATATACTCAAATAGATAAATAACCCTGAACTAACCGAATTTTGTTTATTATTTAAATGTGTGGTTATACACCATAACAAAACTTTCACATATGAAACTTAAAACCTGAAGTTTACATAGATTAACAAACAGTATCTTTGACGAAGAAAAGAGACAAGAAAGTGTTTGCCAAGTATACACATGTTTATTAATTCACTCTTCTGGGAAGAATAAAGATTGCTTTCACCATAAAATTATGTATTTATACTTACAGAAAAATTCCAATTCTCTCAAAGATTTAATGTTTAGAAATAACAGTTTATAGCTGAAGCAAACCTGGCAAAACACCTGTAGGGATTTTTTTTAAACAAAGGACACCAATGTTTTTGTTAATCTGGTGAATAAAATCTAACTATGTTTCTCTTTCTGAAATCTGTCAAAGTGGACTTCAAACCCACCTCTTAATTTTAAAAATATTACAGAAATAACCTTGAACAAAATGTTGTTATTTAAATAATTATGCTAGGAGAGAAGAAATACTGCTATTTCAGATACAAAGGAAAAAGCCGTGCATTTGGAATAGGATTGACATTTTTAAGTCTTAAAATACCTTTTTAAACTAAGTAAAAATCTAATTCAACTAAGTCTCTTCTACAACCTTTAAAATACTCAGTTACAATACTCAACTGTGGTGAATGTACAACTGTAAATAAAGCCATTTCTCCTCCATGATTATTAAAAGACAATAAAGACTATGTGAGAAGTGAAGTATTTCCATTCGGCTACCAGTACAAACCTCCTGTAAGACTATCCACATTTTACATTTTCCTTGCTCTTTTCTTTCCTTCCAATTCCTTAGTCTACACTCCAAACATCCTTTAATTTTACCTGTGATGGAAGCTATTCTTGCTTCTATTTCAGTCATGTCAGCACTCATCCTCTTGGCTTCTCCGGAAACCAGGGCTGATGGTGGTCGTGCGCGAACATCTGACAAGCTCTCCACGCTGCTCCCACGAGACGGGGGCAAGCTCAAACGACCAGGATCACCCTGTTCCAATGGTCACATTTTTAAAAAGAAAATGCTGCAGAAGCCCCCTACATGATATGCACCATATGTAGGGTAAAATATATTTTTATAATGTGCCTTTTTAAAGATTTAAGTGACAAGATTTAAAATTTGTAACTTATTAAATGGTAATAACTCAGCTAGTACTGGCAACACCTGCAACTTTAAAAACAATCAGATAAAAATAAATCAGTAGAATTATGCCAATATTGTCAGATGAGAATCTTTGTATTTTTCATTCTCCTTGAAATAAAACACAGCATTTTTAAAATTCACATAAAGGTTTAATCCTTTTATGTCATACCAATATTTTGGTTTTAAATAAATGCAGCAATTTTCAAACTTTTTAAAATCTAATAGATCCCTTTAAACAAAATTAATTATTTTTCACATTTCATTGGTGATCTTAATAGAGTCTTTCAGTTTACCTTTTTGGAATCATTCAACATTTTTCCATCCCTTTTCATGTTCTTCTAACTCCCAATTTTGTACTATTTTAGAAGAAGGACACTAATGTTTCAGAGTGGATACAACACTTTTGTCTACCTATGTCCATTTTGTTATTATGGTTCAAAATTGCACACATGGACTTACCGGCTGCTTGGCTGTATTTTTCATTTGCTGTGCCAATTTTGACTCTAAACGTTTAATAGTGTCATTGGTAGAAGCTCCTTGGAAGTCACTTGGTTCCATGTTAGCATCACTCTTGTTACTTGTATTCGTAGAAGTGATGTCCATGAATGAACCTAGAAACCAGTAACAAGGCAAAACATTTGAGAATGTCCACTAATAATACTGAAGCGCATCTCTTCACTAGAGCACTCTCAGAAGTCTAACTTGGTTTTAAAGCAACACTTTTGAAAACTTATAATGAAAAGCAAGTTGCAAGACTGCAACACATCCATTAATATAAGAAATAAAGGGAGTGAAAAACTATACACAACTAAATAGAATGCTAACATTCTGAAGTCAATCTTTAGCTTTCTTTGAAATTGATAGGGTAGCTGTTGTATTCACAACACAATCAGCAACTACATTCACGCTTAATGACAAAGACCATAATTAACCATAAAATAGCACAAATACCTGAAAAATAACAGTCAATATATGTTCACTGCTTAAAGTGATAAATTATGTCTTAAAATCACATGCTGAGAGGTGGACAACAACTAGTAAAGTCAGTGCAATGCTACAGCTGCAAAGATTTTGTTAATATACAGGTCATTAAGTTGCAAAGTAGCCAATGAAACTTTATCCAAAATAATAGCAAATTCTTTGGAGATAGA
>JAOXXN010000446.1:79839599-79853945 GCA_026770055.1 Myrmophylax atrothorax | reverse complement strand
AGAAATAAAGAAGGAAAGAAAGAAAGGGAGAAAGAAAGTAAGAGTGAAAGGAAGGAATAGAAAAAAATAAAGGAAGAAAGAAAGGTGAAGTGTTTCTGCAATGGAGGAGGAGGTGAGAGAGGGAGAAAGAGGAAGAAGGAGAGGAAGAGAGAAAGAGCGAAAGAGAAGAAAACGTTTTGAGTAGAGAGGGAAAGTATGAGTTGAGAGACGAAGAGAAAAAGGCGGAGTGTTAATATATAGAGGGGGAAGAGAGAGGGAGAGAAGGAGAGGGAGAGAATGAGAAGGAGAGAGAAAACATGCAAGTCTGCCTTTAGAGTGTGATAAAAGGCATACCTTTTATAATTCAATTTCCCAACTTAACAGGTTAAGAAATAATTAAGACACTAAAATAAATTTTTATACCCGCATCAAGTGTGTCATTATTTTAACGATCTCCTCCATGGATGGTCGTTGTGAGGGATCCTTAGACCAACAACGGGTCATTAAACTCTCAATTGGTTTAGGTAAGTTTTTGATAAGTGGTGGCCGAGTACCTGTAATTGAATAAGAAAAAAAACCCTTAATTTTTTAAACAGACTATAAAACAACTGACAGTGACTAATCTCTCTCCAGTATTTTCCTAAATAAATATTGGGAAATGTAGAGTTAATTGTAGGCTGAAAGAACTGGCTTGTATTAATTTTCTCTCTTAGAAACAAAAACTGACAAAAAAAAAGTTACTTTGCACTACACAGAAGTTACAAGTACACACAAGCAAGTAGGAAAATAAATTAAACTTCTCCTTCAGTATAGGCTTGAATACATTCTTGGATTGACAAGGTGCAGTGTATTACAATGGCTAGTGAAATGCTACTTCTTTCTGAAGAATAAAGCTCTAGACCAAACTAGGAAGAAAGTACTAACAGTCTTTGGTTCCTAATCCTGTATTTACCAGAAGAAAATTAAATTAAAAAACGCAAAACACCTGAAGTATTTTTGAAAGCTGTTTTTGCCCTTAAAAACTTGCTGAAAAATTATAGGCACTGGAAGTACCAATTTTGTGTGATTTTTTCATTGCCTAGACACATTTATAATAACATACTTTACTTCAACTATTGTATAACTATTCAGCTGTTTTCTGGTTCAAGTTTCTCCTCTTTTTACTATTTCAATAATGAGTACAATTAATGGACAACCAATTGTGTTTGATATATGAGGCATAGTGATGGTTTGCAAAGAAAGCAAGTACTTAAAAATACATTAAAACGAGTGAGTAATACCTGAAGAAAGATTGCCACAATAGTTTTAAGTGAGATGAAGTGCACTAATGCTTCCTTGTTAAGAAGGGAAAAGAAAATGGAAAAAGATAAAAAAATAAGTTTTTAAAGCAAAAGTAGCTACAGATAGGGAATTTGTCTTCCCCCAAAGTAAACTCCAGCACCTTACGGAGGCTTCCTGATTTATGACTGTTAGATTTACACTTAGTTTTACAGTTAATGCTTTTGTGCAAGTTACTTATTGCTCCTAACCTTAATGATCTGTGTCCTTGAAACCTGGAGAATCTCCTTCTTCAATCAAAAATACCACTTGCAAACATTATCTTTGTGCATTATGATGACTATAATATGCATTCACTCTATTGCTGTCTGTCCCTTTCCCTTCTTCAAATGGGATGCCTGTGCTCACCCTAAGCTTTTATCATTTACTGCTGAAGCAATGACACTCCAGCAGAGTACCAGCCTTCATTGCTTGTTTGTTATTTCTTTCTTCCAAACAAGTTTGCACTTCCTTTGTTATTGTCTCTCATAAATAGTAGAAACTCTTTGCAGACATTCACTGAACTGCTACACTATCATTACTTTACTGTTGGTAAAACTCTGTTTTGCCATGTCACCTAAAAACACATCAGTAAAAAATGTACATGTAGCATGAAGATACCAAACTCTACTATACTACCCTGACTAATGTTGTACCACTGCTTTAAAGAAAGAGGTCAGTTTGAATATAACCATTGTGCCCTGTTCACAGTCTAAGCTCCTGAAAATCTGTTCTGTATAGTACCTAGCACAGCAGAGTGCTACTCCATGAGTGCAGGTACCTAGGTACCTAGATAAAAAGGTAAAACCATTCAAAGAGCACAACAAAACAGACAAACAAAAAAAGTTATAATTTTTAATGCCTCATGTCCTGCAGGAGTTTGACAGTTTCTGGCATTTCTAAACACAGGTTGTTACTTAAAGTTACACATTTATCATAGATGTCTACTTAAAAAAAACATAAAAAAAATAAAGACAACCTGGCTAATAAAATCATCATTCATCCAGATAGAGGGGTTGTCGATTTTTCTGTAGCACGTTTCAGATCACTTTTAAAATGGAGTGTTGCAACAAAGAGTACACGGCTTTTTACACTTTTTTTTCATACACCAGTTACACGTAGTAGACAAATAACTAACACAAAACCCACCCTGACACAAAAGGGCAGTGTTTCACTATTTAGTCTTTGTGACAAAAATGTATATTTAATAAAGCATAAAATAGAAACACTTGTAATTTAAAGCTGTACCACTAAGTGTGTAGCAAATTTATAGGTCAAATACACAACTTCAAATGCAATTAAGTATTTTTAACTCACCATTGTGAACTGCCCACATTATTCGGAAAGCTGGACCACCAATCTCATCAAAAGGTTTCCTACGGGTGATTACCTCCCAGAGAATAATACCCCAACTGAAAACGTCACATTTTTCACTGTAATTGCTACCTGGAAGAAAGCCATCAATATAATTTTGTTTCTTTTCTATGCAACATAATAAAAAGAAGTACAGTTTCAGCTGACCACAGAATCATGGAATCATTAAGGTTGGAAAAGACCTCCAAAATCATTGAGTCCAACCCTTCACTGAACACCATAGCCCTAAGCACCATGCTGAGTCGTTTTGGGAATGCTCCCAGGGATAGTGACTCCACCACTTCCCTGTGCAGTGTGTTCCAATAAATAAATAGCTATATATGCTTCCTTTCACTTCACAATTATTTTGCAGAGAAAAACAGTTTTCTAAAGCTGGCTGATTCATGCTAACTTAAGTTTGAAATAATTTGACAGTTTGATTGTTAAGAATGCCTCTCTCTGGGAATCAATCCTTTTCACTTGGAGTCATCTTGAAATAAGTAAAATGCATCAGCTTTCTTATATAGTATAAACCACAATTTACTGAGTTTAAAAGCTCTCTTGCACTCATAGTTTAACTATGTTTGCTTCCTCTAAATATTCTCCAAATCACTTCTTCCAACTTTAGTCACAATATGCCAGCCAGTAACATCTCTGTCACATCCACTGATCTTTATTAATTACAGGTCTTTAGCAGAACTAAGTTACCATATGAACAAATCAGCAGAGTTCTCCTTTCCTCACCATCTTCTTTCCTCCCTGTTTATTATTGTTATTGTGATGTCATTACTTAATTAAAATTCTTTGACCATATCTTTAATATTTGTCAGACTCCTAAGGTGCAGAAGACAGGTAGGTGATATGGAATATGAAATAAAAGTGTTTGGAGGCTGCAATGGAAAAATGTATGCTGTGCAACCATAACTCATGCAAATACTAATAAGAAATGTGAATGGCTCATGACATAGTAATAAATGTTTGAATATAAATGATAGGAGATTTACTCACCTGTGTTCAAACAAGGATTAAAATTGGCATGTATTGGTCAAGAGACTTTTTTTTAACATGTAAGCAGAAAGTATCATTCAGACACATCATTTAATAGACAGTGGAATTAAAGAAGTCTAGTTTCATGTGAATACTCATCACATAGCAACCAGTTGCAACAAGCTCCACTGTACCTATGAGCCATCTTCCTCTGCCTTTATCCCTCTGATAAAACTGTGCAAGGCAAACAGCCTGTTCTCTAACCAGTTCTTGCAGTTCAGCCAGTTTGCGAGACAAACACAAGAGACAGGCTGCAGCACGAACTACAAGTTCTTCCTTGGTGAAGGCACAAATTTGGACTTCTTGCAACTACTCATTTTACAAAACTATCTAAGAACCTGGCATCTCCAAAACTATTTGCACCTGTATCAAAGTAGCTGAATGTGCTAATGAGTTCAAAAGGTATTGAAGGAGAAAAACAAAATCAGCTTTATCAATCGGCTTATTTCCAAAAGTGCTGGAGAAAAAAAGTGTATGTAAACAATGGCAGATCACTAAGGGAAGCAAACCAGTCTCATCTATGCATCACAGCACTTCTGTGACACTAAGCCTATGAAAGGAAAGAACTGCTATTCTCCTGTTTAAGAAAGGAAATTCTATTTTGTGGCTGAGAAGTCTTGGACTGATTCTGAAAATAGAGTCCAAAAGAAGTGAGAGAGTATTCTGTGTTGTCTTATCATGTGACTGACCAAGATTGGAATTAGACACAATCATTCCTAGATTTACCCAATTATCCCAAAGAAATTTTAAAATGGTTTCTTCTAATGGGAGTTCTGATACTAGAATTGCTTTCTTTCACTTTATCCTGATCTAAGTCATGTTATTTTCATTTAGATTATTTGATCTGTACAAGGCCTGAGGTGCCCTAATGCCTAAAATGGCAGGAAAATCTTAATATTAGGGTAACCACTTCAATAAGCACCCTGTCTTCTACAACAGATACTTCACATGCCTTTATTATTCTCATTCGAAACTATCAGTACTAGAACAGCACCAAAATAATATCAGCATTTATTCCATTGTTGAATTCTAATGCAGTAGCACAGGCAAACAAATTTTTAGCAGTTTTGACATTAGACGTGGTAATTTTAGTGGTTTAGTAACCGTTTCAAGAGTAATTTGATATGCTGCATCATAGAAGCTACTAGATTTTTTCCTTTCCTTGATACTTGTCCTTTTATAATGATTTGTGTCTTAATCAGTAAATGCTTTCAGTTAAAAGTCTGAAGGCTTTTGCTGCTGTTCAAAAATACAACTGCAATACAAGATTTCTTTGTTCTGCTTTGCTGAATTTGTACACCAGAGGAAGGCTTATTTATATCCATTTTAGATTAAGATTTTTCACTACAAAAAAATTTAGCTGTAACACTGATTACCTCTAACAGAAAAAAAAAAATCCCCTATTTATACAATTTAATTTAATCATAAACAAATGTTAAGAAGCCCTTCTAGCTAAAGAAATCAAATGGGTAGTTCAATATAAAGTCATGTAATGGAAAATTTTCATGGACCAGAGTGAAACAAATAACCCTTGGGCTGATACTCTAAGCAATATGTGGAAGAAAATGGCACCTTCAGAACAAAAGCTCCAAAGGTGATGTTCGTGAGGAAACACATACTAAAACTGTATATAGACAGTTTCTGGAATAAGGACAGTAAAAGAAAAGAGGCCACTTGGATCCAGAATCTGGGAAAAGACTGCTGCACACAGGCACTTGCCAAATACATCAAAGCCAGGACACCTGTTTCCTAAAGCAGGAAGATGGCTTCTCCAGACCACTGCTAAATCACATTGGTAATTTAAGGCTAAAAGGTGTTTAATTTGGAATTTAATATCAACTGGATTATTTCTCTGATAATCATGAAGCAATTATACCTATTTAATTATCAAGTGTCATCAGTCTTCCTCAGTTATTACACTCCAAGAAATAGCTTGTTTTCCTACTTAATTAACTGGTAATAAGAAGTTCCTCAGTATGTAGGAAAGAGGAAGTACATCAAATCTCTAGATTATACAAAAAGCAAACGAAGTTGGGAGTTACAAGAAAGTGGGGGATTGAAAATGAAGGCAATTATGTTTAATTTAGAGACACTAAAAGGGAAATTCTGAAGTTAAAAGCTGATCAGAATAGGGAGTGAAAGTAATGACAGTGTATTTAAATGTCAGAAGAATATGAAATGATTTAAGAATCCTGGAAATAGCAAAACTGGGGGGAAAGAGCGCTCTGGCTGTATTTTACTTACAAAATAAACAACAGTAGCTGCCCAAAGGTACTCCTCATGTAAATCTCAGTAATGACAAAAACAAAGGTTCCACATCTTCAGGTAATTAAATGTCTAATACTAACATGAGAGAGTCGGTTCAGTGCTGCTCTTCAAAGCTCCACGTAATTATTTGACAATAAATTAGTGTATAGATTAGTTGGACTTCTGCCAAGACTCAGTTGTTACCTCAAACTTTAATACACACTGAAATAAAGATTACATGATGCTCTTATTTCTTATACCACATTAATTCAGTTGCATTCTTAAAAAGAACACATAATTGACACTTTGAAATTTTATTACCTTCAAAAACTTCAGGTGCCATCCAAGCAGCACTTCCTTTATTGTTGGTCATGTGTGTTTGAATATCACAGGCTGTACCAAAATCACAGATTTTTAGAACTGTCCCCCCAGCCACCAAGAGCAAACTGCCAAAGGGAAAAAAAAGATATTAAGATTGCAGGATTAAATAGTCTGGCAATAAACCACTGAATTTTTTTTAATCCCAGCAACTACCATTCTAATATAACTAAATGTCTTGGGCTTTGTTTTTTAGTGCTTTAGTTTTATAGTCTGGGAAATTAGTAAGGTCACTTGTGTCTAATGTGAACATTTTTAATATTTTTAAATAATCCAATATATACTGTTTTAACATTCCTACATGCTAGATTTTTAATAAGTATCTTTAACCATAGTAAACCACTAAGCATATATTGACAAAATTAGTCTTTCAGATGCCAGAGGCTGAAAAACAACTGCTGTAACAATTTTACCAAAAGAAGAATGACCAAGACACTCACTAATGTTCTGAAAACATAGCTTTTCATTTAAATGAAAACACTTGAAGTTAAATGTTAACAGCTCTTTAAATTAAAATTGGGGACACAAGAAAGAATTAAAGTGTGGCTTCATGCTATAATTTGACCTGCTAATAACTGAAGACTACCATTAAATAGGGATCATTATGCTGATCCTCAAATACCTGTGTCTACCTAATCTGTGCAGCCAGATCTGAAGCTGTAAAATGAGCGAGATAACAAACTGACTGGGTAGAAAACTACCAACTTTTTTTTCAGTGGAAAGTGATGGGAGCTTCTGTCAGGGGTACCAGAACTGGCAGGAGGAGGGGATAAAAGAGGATGGCCATGTGGCAAAAAATTCTAACATAAGATTTAATATGACATTAGAATCAATGAAAAAACCCTGGCACAATGTTCTCTTATTGAACACTACAACCATTTCAAAATTGAAGGATTTTAAATGCCTCTGATCAGAAGTCTTATTCCTAACAAAATCCTCTTCCTTGATGCAGGGCAGGAGCAAGATATTTTTCCAGTCTGACAGACAGTAACTGAGTACAATTCATTTACGGTACCACACACTATCATTCTGTAACTGAACTTTCAAATGCACAGCTTTCATTTGGAATACAGTATATCCAAAAGTTAGCATCAATTAAAGGTATTTTTTTCAAAAGCAATACAATTATTGCAAATGATCTTACTTCCCAATTTTAAGAAAATATGAAATATGAACCATAAACCTACTTTGGTGGTTTCAGGTCTCTATGAATTAGAGCCTTTGGTTTCATACTGTGGAGATATGCCACTCCTTGGGAACACTGTAAACACCAACTCATGGCATGTGCAGCAGTATAATGAGGCAGAGGTTCAGCACCATGCAGCACTGCAAAACAAAGGCACAAACTAAAAAGAACTTTATTGCATATTACAACAGATACAATGGAGTTAACAAAATACCAGTTAGAAAGCTCTGTGGAATCTAATTATCAGTATCTCATTACTGCAACTGAAAATATCCTTCTGCAGACTAATGTAACAGAAATGTCAAAATATTTTCCATTTTTTAGTACGCTATCCATAACTTTTTATGTTAAAATTCAAAATGAAAGGCGTTGCTTGTTCTCAGCTATCCCTGGTGAAGTCTGTGTTAAATAAATGCACAGGGAATTTACAAACGAAACAAGAATCTTTTCAGATGTTCCACCGGAAAACTTTAAAGAAATTGATATCAATAGCAAACCAGTGGACTGAAAAGTGGTTTTAAAAAGCACACTCCTTTCTCCTTGAAATTATTTGAAACATTTCAAAGAACCACAGAATGGTTGGAAGGGACCTCCAGAAGTCCACCAAGCAGGGTGAGCAGGCCACCTCCATCTGGTTGCCCAGGACTGTGTGTCAAGGTGGCCTCTGAGTATCTCCAAGGATGGAGACATATGTATGAAAGAACTTTATAGTTTGGATCATGTTTGCTCTAACACTAGTACTTCAGCTCCAGGAAGACATTACGTTGAAATGATACTCACCATTGTACAGAGAACCTCCCTCAGCATACTCCATAACAAGACACACCTTTGAGGGGGAGGGGACAAAAAATAGAGATGTTTTAAATTTAGGGGCAGAAACCAGCTTCTATAAACTGAAAGGAAAACTCTTTGAGAGCAACTGCAAAGCCTCCATACCTAAGCTAATGTAAAATATATCTACAAAGTAAAAAGGCAGTTTGAAGCATATGTATTTATGTGGAAGAAACAGAAATCAGTTTTATACTTAGTTCCCACTGTAAGCTAGGAAAGAAGAGAATGACCTCCCCCCTCCTCAGTCTTAAAAAGCAAATGTTGTCTTGAAACTGTGATTGATTTGTTTTTATTTTTTTCCTTTGCTGGCTTACAAAAAACCCTAAATACTGTGTAAAAATAATTTCACTAATAGCACAAAAAAAGGGATGCAGCATTATTTTAAGCAATTAAATAGCTCATACAAGAATTAGCTAAGGATACAGCAGTCCTCTCACAGTACTTGCTTTTCTGCTTTGGGAATTTGTGGGACTGTTTGCAGCCATGGCAGAAAGAAAGCAAATGCTGAACATTGCATATATAAGAATAGGAACCGATTTACAAGCCATAATCATGTGTTGCTAATGCATTTACTTTTTATATTTCTGATTTACAATTACTAGGACAGTAAATATGAATGTAACTACATATGTAACACACCAGATGCCATTTTGACAAACTGAAGTATAATCTGACCTTAGAAGTAGCTTTGGGGTTTTCTTGTAAGAATTTATTTTCTTAGCAGGGGAAAGAAAAACAAAAAGCTGAAAACATCAACCAACCTCCATATCTGTATATGTCCTTATTATGGCTAAAACATAAAACATATATATAAAATATACACTTTTAATATAAAATACACATTTTGCCCATTAGTGCTTGACTATGCTAAGCCAGTCACTTGCTCTCATACCGACAAAGCTGTAACTTACTGGGTTCAGACAGGCTCCATATAATTTGACAATGTTGGGATGGTTCACTCGTGACAGTTGTCGAAGCTGCAATACAAATCACGCAATTACAAACCATGGGGAAAAAAGGCTAATGCTTTATTTTCACAGCTATAATTCATACACCAAAAAAACAAGTACAGTTTTATATGTCTACATAACCCTACGTACTGATTTTAGGAATTACAATACTGATGTCCCTCTTTGCATTTTAATTTATATAATTAGGTTTGTGCCTAACTGGAACTGTATTCTAAAAGAAATTTTTAAGAAATTAAATTTAAAGAAAATATTTTGTCAGGTTGTGGTAAAATTGCTCAGGTCACAAGCACTCTGCAACTATGACCACTAGAGCCTCGATGCTCTTCCTGGAGCCTGCAATTTTGGAATCCCAGTTGTCTGACTACATAAAAAAAATCAGAATCATATTGTCTTTATTCACAATATAGAAGATTACTGATCCAAAAAACCCCAAAACCCACAAGTGTTGAAAATAAGCCAAGCAGTTTAATATTAAAGCAACATAGTTCCAAGAACTTACTACTGCTTGTACTGACAATCACACTATTTTGCACTGAGGTTTTTTTTTAACCAGTACATAGCAGAAGGGAAGGAAAACAGATTTTTTTTCCCTTTACACAGAATACTGAAGTAGTTTATGCTGTTCACTGTCTATGAAACAAACACTACTTTTTCTGTACACTTCAGAAGACCTAAAAAATCAGAAGGACAGAGTAATAGAATTGATGCTTGCACAGTCTAGGGTTTCCTGAATACCAATAATGATGGAACCATTTCTGGGATTATCTACTCAGATCTCTTTAGAACACAAAAATGCTACGAGATCAATCAGATCTACTGAGTATTAAATGAGACTCAGAATAATAACCTTAAAAGCCTTTCCTGATAATAAACATAAATATTTACACAGAGAGGCCTATAACAAACACGCTTCTTCCAACCCTTCAGTGTGTTACATTTTAGTACATTTAGTTCCAAATTTAAGCAATTTATTTTTCACATATTTTGGGTATCTTGAATATACTAAATGGCAACTGAATAAACGCTAAGCAGCATATCACCTTTTATCTCATTTAAATTACATGGCAAACTTCTGACAAAGTAGACATTGAATGAAAACAGTGATTGCCTTTAAATGAGTTACAGGTAGTAAAATACTTATATGTAAGAAAAAATAATGAAATTATTAGAACTGCTGAAAAAACTCAGAAACAGTTTCAAGTAAGGACCTGACTATACTGAAGAACCTACGCTGAAGTCCCTGGAACTGTTAATCAGCTCCAAGACTTTGGAGGGTATTTCAACTGCACCCTGACTCCAGACAGGGACAGAATGAGGACCTCACATTTCCCCAGTTGTGTGCCCTTCTCTCTCTCTCCTCCTCGCCTTCCAGTTTTTTATGGGAAGCAAACTAAAGGAGCTGCAATGTTCTCTGACAGGTCTCTTGTTTTGCAAGAGAAGGGTTCCAGGCCTGAACTAGCTACCACAGGCTGCATTTATCCTTTAATAAAGACACAGCTTTTGGTACACCAAATGCACCCATGAATTTAAAAAAATCAAGCTCTACCAAACCCGGTATTTCCCATCAAACTTACTGTACCTCTACAATGAAGGCTTTTCTTTCAGATTCACTTTCTATTTGTTTAATGGCTACATCTTTAGCTCGCCATTTTGCCTTGCAGACCACACCAAAGGCTCCTCTTCCAACAACCTAGAAGAAAATACGAACACTTGAGTTAAAACTTGAAATGGTTTCATTTGCTCTGCAGGATTTCACAAACAGAAAAGAAATTTAACTTTGAAAACTGAAGACACACAGGCTCAAGTTTTCCAGCAGTCATTGAACACTATCCTGTCAAAGCATAACTGGTGCTTAGCGAAGCTTCCTCCAAAGATCATTTACAGAAGAAATGGAAAACACACATATAAAACATTTTATCATTAACATGAATTAATAGTATTTCAGAAAATATGATCTCAATTATTACAAACAAGATTTGCTAAGAACAAAATTAGATGAATAACAGAAAATTTATTAATTTAGATTTGACCAGCGAAATTATATCTATTTGCTGTATTCCTTTATTCTTGCTAGGAATAGGAATTCAAAGTTCTGAGTTTCAAATGTGTATACAAACAATGGCACAGGACAATGACAAAGTTGGCATGAGGTGTTCAATGTGCTCAAAGCTACCTTTTCATTTTCCCAGAGATGACTCAACAGTGAGAGGGCAGTAAATTCTCTTCCAAGTCCTCCCAAGTGGCACAGTGTCTGTGCTTTACCTATTTCTGCTGTTTTCTAGCTTATTTGGAATTAACATTGCCCAAAAATACATAAAAAACCAGGAAAGAGTCAAAACTCTTCACTGTAACTTCACAGAAGCAGTAGTAGCAGCTTCTGCATACGATATATTCAAGAAACCTCTAACCTTTGCTGTGAGGAAGCTCTAACACACCACCATTGTTTAGAGCAGCTCTTTGAAACCAAGCATAGAAATGAAGGCACGATAGAGAGAAGTGTCCTTTTTCTGTGAGGTCACTTTTAGTAACTGGTGAGTAACAAATGATGGCAAACTGAAATTTTACTTCTTTTCAATCATGTTCTTCAGGGGAAAAATGGCAACATGCAGAAAAACCGGCATGCAGATGAGACGTAAAATTGAAATGAGGGTGTCACCAAAACCGTGGCTCTGACTGCTATGGGAAAGCACAGACAAGCAAGTTGTTACAAAAGAAAGGTGGTGAGAAGGAGGAAACGGAAGGCACTCAAAGACACAGAAGCAGCGAAGGAAAAGAAGCTTCTCTAATTCCAAAAAATGCAAGGCAGGGCAGATGAGAAGAAGGGAAGGGGAGGACAAACAAGCTAGTCTTGGATTCTGTATTTGGCCCTTGTAACCTTCCTTCAATGTTGGTTCCTAGTACTCAATTTCAAATAGTACCATATGTATCCCTGAGGAAGAGAGTAGACACTTACAATGTAAACACTTTTCTGAGAGGTGAATGGAAAGAGGGGAAAGAAAGGGAAACAGGGAGAGGGTGAAGTGCAAGTATTTACAAATACAATTATCATAGCAGTTTATTATGGCAGAATTTAACTTCACTGTCTTCCTTGAATGGGTAAAGTACAAACAAGAATGTTATTCTGAATGGAAAAACACATTTCCTACAATTACAAAGCTCTTCACTAGAAAGTCATATTTATTTATGACTTTACCCAATGAAAAATGGAAAAGATTCTTGGTGGGTGGATATTAAAATGTATACAATAGAGATGCAACATAATTAAAGGATCTACAAAATGTTCACACGTAATAATGCATCCACATTATAAAAACGACTCCAATTCTTACGGATTTACTGATGAATTCACTTCTTAAAAGGATGGCTTCTTTAAAGAAAACCGTGATTTGTAGACCAGGGAATAACCACACATTCCCAGTGCTGAGACAATGCAAACTACCTGCTGCCTGAATACGTATCTTTCCAGGATATAATATTTAATAATTTTACCTGTTGTGGTTTTTTTTTTTGAGATGCCCTCCAATAAGGCAACAATTCAGATTGTAAATTAAGAGTGCTGATACAGAGAAGGTAACTTGGTATCCAGGAATGTACAAGCACCAGACTTGTCAAGGCTCCACGCTTGAGAGCAAACTGAGTAGCATTTATGTAAACCACACCTGGGCTAGGTTCTTACCATATGCTTTTCAAATGGAAAAATAAATAATTAAATATATAAATAGATAAACAAACAAACAAACTGATTTCCCCTGAGAATGGGGTGGAAAAGCCTGCAGGTGCATAACTCAAGACCTGCTAAGTTGTCATGATGAGTATGAGGAAGTCTGCAATCAAGACCCCAAATTTAAGAGAGGAAAAATATAAATGAAAAAAAAAATTAAAATCAAGATTTTGTATTAAGAAAGATGAGAAAAGGGAAATTATATTCAATTTTTTTGGATGGTTACATATAGATATGAGACACGGCTGCCCAGCAATGGAGATCAGCGGCATTTTCCTCTTCTGGTTTCCTTATTACTCAAAGAAGTATTTTCCTCTTATACATTACAGCACACACACAGCCTTCCAGGAGTTCCTGGCTCTTCACCTTTACCCTCCACAACAGTGGTTCACAGACTGAGTCTGCCACAAGATACCCACAGGACACACACAGAACGTGCCCCACGCTGCCCAATGTGAAAAAAGGACCTGCCGATTGTAAACTCCTCCCCGGCTACCGGGCCTTGCCTCTTCTCCTGATGTAACACACATCAACTATTTTCTTGCAGTCCCCATCTGAGGTTAGAAACACCAAACCATATGAATGATAGTTGAGCAGCCTACAAAAATAGTACATATAAATAAACTGGAAATAATGAGTCACTGGAAGACACACAAGTCCCAGATAGTCTCCCTTGGTATTTCCTTTTCCCTCTCAGACCACTTTTTGAATAACATTGCATGAATAAAATAAAAATGGAATGGAATTTCTTGGCAATGGCAGACCTTCTGCTTCTACTGACACAAGAAAGTTGTCCATTGCAACCCCTTTACCCACCTTGCACAGCGCATGACCAGACCTAAGGCAAAAGAAAAATCTCATCAGTTGGGGTGTGTGCCATAAGTCTGCATTTCACAGAAGTGCACCCTAAAAATCCACTGTGCAAGCACATGTAACTCAGCAGCCTGCTCACACCTGGGAAGTACTAAGGACAGTTAAGGAGAGAAGGATGCCACAGAGCAGCATGGGCAGGATGAAGTGTACTGGCAGCAGCAACACTGTACACTATGAAGGAACCCAAACAGGGTTACCCAAGTAACTGGCAAGAACTCTCCCCTCCCTGTAATGCATAGAATGTACATATAATGAATTCTCCCAGGTGGACATAACTGGTCATATGGTGTGAGACTCTCTGAGACTCCTTTTAGAAAGTTCCTCTCCTTAATGTACCTTTTCTCATACTCATAGAATCACAGAATCGATTGGGTTGGAAAAGACCTCCGAGACCATCAAGTCCAACCCTTGGTCCAACTCCAGTCCATTTACCAGATCATGGC
>JAOXXN010000446.1:79778982-79821018 GCA_026770055.1 Myrmophylax atrothorax | reverse complement strand
GTCTTAAAAAATGGTCTGTCAAAATCATCTAATCAAGATAACATGTTCTCACCAGTGGAAGAATAAAGCAAATACAATTACAGAAGGAGGAAGTAAGTGGTTTATATCATTGTATCACTTGTTTGGTAATGAAATAGAGACACAGCCTTCTGTTTTACTGGGAGCCTGAGACATACAATGCTCCCAATTAAATGAGATCACATAGGAGCAAAAGTTACAGTAAAACTGGAAGTGATAAATCACCAGAAATTTTCTTGTTTCCTCTAGAAACTTCCAGTTAGGTGATAGTTGACCACTGTCAGTAACCTAGTGTTTCATAAAGGCTGTGTTCTTCAGGCCATTACTGTAGCTGTTTCTTCAACCGATCAATGTAAAAGAATTGCTGAGCCAGTTAACTTGCTAAGGTGTAAGTTAACTTTTGGCATAACCCCACCAAGTTCTAGTATTTAAGTGTATAATTCTTCAGTGAGCATAAACATCACTGTCTTTTAGTATCAGACCAGTAGGGTAGATGTTAATGAGACTTGTGAGAATTTCTTCTCAGTCAGGGTCAAGCTGCTGAACACAAAATCATTATTCTCTTTTATACTAGTAATTAATAAATTTACTTCCTGCAACAAGGCTCAATTTCTTTTAAATTTGAGAGAATTTGACCCACAAGTGTTACCTTCTAGTGGAAAATCCAGCTCTGGACACAGAGTGTTTTACATGAGACACACTCTCATTCATTCCCCTGGGCACTGTTCTGCCCCATATGATCCACCATTTATTGAAGTGAGCGAAGGAGTCCAATGAATGCATTGTTTCTCCCTGACTTGATTGAATTTTCAGGGTTTCATTGCAAAGTGGAACAACTGAGGATAGAGAACACTCAATTTATATTGTCCTAAAAGTGGTATTTAATGACATCTTTGGATGATGAATGTATGATGAATATTTGAATCCCCTCAGGCAGAAGCTTTTGAAAGGTAGTCTGTAACAGTGATACTTACTTCATTTCCATCTCCTATTTATCAGTCCAGCACAGAATTTGGTTGATTTTCTTGCAAAAACCCCTAAACCAGAAAATTAAAACTGAGCAATTAAAAAGCTGAAAATAACACACAATGCGAATATTTCAGGTCAGGAGCAAATTTGTCAAGCTGAGAAGCTTGTTCTGCCCCTTGTCATGTAATGGAGGAGTCTAAGGGCAACTGTAATGCCCCTACATGACTGCTATGGTTACATGGTGTGGTGCACCTTATATCTCTTGGAGAAGTTTGCATTGGGATGCGAAGAGAGGCCACTGCCTATATAGCTTCTTTCTGTGGTCAGGTAGATAAAGTTTTCAAAGACATTTCATTGTCTTACTCATTTACCTTGATAAGACTTGAAGGCCTCTGCTCTCTTGGAAATCTAAATCTGTGTCCACTGACTCCTACTCATGAAGAGGAAGGAACATGAACTTCTGTAAAAAAACCCCAAACCCCAAAACTATGGGGGAGAACTCCAAACACAGGTTCAAAGCCAGCCTGAAATGGTAACTTCAAGACTTGCACATTTTCCATCTGAGAAAGTCTCAGACTGAGGGGCATATATGGCCAGTGGCACAGCAGGCACTCTAAGGTCAGTGTGCTGGGTGGTGGCAGCAGCTGTAGCTCTGCATCTTCTAGAAAGATGTCTGCTCTTGGGATGTGTGACATCTCCACCCTGAGGGAGACTGCAGATGTGGAGATTGAACTTGGGAATTTGAGGGACACCATGACGTTAGGGTGTTAGTTTGTGGAGGTGGAGAACATGCTGAGAGAGAGACATCAGTTTTGATGTCTTTCTGGCAAATGAAATACATGAGAAGAGAGGTACTACCTGCATTGGGCAGAGATCAGGGGATCCTAAAAAAAGCATCTGGGTGCTGAGGCACTGTTCATGCTTATGAACAGTCCCTGGCAATCACACCTCAGTTGTTGCTACTGCTGTTGATTAAGGTAGGACTCACTGCCACCACCAATGATGGCTTCTGAGCTGACTGGTATCCTGGATTAATGTATACATTATAGTTCACGTTATACAAATCATATGTACAATGTGCAATCCACAGTATATTGCTGGGATTGAAAAATGGGGAGAAAGTGTATAATCTGTTATACATTAGCTTTCAGTTTAATCTCAGCAGAATGTGATCACCTGAAAGTTAGCTGGATTCAAAGTACCTTCTTTGAACAGTAGAGACAGGCATTTTCCCAGCTGGCATACACATATATATTAGGACATGGTAAATTACTCTTTGGAGATGTCTCTTTCTCTATTGAATGCAGATGGAGCCTGTATGAAAAACTTCCATTAGACACCTAGAGCTTGATTCAGCTTCCCACTCATAACCATCTAGTGACTTTGGAGACCTCGAAGGTCTCTTTAAAGTGAGCTGAGTGGAATCCCACAATTGGGGTGTGAACCCAGCCCAGCTAATGCCAGTGTCAGTCTCAGTAGAATAGCTGCAGGTGGATGAGTCCCCAAACCCTAGATGTCTAAATTCACAGCCTAGCTTTGTGTGAAGTGTAAACCTGGATACAATTTTGTTTGATTACTTGTGAGTTCGATCCTGCACTCTTTCCATTAATGGGATGTTTACAACATCAAAAGTGCAAGCAGGATTAAACTTTGGTTTTGTATTGGAAAAAAAAAATTATAAAATAACCCAATAAAATTCCCAAAAGAAGACTCCCCCCTGCCACCTGTTGGTCAACACTCAAACAACTTGGGAAAGAAAGAACTAGTTGCTCTGCTTTAATAGGGACATTAAAGTCAGAGATATCTGTAAGAAGATATATTTGAAGGTGTGAAAATTGCACTTAATAGAGCACTTAAAATATGTTGGCTGGGCAACTATTTCTTCTGGTAACCAGCAATTACTTAATTGTAGAAATTTCTTTCACTATGTGAAAGAAATGGAGAAAAGCAGGTGATAATTCCTTTTGGGCATCTGAGGATTTGATAACCTTATTTCTTCAGATGTGCTCAGGAATATTACTGTCTCTAATATCTACAACAGTTACAGAAAAACAATAAAAAAGTAATCTCAAAGATCCTGGCATTAGTTTGTTTATGTCATAGCCTTTAGCTTTATGAAACATTTTGTGGAGGTGGAATTTGACATGCCTTATGCAATTGTTCTCCTGATTCAATGCAACTAAAGAAATAAATCAGGAGTAAATGGAAGTCAAGCAGGGAATGCAAGCAAATGTAAAATGAGACATTTTTGTTCCAGGAAGGTTTTACAGTAGACTTCTGAAGGATTTTATCTGGAACATGGATTCTTCAAAGGAAGTAATTTGACACTGAGAGTAATCATGCATCACATACATTGCTGATGTCTGAGTCTGATTCATTTGTCTTAGCTACAATTTTATGTTTATATGATGCATATTTCCTGAAGTTGTGCAGTGGAAGTCAATAGTGAGGCCATTTTATTTCCCCACAAGGTGGTACTGTGGTACTGACTATAGAACTCTTTATTTTGCCTATTGTTGATTTATATCTGCACCCCCTTCTGCACATGTTTTAAAGACATATTTTTGTCTGCAGAGTTTCAGTGTTAGAATCAAATTTCTAAGGAGAATGTTCTTAAGACTCTTTCTGTGTGCATTTTTTTCTAACTTTTTGTCTCCTAAAAGTAGATTTTACTGCAAGTTGTAACTGTCAGAAAATCTCCATTATTGTTGTTTGGACTTTTTTACCTTTCATTGCATTTTTTTAAAATCTTATCAGTCTATTTCAGACTCCCTTGTTTTCCAAACTCAAACAATAGGTCTTGTAAGTTTATTTGGAAATTCATCTCTTTTTCCCCCCCCTTTGGTTACATGTAACTAAAGAGGCACCTACAATTCATTGCAGAAGAGAAAATGAATTAAAAACATTAAATATTTAGGAGCATGCAGCTTTTTTTCCCTCTGAAAACAGACCTAACCACTACCAAATACAGAAGCAAAACGTAATTAATCACTTTAATCAATCTCTGTAACAGTACATAGGGTGCTTCCAGTTGCTTGCAGAGGTCTGTAAGTTCTATTGTGAGCAGGTCCATGTGTTTACACACCCACAATCACATCTGACAACTTGCATAATTTCTGTGGTCATGTCTATACTACTATACTACCATAGTTTATAACATATTAGAAAATGAAAAAAGGCTTGGGGAGAAGCCTGAGCCCGAGTCTGGGGATCTGCATGCTGTTAAATGGTCAGCCTACTCTTTGGCTAAGGACTCCCTCAGACAGACTTTATCAGAGTCTGGCCATTGCTTGTGCTTAAAACGGAAGAGAGTTAAACTATATTGATGTGTGCTGTGCAAGGATTATTGGTCTTAAGACCAGAGCACAGGCCCTGCTCCATTTAATTCATCATTATCAATGTAGCCACTGGGACCCACTGAGTCATCCTTAATGCTCAAAGTTAAGGGTGGACTCAGTTTTGCTCAATTTTTGAAACATGAACTGCTGTTTTTATGACCCAGCCTTTTCATCCATTATGTTTCTCTGTGTTGCTGTTGCTATTCATCCCATGTACATGGATATACCCTAGACAGCTTGACAAAGCAGTTACCCCAGAGGTTCTGGTTGTACAAACTATTGAGTATCATGCACAATCTATATTTAAAAGCAGTAGAAAACATCAAAATGGGCTCTGGTATATAAAATCAAAAGTTTTTAAAACATATGGAGGCTCACATTTAACTGTTATTAAAAAAAACAATTCAAAACTAGTGGTCTATGCCTTATTTAGTGATATTTAATAGTTTCAAAAAAGATTTAATTATTTACTTTTCTATAGGTTTTCTATATGTCCTTCATGAATGGAAGAAATACATTGAAGAGCTGAGTGTAACTATTACCTTTCAAACAGCTTCCCACTGGAGGTTCTTGTGCTTTATGGTGGGCAAGGACTACCATGTGCATCAGACAAGTGATAGAGACCCCAAGAGACTCTCAGACTAAGGTAGCAAAACCATATAGCACCATACAATCTTGTATGGAGGCAGACTGACTGCCTTGAGTACATAGGCAGGCCTGCCAATGTCCAGAGCTTGCCCTTCTTGGCCTCTAGGTCAGAGGATAGGTCCTGCTGAGGTGAAAATGGGACAGAAGATACTCCTCTTTTTAGGAATATTTGACTTTCCAACACTGAGGTGAGGATGTGGGAGGCATGGGAATGGCAGACGGGGCTAAAAGAACTGAAAGGGCAATAGTCTCCTGGCAAGTAGCACTTGCAAAGCAGATCTGTGGGGTCTGTTGTCAGTATTATGGTCATATTGTGCCAGAGGTAACATGAGAGCAGGGTAGGAAGAGCTACATAAGAGCTACATAAGAGCTACATAAGACACTTCTACTCAGACATTCTGTGCACTCTACAAATTGGAACCCTTTCTTTAGGCATCAGATCCCAAGTAAAGAACTTATCTATGATTATATCTTCTCAAAGCATAAACTTATGGTCTATTAAATGTCTGTACACCCTACCTGGAAAATGATCTGTCAGCACCTTCACCTTTTGGCTCTGCTTTTAAACAATATCCATCTTTTATTGTTGATAAAGGCTTCTTTCGTCCTGCTATTTTCTGTCATCACAAAGAAGTGCCCTGAATCCTGTGAATTTTCTGCAGATGTGCATGCTTAAAATAACATTTTCTGTGGTCATTTTTGAGATTTCCATTTTTTTCTTGATGGAAATTAGAATATTAATTCTACATGAGAGGAAAATATATCCAATGCACTGTGAAAAGCATTCTGTACCTGGAAGCAGTGTCTCAAATGTATTTGAATGAGACCTAACAAGAGTAAGCCTGTGTCTTAGGCAAGCTCTTGAGACTGCAGGATGGGAGAAATATGCTCAAAGGAATCATACTGAAGTGGCTTGCCAGTAGTACATAGACAGGATTGCTGGTAGGGATATTTAATAACATGGATATGGTTCTTGTTTCCAGGACTTAGAGTTCATAAAGGACTGGTGAAAAGAGATTAAATGCTCCTCCAACATAATTTTTCTATGTCAGAATTTGCTGTTGGTGCCACAAGTCATCTTTGCAGGGGAAAAATGTAGCTACGTAGCTACAAGCAGGAAAGGGAGGTATGCCTGTGCTCTATAAACTGAGAATCTTGTTTCCCATGACACTAGATCCCAGTAACAGTATTTCTTTGTTATAAAAATGCGTTTCAGAGATTGAATAAAAGCCATACAAGACAATTTTAAGAATCTTACTTCTGGAAGCAGAGGAATATCACACAAAGAGTAGCAGACATTGAAAATATTTGCCCTGTGGCTTCCAGCTTTGGTTTATGTTCCTAAATGCTCCTTTTCTGAAGCCTAATAAAACTATTAAACTGGATTCACACCTGCACAGGCCAGACTCAGCTCACATGCACTCTGAAACATCTGCAGACTCTGATGTAAAGCAACCAGAAACCCCAGTGTTTTATGAGCCATTTTGTGCTTTAGGGAAACTCTACTAAAGCACAGCTTTGGTATTACAGAAAGAAAATGAAGGGTCACCAATTTGAGATGGGCACCAACAGGGACAGCAGGGTCGAGATTAAAAGAAATCTTTTAAGAATGCATTTAAGAGGGAATAGATCCAATAAAATGACCTTCAGAAAATCTCTTATTCTCCTATAATTTCTTTGTTAGTTGCTTTTGCCAGGTCTACATGATGCTCTAGGGTGAAGTAGTTGACCTCCAGAGCTTGGGAGTCCTTGTACTTTTCTCTTCTACTGCTTTTATCATTTTTTTGGAAGAATTCAAACATATATTCTAGTCACCCACTGAAGAATGGATTCTGGTTTATCTAACAAATGATAGAAATTGCTGGTCTGTTCTATCTGGAAATGGAAAAGACCTTAGATAAAAGCCTCTCTATATTAAGGAGCCAAAGACATTTTAGATCTCATTTGGCCTTCATGCCCTACTCATTCCTGGTTGTTCTATCTACTGGTGCTTTGTTGATATAGCTATTATCATTCTAAGTTACTCTAATCATATGATATTAATTCCTCAATTGTCTTTCTACCTCCAGCCCTTTTAATAATAAGTTGTAAGGCTGATTACCCTGTGATCATCCTGCATGTTTCTTATCTGAATGGGCATACTGTGACTCCCTCCAACTGGCCCATTTGGGCCATCCACTTCTTGCTCTGTTTATTCCCTTGCCTTCTTCTTTCTTCTTGCTTCTCTTTAGAGTTTCCATCCCTTCTTCTACTGTATCAGGAAAACCTCTTTGTTTTCATTTTCTGATTTTTTTCCCTATTCACCATGAAGCAAAACAATCAGAGAAAGAGGTGAAGAGGCTTGGAATTGAATTCCACCTGCGAGGTGGGTTCAAGACCTAGGTTAAAATATTTCAGTGAATGTCCATTTTGACATTACAGCCTGCTTTTGGCATCATATAAAATGGTTGGCCTAGATTATTGTAATGGTCATAATCACAATCACTAGTTTCGAAATGCATGAATTCTTCTTTAAAAACTCAACTAACTCACCACTTCAAACAATTACTTCTCTCTCTCTTCATTAGTAATCCCCTCACACTCTCTTTGCTACAGTGTTGTTTCATCTTGTGTTTGTTTGTCCTAACTAATTTAGATATTAAGTCCTTGGTGACTGACAACGTGTCTATCTATGCAAAGCACACTTATATAAATAAATTTAATAATAATTAATAATAAATATGCCAGCTGCAAACTGTGCATCTGAGCTAGCAAGGACGACACTGACATTGATGAATTTGGTTTCAGGAACAGTGCTTGCTGTTACACTGCCTTGGCTCTTTGGGAAGTTCTGTTGATGACTGTTGTTCTCTGAGGGCTGTCAGGTCCCACTCGCACACTCCACCCCACTGGTGAGTCATTCTGCCTTGACCCTCATCACTCAACAATTTGAAATCCAGCCTTTGAGGCTAACACTCTCCTAAAGTTGGTCAAAAAACAAGGAGAAAGCATAGAATCTGTTTGGGGGGAAATCATCCTGCAGATTCCTGACATCTTGCAAAAATCCCTGTGCCCAACTAGTACCAGTCGCTTACAGACAGTAAAATTTTTACATCTTTATTTGTTCTTCTGTGTGGGGAAAATTATTTCTTTCTCTCTCCCTCTCTCCCTCTTTTCCCCTTTCCCCAGTTTCTTATATGCAAAAGGTTTGTAAAGCAACTTAGCAGTTTTGTGAAGCAGGCTATGTGAAAACATTTGGACAGAATAATTAAACCTGGCAGGAAAGAATTCTTGTGGAGTGTGTTAACAGTTGTCTAAGCTTGAACACTATTTAATCTGTTATTCCTGGTGGGCACTACTTTATAGGAAAAGAATATTACAGATATAATCTTTCAGTTAGGAATAAACCTCAGGAGTGGTCTGGTGGAGAAAGTGAAGAAGTGAGTCCTTCCTAAGCAGAAGCAAACTGGGGAAAACCTGTCCTTCGTGTGTCTTCCTGAGCAATTATGACTTCTGATAGAAGCAAGTTAGTCACAGGATATATTGCCTTTTTATTTCCTCATGGATAAAAGAGATTATTTGTCTATACTTTCTCTGGTCCATTCCATAGCTCTAACAGCAATAAAAGTCAGGACAAGAATAGCTGAATAATATGTAGCAAAACAAGAAGAATTATTGTAATTTCTGCGATTATTAATCCTTCTGAAGATGACAACTTTTATCACTAATGGCAATGTGTTCATTGTAGTAGTAGTTTTACTGCCATAAAAGTCCTAAAGTGTTTACNNNNTTACTGCCACAAATAACATTTGTTCTCTCAATTCACCCCTGGGGAAAAAGAGATGAATGTTCATGAGCTTTGTTATTTTTAGAATCTTCATTTTTTTTACATAAGTATAAAATACACTTTGGAGGAAGTGGTGCGATGCTTAGTGGGATTCAGGAGCTGCAAACTAGACCATGAAGCAGTTCTTTCTCAGGAAAATCACTTTTCTTCTTACCCCATAAGGCTTCATTGTGACAGAACTTTGTGAGGTCCCGGGAATACTTTGAATATAAACACTGCAATCTTGAGCTTAATTCAATATTTTGCAGAGTCAGTGGAGAAAGTAATATAATTTGTTCACTGTAATCAGCAAGTAGGTGTCTCTGAAGGTCTGATTACTTAATGTTCAAATAAAATGCACTGGTACAATCTAGATGGGAGTTGATGATGGCATATATAACTAAGATGGACTTGCTTAACATGGAGTCTCTTAATCAATCAGAGATAAAAGAAACTATTATCAATGGATACGGCTCCTTGGGAGCTTGGCGTGAGTGTGAAATCCAAACCTAAACTAAATTCTGTGGGCATGCAGTGTCAAAGAAAGGTTATTGCACAGTGACTAAAAACTTTTTGAAGTCTGCTGCAGAGCCTCCAACATAATCCTCTGTGTCTCACAGGTTCCAGGTTGTCCAGTCATTTTTCAAATACAAGCTATTTTTGGCTTGTTGGGGTGAGAGGCCAATATATTTGCTCTCACCTATTTCCCAGCTTTTTCCTTATCAATAGGAGAGGTATGGCCACTCATGGCATCTTTTCTGCTTTATAGTGGTGTGTATCTCATTAGCAGTTTGGGGAAACTGTCAGTGGGCTCAGCCATCACTCATGTGCAGCCAAGATTACAGCAAGAATGGGGGATAATGAAGGCTGCATTGCACTGTGAGTCGTTGTTGGATTATTGGCTTTTTAGCCCATATAGTCTGACCCCACCATTTCATAGCTTCAAATAGATGCTGACAAAGTCTTGAGAGAGAACTATTTCCTGCAGAACTCTGTTTTTTAGGAAGTCAGTTGAAGGAGAAGCATTTTTCTCATTAGTACTTATTAGATGCTTCTAACCCTGAAATAAGCAACTATTTTTACCCGTTCCTCGTGGTGACTTTCTCTTCTAGGCAGGACAGCAGTACCTGTCAGACCCTTTAACAGGTTATGTTCTCAGCTTATGCCAGGATCTCATACTTGGTATATTGAAGATCCCTTGAGCTTTATGTGAAGCAGGGAAATGCTACATAATGATCTTCTAATTTTTGTTCCTTTTGACAGCTAAATACCAAGTCATTGTGATTAAGACTCATCTGCCCAAACACAGCTGTCTGCAGCTGAGCTAATCACTTTCCATCATTAATTAATGAAGAAAACTGGGCACTTCTGGGATGTAAGTTGTTTCATACCAAAGTAGATACCTCAAACATACAAGAGGTCTTGAGACCTAGTAGTTTCAAAAACTGTGACCTAATTAGGTCGCTCTAATTAATTCACGAGATGGGACAGACTGTTAAGGCTTAGGGAACAACAGATGACAATTTATAGCTTTACTTATTAAGAGGAATCTTGGTAATCAATATTTCCATGTTTTGCAGTGCTTTAAAAGAATTGTATTTCTCATCATTTGTCCTTTTTTTTTTTTTTTTGAGAGTAGTCCCAGGATTCCTTTCTTTCCAATTCAAATGTGAGTTCCATCCATATTTTCAAAAGGCAATTTTACCCAGGGATCCCTCAGAATGAATGAGCTGAAACTGAAAGACATGTGTGACTCAAATAAACGCAATGGGCTCAAGACAGGACTAACTGGATGCTATTTTATGAGCAATGCAGGAGGTCAGATTAAATGCTTCAGTAGTCCCTTCTAGGTTTAAAATCCATTAAAAAACCTGAAGAAGTTCAATAAAAATGTAATAGCATTTTACAGAAATTGCTGTAAAACCTTTAAGAATTAATAGTCACTAATAGCTTTTTTATGATGTTTTCGCTATATATTTCTAGAGCAACAACTCCTACAGGGAGGGATTTATTTCTATTTAAATTGATGATGTGATGGGAAACAAAAGTCCTTCTTTGAATGGTCAGCCCTGGTATAGTAAAAAAAGCTTGTTTTCTAGTGCTGATGCCTCATATGCATTTGCAAGTAGGAAGAACAGTAATTTAGAGAGGAGGATCTCATTTTAACATGAATTTTCAAAGCATCACTCTGTGTATCATTTAGACAACCCTTGGCTCTGACTGCTGTGTACAAATGCATCAGCCAGTGTATTTGGGCAGTGTGAGTCATTCACTTTTCCTACAATATAATAATAAAAAACCAAATAATGGTGAGGCCAGCATTTAGGTCTAGAGAAGGAATCTGTGATAATGCCACGAATCCTTGCACTCCAGGATCAACAGTGATGGCATACAAAGCAGACACAATGACAGGCAGATTCTTGCTTAACGGATGTTGATCTGAGCTGCAGGCACATTTATCCAATCTTATTTTTATCTCACAGCTCCTGTACCCTGACTAATACCTTTAAGAGAAAAAGTGGTTCTTTAAAAGATGGTAACTCAAGCCTGTAGGAATTACACACATTTGAGAACAAGTTAATTCTTTTGGGTGAAATCACAGATTTCTGGTCTTTCTTCCTTCCTCTTATTCACCTCCATTATATCTGTTTTACATTTTAATGTAATATATTGTACTGTAGAGGCTGTAGTTTCAATTCATGCTAGTGAAAAAGAATAGAAAACCAGAGCTGCTGCATTACTGTATGCCTTCTGGGGATCCCTGTAGCCAAATGTGTCTGGAGAACTTCCCTTCATAGAATATAACTTCATCACCCCTAGTAAGAGACATGAATAAACATCCCACAATATGGTTAAATACCTATTCTACACACACAAACAAGCTTTTCATGACAGAAAAAAATACTCTTTTTATTGCATTACTGCACAAAGATAGGACTAAGAATTGTTCTTACAAATCTTATTTGTGGTGAGATATGGGTATTTTAAGAAGATCAAGCGTGGAAAGGGAAGGTGATTTCAATAATTTTTAATAATCAGACAATCACATTCAGGTTTACAGGCTGATTGCAGATAATGTAATGGTCCAAATTAAGAAAATTAAGAATAAGAACTGTCAGAAACAGAGTATTAAATAGGGAACGAGTCAAGCCTCTAGTCCCATTACAGAATTCACAGATAAAAGATAGTCAATTCACTGGCACATAAAACACTGACATGTTGACTCTAGAGAAGCTTGGTGAGGCCGGTCACATGAGTAGAATAATAACTGCAATGGCATAAAAACTCTGTATGTAAAATTGGCTCAAGAAAGATTTTATGAACTGCTCAGGACTCAGAAAAAATTTTCTGTCTAAAGAGCTTTAAGGGTGAAGCATTATTTTTAGGTCTACAGAACACACTTGAACTATGGAGACTCTAAATGCCAGCAAAATTTAAAGTATTTTTTAGGAATGTGCCAATGATGATGCTTAGTGACAGAAACAGAAATGTGATAATGCTGATAATGATACTCTTGCATAATTTTTTCTCCATGTGAAAGGGAACAGGATTTGAATCAAAAATGTGGGTATGCTATAGCAGTGCCCACAGTACCTTCCCAGCCCTCTGAGGGCTGGAATACTGTCAATATTCATGTGAGATTTTGATCGAAAATGGAGCAAAAATTATAGTACTGTTTATTGTTGTAGAAGTAAGATACAAATTAATAAAGAAAGCAGCAGCAACAAAATGCTGCTGGTCAAAATTTGTGATATGAAATTAAAGTAGACAGCACAAAGGAGCTAGTGACAATAAGTAAATAACATTTACAAATATGCTGGAGGAAAAAAAAAAGCAAAAGTAAGAGAAGCAGTCAGTCTCTTGATAGATGACAAGGCTAATAAAAACCAGAGGGATGAAGCTTTGCACAATTCTCTTATCTTTCGGTCCTTGTTCTCACTCATGCATCCTAAGCTAAAAATGGGATCCTCTCATGTCTAATGAGAAGGGACATGTAGTATAAAGGAAATAAGAAAAGCAGACATATTCCAGTGCCTTCACTGCTGCTTGTGAAAGCTTATCACCATATGGAAACACAAAATCTGCAACCCTGTAGCAAAGCTCAGCTGAAATGCCTGGCAAGGCTCACAACACTGCAAGGAAATCCTGCCTTTCCTGCTAAGTCTTCAAATCTGGCCCCACCATCTTCCCACTGCATCTGCATCCTGGTATAAATGAACATATCACAGCCCTGCATGGGTGCTTCGGGACTGGACAGGTCAGGAGGCAGCAGCTCTCGCACTTATTTCTGCCTCTGCTCTGCTTCCTCACCAGGGTTCATCTGCCTTTCTCTTATAATGTGCCCCTGCACTACTAGTTGTCTAAAATTCTACATCTGCTGGAGATATGTATCACATGAAAAGAACATGATACACTTGAATGACTTTTTTCGACTTCCCAGATTCCCTCCTAGGGTAGGTGAAACTTCTTCAGGGGACTAAACTACCAAAACAATGCTTCAGTCCTTATGTTTCCCTTCAGACACCTCCTCCACCAGGTTCTTCCAGGATTCCCGTGGCAGCATTGCCATAAAGCTTCCTTGAGCACTCTGCCTTCACCCGTCACTTTCCTAGTATCTCTCCCTTACTGCTTTTCCAGAACTCAGTGCTACTTCTCTCTCCTCCCTCCCCCTTCCCACCTCATTTCCCCCCCATTTTCCCAGCAGCATCAGCCCCTGTCTCTCTGTCAGCTTGGTGCCTCTGCATGAGTTCTGTTGTTAGCAGAAGTCACTGGTGTAACATACGATTACATGGTTATTGATTATGGAGTTCTATTAAGTAATAAAATCTTTGCCCTTCTCAAGTGGCAGAATATAAGTGAACTCAAAGTTTTGCCTTCTGTGGAAGTTTAACAGTGGAGGGGCAGGGAGCTGCATGTATGTGCAAAGGAAACTGCAAAAGATTTATGGAAGGAAGGTACCAAGACCTTGACAGGCAGGACAATTATCCCATAGAGGATCCCTATGCGCTTCAAACTGCCTTCCTTCCAGCTGGAACAGGGCTGGCCTCCGGGGCTGTTCAAAAGGGGTCTGTCTGCAGACCCGCAGCACTGCAGGAGTGTGACAAATGCAGCCAGAAATCTGCTTGCAGCTGGGACCTCCCTGAGCCTGTGAGGTGCTTCTAGCCAGACAAGAGTAGGATAGAAGGGGAAAGGAAATAATCTGGGAGGAACTTCAGGTGAAGAAGCTGCCTGAGCTGTCTGGACACTGAATGCTGGGTGATGGATGGAGACCAGGGCGGCTGCCTCTCCTGTGGGAAAGGAGCCAGCCAGTTGCTAGACTTGGGCTGACTCAGGTGGGGATGGGTGCCCTGGTGGGGCCAAGAGAAAGCAGGTTTGATGTCCTACTGCCTGAAGGGACAGCCTTCAGAAGCCTTTGGAAGGGAAGGTGTGTGGAGCTGTCTGCAGCTCAGTCAGCTTCAGCAGACATGCCCACACACTATGTATGCCATTTGTCCCCCGCTAGCTAGTGTCGGCCTAACACAGCTCTGCTGCTCTTGCTAATGTAGCAAATTTATTCAGTGCTGGTTGCCATTGTTGTGGCCTGGGTTAGCCCTCAGAGCCTGCTCAGATGATGATAATTAGCAGAGCAGAGAGTGACCCTGGCAGCTGGCTGTTCACATCTGCATGGGCTGGTGCTCTGTAGCCTTTGTCACCTTCACTCAGTGCAAATCTTGGAAGAATCAGCAAACAAAACCTATAACACACTGCAGTAGATTTAACTAATACAAAGTGCTTTTCCATCCCTGATGCAATGTTGAGCTATTGCTCATTCTTCATCTAAATAAATACATTAAATTTTGTTCCACTAACATGCACTACCTACAACTGTGTATATGAAATCTCCAGTTTGATCATGCATTCATGGTCCTTGATCATGTGTTTGGAACATGTATCACATATGCATTGCTTCTGTCTATAGAAAAACATAAAGGTAGAGAAAGAATTGTAGTGAAATGAAGTGAAGAATTTCCTGAAGTGAAAGTCCCACAGCAGTGTTGCTGAGCAGGACTGAGAGCATACACTTAACATAGAAACTACTCCAAAAGAAAAACACATGTCATTTGCGTAATGCAGCATGATAAGACTAATACCTCTCTTAGAACCTTAAATTTTGAATCTCATGATTTCTGTGTGCATAACATTTTCAGAATTTGTACTGTGATAACAGTCTTTTCCATTAATTGGCCATGTAGTTGCAAAAACAAAGCACTGCTTTTGTTTTATTAGTTTACCTTTTATTTACAACATTCCTGCTTTACCAGGGGTGTGTTAAATTATTAACAGGTTATGTCCATGTTCACAGAAAAGCTAAATTGAATCCAGTACAATGTGGGCTTATTAAAAGACTGGCTAACAGATTTGCTTTGCCCACAAAACTGAGCACTGTGGTTTCAAATATTCTTTTTCCAATTAAGACTATTTATTTATTTTGATTTCTAGCAGTCATGGTGAATTCTTGTCAATGGTATTTTTTTCCCACAGAAATACTCTGTATTTTTGCAGGAGTAAAACTGCATGTTTAATTGGTTATTTTAACACCTTTAGTGCAATATCTCCGTGCTTTAATAGGGCTATAATTTTTAAATGTAGGTCCATTATTTTCCATGGCATGAATATTGGCAGACTTCTCAAGTGTCTTGCTTCTCACTGGTGTGTCTGATTTCACATTAAAATCCCTCTTTGTCCCTCTTTAGTCCCTGCTGATGACCCTTATTAGCCGGAAGGATTTCTAGAGCTGAAAAGCTTATCAGGTTAGAAAAGGGCATGTTACAAAAATGGTTTTTTGTTAGAACTTAAAGTAACTATCAGGATAAAAAAGGAAATCCTGTCGTGTTGCACTGGGCTGCAAGAAGATGGAGACAAGTATGCCATAAGGTAGATGATTTTTTTCTAGGTTTTTTTTTGCATGATGGGATGAAGTGCTAAGCAGAATCATTTAAGTTTTGCTTCACTAAAGGACATAAATCAGCAGTATCCACCTTTCCTAGCAGTTGACTGAGCCTGCACATCAACAGAACAGGTCTTCTAGATGGTGACAAGCAGGTCATCTACTTACTTTCTGGATGTGTTTGCGGGAAACTAAGTCCAACTTTTGCCCTCTTTGTGACCTGGCTTTTTGAGTTGTGCCTCTTTAAGTATAAGCGTTTCATTCAAATCAAGCAAAATTTGTCCAATTGTGGTAAGAAAAACCATGTGTTATATCCTAAAATGCAATGTGGCTGAAAAAGGCTAGGGTTCATGATATGTTTAGCCACTGAATGTGGAACTCAGTGGGAAGTGCTAAGGACAGAGGATGAACATGATGTTTAGGCATGTAAGAAAGGAATATCAAGTATAAATCAGAAAACTGCTGTTCCACATTCTTCAATGTTGGGGATATATTTATCAGAATAAAAAATCAGGCCAGAGTGTCTTCAAGACTGATACTGAAAATCAGGGAAATATTAGAGACCTCATCAAAAATCATTCACCAAAATTTAACAAAAAATGTTTCAAGTCTCTAATATAACATAAATTCAGATATTTAAAAACCTTTATGTATTTTGATGCTCCAAAAAGGATATAAGGAGGTGAATTGATTATAATTTACACTTATGTAAGAAAGATATTTGTGGAGTAGGTCTTTAATGCAGTGGAAAGCCATAATGGGATCCATTAGCCAGAAAATAAGATGGACAAATAAGATGTGTGATTTTAGTATTGAGGGTGATTAACTCACAAAACTACTTAACTTGGAATATTATATCTTTCCAGTTGCCTGATGTCTTTGAATCAATAGTGAATATTTTTCTCAGGTGTAGGTTATAGCTCATTGAGACATTATAAACTTGATACAGGAGTCTGTTGTTAAAGTTCTGTGGGAAAAGGTCAGACTAACTGATCCTATCCTATCATATAAGCTATGATTTATGAATAATCTTGTGATTTATGAATCAATTATGTGATCTTGGCCAGTTCTACATTTTGATTCCTGTTTTTCTATAACCTAAGTTTGAGTACAGAATCTTCATGCGCAGTAGTCTATAAAATCAAGCAGAGGATCAGCAACATTTCTTGGGGAAATTTTTGAACTACTAATTTTTCTGCTTTTCCAAAGGAGTCAAGCAAATGGAAGCAATGCAAAGCAAATGGACATTGAAACCCTTAGCAATCTTTTCCTGCTGACCTGACCAAGACGTCAGCTGACATATGATAACTTGTGGCTGGGATCAGGTTCAACTGTCTCAGACTACATAGAGATGCAAAGGAGACATTTTTGCTCAGCCTGGACCCCTATGAGAGCAGTTCAGGCTGAGCAGTGTACAAGAAGATTTGCATTTCTTCTCTATTTAAACTTCATTCCTTTTAAAGTATGTCCTCTTTCAAACAATACTATAAGGGAGGGTGGAAATAGGAAAAAAAGTAGTCCTAGGAGAGTTTTTCCTTTGTATCCACTTAAACTAAGAACATAAGTGAGGATTAAGGTATCTGAACAAATAGAAGGCTGATTCCCCATAAGTTGAAACATGACTCAAAGCAAAATGAAAATTTGTCCTTTGCAAAAGTATGATTATGTTGCTGGTGCTATTGAAAACACTTGTTTTATTCAAAAGCCTTGCTATAAAACCTTCATAAGAACAAAGAGATGGCTGGGAAGCAGTCCCCATAAGCTATAATTGGACAATCATAAATGTAACCATTATTTGTGTGCTCCTGGAGTCTGTATGATTCCTTTCTCTCATCAAGGATTAAAATAATGAAAAAATTACACTAATATTGTCAGAGCATGGTTCATACTTTAATTTAAAGTTTGTGGGCTAATCCTGGCAGTGGCATAACTACAGTGAAGTTTATTGAAGTTACTCCACAGAGGGATTAGGTGCTCTTTGTCTCCTCAAGCCTCTACTTACCACTCTGATAATATAACTGTATGTAATCAGTCAGGTTTTTCAACCATTGCTGACATATTGACTGTATTGTTTTTATAATTTGAAGCTGTAACATAATTTTTATTTCATTTCAATAATATCTTTGTGAATTGGCAACATACAGTGCTATTTTAAGTTTCTATTTAAGTTGCAAATGGGTGATGAATGTATACTCCCAGAGTAACCAGAAGCTGAAATCTAGTAATTATGATTAATACTGTTTGGAAATAAATTGTGTTTATTTTAAGCTTAATGGAATTTAAATAGTTGATTTTACCCTAAAAATTATGCTTGCAAGATCTTGAACCAACCCCTGTCTGTGATGAATGCATTCACATCACAGTGCTCTTATCTGTGAGGAAATCTAAGCTTAATTTTTCTATGAAATACAATTTATGACATGAAAATGCTGTCCCAGAACTATGCACTCTTCCTTTCCAAATAACCAATACATGATTTTTGTTTTGCAAGTAAACCATTGGCTAAAATAAGAAGGAAAAAATTAAAAAAAAACCAACAAAAACACACCAAAAACCTTGGGGGTATTTCCAATTCTAAAGGTTTTGATGTATTACCAGTGAAGAGAAGCAGTATATCCTTAGACCCTGAGCACAGTAGTATCTTCTGGGTCATCGTGTTACAGAGAGATTACACTTATTTAGATATCCTCTATGGAATTTCAGAAGAAATGCTAGGCTTATGTCACACTGCTGTTAACCCTAAAATGCAGAGGTACCTGGAGAAGTTAAACTGATAGCTGTGTGCATTTATGTAAGTCTTCTGATGCTTGGTCAGCACAGCACTGAGAGAGTTTCCTGGAAAACATAACTCTCCTGAGCTGTTCCAGTAGCAGCATCCTCTGAGGATTATCTGTAGGAAGTGAAATGGCCTTTTCTGAGGCAGATCTGCAAGTGTTAGCTTACTCTCGGGGCAAGTGCACAGTAACACACTGGGACAGGGACAGAGGGAAGAACAAACTGTGTACAGCCACCACATAGTCCATTTTCATTTTACCTTCTTCTACAGGACAGGCTGAAGGGTGTCATAACCCATGTTCTTGTAGCAGCTCTAAAGCCCACCCATCAAGCAGGAAGGGGAGTGTTAGCTGACCATGGAGGGATAGCAAAGGATGGTCCTTCCATCTTTTGCAGAAAAATAGAATTTTTCTCAAGACTTTGGAAATCCAATCATCAATGGATAAAAAGTGAGATTTCCAGATGTTTGTGATGGCAGATTTTCTTGACTATACAAATATTTAAATTTTGACCTAGGCAGGATCTGTTTCCATGTTTGTAACACTTTTCATGTGGAAATTAAAGCAGTTAATTCAGTGTTTGATAGTGTAAAGCTCACTTCAATGAACAGCAAAACTCCCATGGGCACCTGAAGGATCAGGTTATTGCCTTCTATTCTTTGGGTACTCTCAGTTGATTGTGGTTTCTCTTTGCCTGTGAGGAAGCTTCTAGGCTCTGGTGCTTACCTTAATGTCTACTGAGCACCCTTTCCCCCTGGTAGCATTATTTACCTTTCCTGCCCCTATGTCCTCTGCCTCAGGCTCTTGACAATGCTGTGAGTTGGTGTGCTGGTGATGTTTACTCTTTTCTATATTTCACTTTGAAAATAGGGGAAGGAGTTGGATTTTAAGGCATCAAAACAATGATTTTGACAGTATGAAAACCTTAATCTAATAAACTATATGTAGAAAAAAATAAATTCAGTGCAGTAAATAAATGAGTGAAGTCTTGTGTCACTGGGGAAGCTGGGACAGGGATGAGCAATATTTATTTCTCATGCTTCATGTTTCTCAGATTGCAATGCCAAAAAGGCCTATTAGGATCACCTAATTTGGACCCCTCTTGCATATATAGAATTTCACCCAGTAATTTCTGTGTCAAGCCTGATCATTTCTTTCTCCAAAGATATATTCCTTTAACAGCTTTGTGCTTCTTAATGGTTATTGATTTAAGCGTCCTCCATCCTGCTCTTAAAAATGCTTTGTTTAGGGGAAGAAAAAGTATACTTTGTTTCTTGTCTTAACAAAATAAGATTCTTTTCTCAGCTTGGCATTTCTCTTCTTTCTCTATAGCAAGAAACTTCTGCAGAGCAGCTCAGGGCATTTCAGGGAGTATTCTAAATTGTTAGTGGGAACACCCTATTGATTTCAGGTAAGAACTGGAGGGAAAAAAACCCACAAAAACAAGAGGAGAGAAAATATGAATACTTGACATATGATTAGCAGATTCAGCAGCTTCATTCACTACTCTAATTGTTTATAGACTGAAGGACAGGTTGATAGTCATTACTCACTTCTTCCAAAATAATTATACTGTCCATGTCATCTTTGCTTATCTTCCTGAAGAGTTTGAAGAGGTGACTCCCTAAAATGCTTATTCTTCAGTCAAAGAGATGGGGAAAAGCATTAATACTGGCATGGCATGAATTTTCAGAAGTGAGTCTGAGGAACAAGCAGGGTGCTCTGGAATCATTTGTCAGCTCCCAGTGCTATGATGTCATTGGTGTTAGTGAGACTTTGTGGAATGAGTCCTGTGGTTGGAGTGCTGGGATGGAGGGTTACAGGCTGTTCAGGAACAATAGGCAGGGCAAGCTAGGAGGAGAAGTTGCACTGTAAGTAAAGGAGAGGTTTGATTGCATAGTACTTACAGTTAGGGATGGTGTAGTGGAGAGCCTCTACGTGAGGATTAGGGTAACGGAGAACAAAGAAAATGTTGTAGTGAGTGTCTACTACTGATCGCCCTCCTGAAAGCACGAATGAGTAATTCTATAGGCAATTAGGAGAAACTTCTGAATTGGTAGCCCTTGTCCTTATGGGAGACTTCAACTTCCTAGATAGCAACTGGAAATATCATACTATTTTGATGAACCAATATTGGAAATTGTTGAAGTTTATAGGAGATAACTTCTTATCATAGGTACTCAGTAAGCCAACTAGGAAAGATGTGTTCCTCGACTTGCTATTTATGAATAGAGACAGACTTATTGAGGATGTGACTGTAGATGGCTGTCTTGGCCACAGTGATCATGAAGTGGTTCTGTTTAAAATTTTCAGTGTGATGAGAAAAAAGTCCAGCAGAGTCAGGAGAGCAACTGAGTCAGTTGGACTAGATGATTGTTACAGTTTCCTTTCAACTGGAGCAGGCTATCATATTGAATAAATGTGGCTGGGAGAAGGGCATACAGGACAGCCTGATAGAGATAGGAAAAGGAGGTGACAAGGACTCCCACATGTGTACCATGGGCTTGGCCTAAGAAGCCACAACATGTTAAGTTACACTTAGAATAAAACGTTCTTTAGGTTTTATAAGTGCTACAGTCACACTGTTTCTGTGAATCACCATATGTGCCTGCAAGGCATTAAACCCTTTGCATACACTGATAGTGGCAGGAGTGGAAGTTAGAAAACATCCTCCTAACAAAGGCCCAGGACTGATAGGACCAAGGTAATATGCTTCAGCAATCAAAATTTTTCAAGTCTGAGTTTTGCAATGATAGTTATTTGTGCTGCTGGTTCCTGTTCTCTTCTAGACTAGAATCCCTCTTGCTACAAAGTGGAAGAAGTGAGGAGGTCCACAGCTCTACCTAATTAGTCTGAAAGAGAATATAAAGCTTAGAAAAGAAATGGAAAATATCCATTGTTACTACTAGAGGCATTTATAGTAATATATATATACACATTCATACATTTCTTTGTTTTTGAATTCTAAAGCGATGTAATGTTCCAAACTAGCCCTCTCTAGAGTTAGGGAAAAAAAAACCAAACTCAAAGACTAAAGGAACAGCAAAGTAAACAGTGCATATGGACAGCTGTACTATTTATGTTGACATTTGGTTTTACTCATTCAGTTACAAATGGGATGAGAAAAGAACATAAGGGACAGCAGTTGGCATAAGCCGTGCCATTTTCCATTCTTCACTGCTTAATTCACATCTGCTGGGAAGGACACAACAGGTTTGGCTGGACCTGATAAGCAGGAATACTGCACCGCAAAGGAGCTTATGATAGATGTCACCGCTGCATTTGTGATTGAATATTGGTTCATGTGCTATCATATTATGAGGTGAAGGCTGTTCTACAGATTTGTAGCTAACAAACATGAGAACAAATATTTCCTAGTAAATGCATCTTGAATTTCAACAAATAAATTTGCAAATTTTTTTGCTATTAGCATTTGATATAATTTGTGTAAAGAATTTGATACAAATGATGACTACATAGTGAATACAAGATTTTATTTCTCTGGAAGGGCCCTCAAGTCATAAACTACAAACTCCTTGTGTTTTTATTTGTTTTCATTATAGGGCCATCTGTTGTTATTTCTAATACGTAGTTCTTAGCTATCACCTTTGATCTTCCCAATTTCTAGGTTTTTAAAATTTTATAGTTCATTATTACTTGTTTCAGTGAGGCAATGAAAGGATATTATCACTTTCAATGGCCTAGTGGGGACCTATTAGTTTACTACCCTGAGAATTGCAAATAAATAAGCCAGGAAGTAAATATGAAGGGATGGCTGTGTCTCCATAGTTGGAGGTTGTGATTGTGTGTTCCAAAGTTGATTATAATGTGCTTCCACACAGGAAAGTTCACTAAAAGCAAAGTAAGACGCCTAATAAATCACAGATGAAGTGTCTTGCTGGAGGTTAATTCACAGTTCAGGCTTTGAGGATACTCAAAACAAGGCTGGACCAGAGTGCAGTGGTAGTATTTTATCTCTTCATATACTAACTCATTCTTGCTTTTTTTTTTTTTAAACTGAACTATCAAAATTATTTTCTTGAGTAGTGCTAAATTTATGCATGTAAACTAAAGCCGAATGAGTCACTCTTGCAGTAGGGAAAGGGGCATAAAATAATTGGTGGTATAGCAGTTAGCACTCAATCTTTTCTTCTCTCTGTCACTTCCCACACTTCATTATAAACTAGTCATATCCCTGAAATGAAAAACATACTCTCCAGTAAAGGGCAAAGCAAAAGAAAATGTTATTTATCTGTCTTTCACCCTTTCATTGTTTTTTTGTTAATCCCAGTCTTCATTAGAGGATATTTCAGTATTCCTTTATCACTAGTGCATATTCTCATTCATATCACTGTGCAAACTTTATACTTCAAATGCTCCATCTGCCTGGGTTAAAAGTAGTTTAATTCACTGCAGGATGCCTCAGGACTCTGTCGCTTAGATCGCTTCTCCCCACATCTCAATCCAAGGAGACACGACTCATGTGTGAGGGGGGCTACTTCCTAAAAGGAGATTGAGGTGTCTGGCTTGGATGTGCACAGCTGCTGTGGGTTGCTGGCATACAGACAACAAAGCTCTGCAGCTCAGATGCTTCATCACTCAAAATGATGCAGATTGCACCATTTTGCTTTTGCAGGTTGGGTGTGCCCCATTTTTGTCCTCTGTGAGCATTTCTGGCCCTATGTCAAGAAAGACATGGGGGAGTTAGAGGAGATGCAGAGAAGGGTGGCTAGAATAATTAATAGCCTGGGGCAGCTGTCTGGCGAGGAGGGGTTAGAAGGTGTAGGATACTTCAGCTGGAGAGGAAAAGGCTGAGGAGGGATAAAAGTACAGTTCCCGAAGTCAGTAAAGTAGTAGATGAGATAAAGGCAGAACTGCTGCTATTCACCAAACCCTACACTGTTGGATCTAGAGGACAGTGTCAGAGGCAGAAACATGGTGCATACCTTCTTGCACACTTACAGCAATAGCTGTGGGTGCTGGGGATACAGGAAGAAAAGGTAATAGGAAGCAGCCTGGATTGTGTATTTTCCTTAGTAGTGCCTCTTCTTGTGCAGGTCAGAAACATGATCCTGAGGTAAAAGGATTACTGGTGAGACCCAGTGGGGCACATCTTAACATTTCTCTCCACTGACTGTGTAAGGAATGAAGAATAGCTGTGCTACTAATTTCTATTTCCTGACAGTTAATGTCGTTTGGCATTAGTTCCAAGATGGACGGTCTGGAAGCAGCTACCTCTCATGTTGGTCTGACTTTCTGGACTCGCAGAAGTCCACGAAGACCCTGTCTTTACTAGTGAGGTCAGCCTAAATTACCTTGGAGAGACCAAGTTCTCTCTCCTCCTAAGAAATCAATGAGCATTATGGGCACTGAATGTATTCCAGCAGGTGTTCGGCATCCCACAAGGTCAGGCACTTGGTTAATAGACTGAGGCTGTATAAAATGGTGTATACTATTAGCAACCAGGGGAAAAATCAAAAAGTAGAGAACGACATTGGGCAGAGCTGTCAATTACATATTGGAACAAGAAGAGAGAAACTGTCTGTAGCACTTAGAGCAGAAGGGCTTGCACAAAATACAAAAAGCCACTAATGTTTGTTGCTATCAAATTTATTCTGCCTCTCTGAATGCTAAGTATTTTTTTAGTAGTGAAAAAAAAATTCTGCAGCATCAAATGTATTAAAGAGTCACCAGTGCAGTCACATTGCTCAGTGAATACTAACCTGCCTCCAAGACTGCACATATTCAGTCTCAGGTTAGCCTTGCATATTTACGTAAAGTTGACTTGATTTTGAATGCTGGCTTACCTGCATCAAATAAGCAAGTCTGAAAAGTCTGATCAACTCAGGTCAAAACAGCAGTTCATAAAGTTTTCGAAATGACTAAAGTAACTTCATGGAGCTAGTACCTCCATTTAACCATTTGTCACACCAATCACGTTTGCTACACTTAATTTATAGCATCTATACAAGACTGTGTCACACAGTAGCGTAATTAAATTCATAGAAGCTTGTCATAGTTTTAACTTTGTAGCTGGGTGTAGCATTCAATAAATACCAATCTCATACCACAAATTGACTTTAATGCAAACAGATACAAGAATCAAGCCTGTTGCGAAGAGACTATTAACAATATAATGGAAACAAAAACTGAGTTAGTATTGCTTAGCTAATCAGCACATGTTTTATTATCCCATTCCTTTTTTCTCCAAGTTGTAAGAGACCAAATCAGAGGTAAAGTTACCAAGTTCAGATTAAGTTTTCTTCAAAAACAAAAGCTTCAGCTCTGAAAGATTATGGAGACCCTCACCATGCCTCACAGTCTGGGGGACGCTAAGCATCCTCTGTAGGTGGCAATTGGTAGTGCTAACGTGCTCAGCATCTGACAACAGCAGGTGAAATGCTGCTGGCAATATTGCTCTCTGAGAATCAATTAGACAAGAAATATTGGCAATTAGTAACACAAACCCTGTGATATTGCTACAATCGGTTAGGCAAGATATTAACATTGGTACATGCATAGTTCCTTCATTAAAAGTGGCTGTGAAAAACATCTACCTTTCATCTCAACTGTAGTGGTGGCATCTGCACCCATGCTCTTCTGCACTGGGGGGAATGTTTTCCACCCATCTCAAACTCTTTGGGCCAAGGAGGATATCCCTCAAATCTCCTTCATTTTAACTCTTCACAGTACTCCTTTCATTGTGCTGGGGTAATGTAGCTTTTTAGCTTCTCAAGATCAGGCAGGTATTCCTTTAGGCTCATATTTGATTACTGAGCCTATGAACACTTCAGGGCATGCAATATCCATTGCTGTAGCACAATGGTTTTCTCGCTTGTGCTAAGGCTGCTGAGTGCTTCTGCAATAGGAAAAAGATTATATTTTTCCAGTTTCCTCATCATCTGATATTGCATTCTGGTGTCAAAACTCCCCTGAAGTAATTGTTCATCCTTCTGATCCCTAATTGCGTTTATCAACTCAGTATGAAACTTATTGCTACCTGGAGCTTCATCTTTCTTTAGCCAAATATTTCCTCACAACTATTTTCATAATCTGCAAAAGCACCTACAAAATATATCCTCACAGGAGGCACTGTTAGTATTCTTCTTAACAAATAAAGAAAAAAATGTCATTGAGTTTTTATGTTACATTTGAAACTACTGTTAATATGAAAGAATGGTTTCTTTCAGCATACAAATCCCATGCAGCACTATAGGTTGTGAGATAGAAATTGTTTCTCTATTATTAAGTTCATGCTGTTTTGAACTACAGAATCACTTCAGTAATATTTTTCTTGGAAAATCAATTATATATGAAATTGTGTAGCAATTTACTAACATAAACCCAGGTAATAATATAATTAAAAAGAAAATATTTACTTGCCTCATAGTGTATTTTGTATGCATCTTAATTATGTACTTTTGCTTGCTGACTCGTGTTATGTTTATAACCTTTGGGTAGGTTTAGCATCAGGTGGACAGGAAAATAATCAAAACTGATACCATAGTTAGACTTTAGTTGTAATTTGAATAATGATTGCTATCCAGATTGCTATCCAGTGCTGCCAGTGGCACTGTGAATTAAGAAAAGAGATAGAAAAAAACTTTCTCAGGATGTAAATCTTACATGATAATGTGAGCAATTAGACCGTAAGCATCCAACTATGTTTTAAGTATTTTAGGCAAGATCAGTCTAAGTGTTGTAAATAGTTTGACTGTATCAGAGTCAAATTCTTCATAATGTTTCTCTTCTGAGAGTCAGCTCTGAATTAGATCCTTTGTCTTATTGTTCATTTTAATGAAAATACTTTGGGAAATATTCTTCCCAGATATCTTACAACAGTAGACATAAACAGTCAGAGATTCCATTTTTCTTCTTTTATCAGAAGTAATTTCTTCAGTTTTTATATCAGAAAGATCCACTTCATACATCTTGGGCTAGCTGTTTTATTAGGAGCTGAAGATGATGAAATCACCACAGTCATTTTCAGCATCACTGAAGTAAATGAGACAAGACTTAGCCAACCAGCCAAGTGAGGATCTCAGGCTTATGTACCAATATTTGTCAAAGTATTTACAGACTTTTGGAGTCTTTAATTAGCTGTTGTATGTTGAGGATTCAGCTCAGTGAAGTCAAGCACACTCTATTCCCTTCAAAAGTTGAATGAGCTTTACTGCAGTCCTAACCGGAGGATTTGTTCTGTGTTGCAAAACAAATCAAGCACACTGTGATTATAGCTCCCCATTAATCACTTTCTGCATTGTTTCCTTACCAGCCATAATGAGGTTTTTTTCCCTAGGTCTTTTAAATTAAGCCTAAAATCCCTCAGGAGGACATGTCTCTACTACTCAGTGAGCTTGGGAATTTTTTTAAGAGGACTGCTTCACTAATTTTGTCTGATTTTAGGTGGGAATGTCTACCACTGAGTAGGTGTCAAGTTTGCTGTTGTGGCCACTGTTGATCTAACCAAAACCAATCAAGATCAATGTAGTTTATTCATCTGACCAAATGCAGACCAAAAAAGTTGCTTTCTGAACTCCTCTGATAAACTCAGATGTACTCATCTGCGTTGGTAGACCTACATAGGAGATGAATGCCACTTTTGGTGCATAAAATACAGGCAAAAGTCTACCCAAGTTAGGTAGAAGTGATCTTTAAACTTCACCATTATAAGAGGAGCCTGTTGTTCAAGGATTTAGGATGAATGCCTCATGTGACAAAGATGTGTCTCAAGTATTGGTAGAGTGGGTTCTGTTGTTCACATGCCTTTTTACTCATTTTGAACCTGCTGCCTTTTTAAATTCTGTAAAGGTGATACATCATGGTTTCCTTCCATCTCTAGGAATGACAAGCTCTGCTGCTATCTTGGCATTCATATTTTCTTCATGATGTTTCTCCTTACATACATCTTCAAGACAAGAAAAAAACAGGTTTGCTTTATGGTCCCATCCTTTGGGAAAAGAGAAAGAAGGGAGAAGATTTTTTGGTGACCTTCCAGCAGCAACAGTCTTCCCTAGAACCTGTTTTTTCTATAAGTAATTTCAACTCAGAGTGTCTTTTCTGTTAGAGGCCAATGTCCTGTATGCGCTATTATATATTTATACTCAGCTGAAGTCAGTGTCAAATGCTGTATTGGTTAACCTCCAGGACTGGCAAGTTCTTGTTTTCTATGGAGAGTCCCATGTAAGGTTGTCATTTATCAGATGTATTACAAAAGGTTTCTTCAGTAAGTAATGTCGCATTTCATAGATTCTCAAAAGGAGAGCTTCTCCTGTAATAATGAGTAACCTGATTCAATTTTACCTAAAACGTCCCACTGCTTGTTCTCTGGCAGTCAACACGTGTAATAAAATTACTGTTACATCTGACAACATAAAATTCAAGTGAGAAGGTGAATGCTTAGTTTAAAAGTAAGTTTGAAGACTCTTTGAGGACCCCCACCCCAGCCCTACTTTCTGGTGAGAAATGTCTTTCTGTCTTTTACAAAATCTTCACCTGTGCCACATCCACAGAAAAAAAGAACTGTGGTGGGAGTGAATAGAGCAGAAAAGTGGCTTGTCATCTGATCTAGATCCCATTGTCATTTCTGCTTAGAGTGTTGTTTTACCATCTAGTTTGTTTTACCACTTAGTTTGAGGTCTTTGGGGATGTCTTGCAGCCAGGGATCTCTCACTGTGGAATGAAAGCTGGTGATGTGGTCCTGTCCAAAAGCTGCTCTGAATGCACCCTTCTTTTTGCCCACTGCCTTTTTTCAGGCTTTGCATTTTTCACTGGTAATGCTTCTTTTCTTTTCAAGTACTGCTATCACTGTGTTCTGAGATGTTTCACTGGAATCTATCCTGAGAAATTTCTGCCACTTTGTTCAAATTCTTGCCACCGGTCTCTTCTAAAAGGTGTTGGCTTGAGCTGTGGTCTGTATTTTTCTTTAGGCTTTCTTATTTGAAAGAATGAAATAGAGCCCATATGTACAAGATGTTTTTTCTGATATAGGTATTGCAAGACAGCTCCTTCTAACCCTCCTCATCTCAGTCTTTCATTTGGTATATTTGCTCTTCACTAAGTATAGTGTATCAACCTTAATATCCACCTCTAGCAGTACTACTTAGCTTTATTTTAAGAGGTTATTATTGAATTTTTAAAGTCACATAACTGCTGAGTTATTTTTTGTTTTTCCCTCTTGGGCCTTTTGAGTCAGCATAAAGGCGCTCTTTTAGATCCATAATGGATCTTGAATTGAGTCAGAAGGAAAGAAAACTGGAAGAAAAATAACTCACTACTGCAACATTTTGGGTAGGTCAGCTTTCTTCCTGATGACCACCTACAATACAACATCATTGTAATTACTCTTGTAGCCCTTTCTAGTAGATGATAGAAATAATTTGGGATTCATTAACCAATTACACATACTTGATGAAAAAATTAATGACCCTACTTACCATTATGCAAAAAGGAGAGGTACCAAATCTCTGCTTTGATTACTCTGCCTATTAGGAAAAGCATCTAGGAACTACTTTTGGTTAAGATAATGAAGTACACAAAAATATTCTTCATCTCTTTGTCAAAAATTTGTATTTACATATAATAGAAAAGCTCCACACAACAATCTGAAACATTTTTGGCCAGAAGAAGAGTAATTTATTTTTCTGATCCAGAGGAAAGAAGGAAGAATTAATGCAATCAAGACAGACATTAGGACATAATCTAAAGTTCCAGGACATCAGACCCTGGTAAGTCATTCTTCAGATGGCACTGCATAAGCAAAGTATGATGCTAACCTTTTACTCTGACCTAAAACAGAATGTCAAAAATGGTAAACCTACCTGTGTGCCTTAATTTTCTGTCTGTAAGAGTAAATAGGCATTGAATGGATTTCAAGTGGTTCTCCAGTTTCAGTGGTTGGGCAGCCCAGGGAGAAATCACAAAATTAGGTAAACAAAATAGATTGATGTTGAGGACATTTAGGGTGAATGAGATCTAGTTTATACATGAGACAGCCAGGTAAATTAATAAGGGAAATTGACTATCATTTATACATGCCAACATCAGCAGGAATCTCAGCAAAACTGTCGGTGAGAGGTAACAGCTCATCTGCCACTGGGACAACCATCAGCCAAGCTAAAAATTATTCATTTTCAGACACTGTTTAGGTAATTTGTTCACCATGAAGGCAAAAGATCATATTTTATTTCTTTTTCTTTTTTTTTTTTTTTTTTTTTTAGCAGGCAGAAGCAATGAATCAACTAGTTTAAGAAGACCCAGCTAGCCCAACACAGATCGATTTCATGGGCAAGTCGGTGGGCTGCTAATAGAATTACAACTACCTGTCAAAATAGGGAAAACATATCTGTGACAGTGGCAAAGGGCAAATCAATTGAAGAACTGTTGTAGTCTCTTTCTACTTTTTTTTTTTAGACATGGATGCAAAGTACAGCTGTGTCTTTCAAAATCTGCAACTGTGACAAACAGCAACGCTTATCCCTTTACAAGACCCACCAGTCCTGCAATACTGAATTATTTTGTCACTTTATTTCTACTGCAATCACTAGGTTACTCCCATGGAATGAATCTAAAGAGCTGCATCCAGAGCTATTTGAGCAGTTTCTCATGCATTATGAAAGCTATTTAAATAGGTTTTATTAACAGCTGTAATAATGTGCTCCAGGTGAAAACCTTGGCACATTTTGTTTACCACAAACTGGTTTTTTTTTTCAATTACTCACACGAGTTTGCCAGTTTCAGGTGGTTTTTAGTGTTTGTACAGCTCAAGCAGAAAATCAGTTACAACAATGTTGTTGGCTCAGAAATGGTGTTATAATTTGCTATAATTAGATAAAAATTGAGTGATTGAACAGAGGAAAGTTGCCCTTGTGCTGCAACACTACTCTGCTGCCTGTATAGCATATATATATAATCTCTTATTTTGGTACTCTACATATCTATGTCAGAGATTTAAAAAGTTATATGTAGTTGAAAATGTAACTACAATATGTGCATGTTGATGCAACGGTTTGTGATGGCCCTGCAGATGTCATGGCTGAATATTGAAGTTGCAAGATATTTCCCTAGTCATGCCAGCACAGGCTTCTGCTCTGCTGGTAAAGCTCCAAACCAATGAATAAATACCACAGGAAAATAAATAGGATGGGAGTTCTTAATCTTCTCTCACTGCAGCCATTCCTGGGTCTAAAGCTACCTCTGACTTTCTGTAGAGAAGTCCACATATTTTTATGAACTTTGTATACATGTGTGAATGACAACTTGGAGTAAAACTGTAATCAAAATGAATTATCTGGGAGTCTTCCTCTTACCCCATTACCTGGGTATATAAACCAAAGAGGTATAAGTTGTTGTTTCATTTCTTAGTGCATACCAGTTTGTATAAAGATTGGTTGTCAGAAAACTGTACTGCCAAAATCAAAAAAGCAAACAGTTCCATTCTCCAAAATTTACTCATATAGTTTTTTTCAAATGTATGCATATATATATATATTTATAATATATATACACATACTAACTAAACTGGGGAAACTTCCTTGAAGTCAACTGAATTTGCATTTAAATAGATGATAAAACTTCCATTGACTCCCAATGAAAGCAGGATTTTATACAGTGCAATTAAACCAGACTATAAGAGGAGACAGGGTCAAAATTCCCAGACCTAAATAACTTGTTTTTCTTGCATTTCTTTACTTGCTTTGCCTATATAAAATAAATGCCCAGCTGGGCTCTTTATCATAAGCTGCAGTTTCTGTTGACTTTGTTGGGTCCTTCAGGCGTCCCTGAGTATGGCAACAATGTCTCTGGAGGCAGAACTGTGTTTTAAATTCTTTGGAGCAAGGAATAAACCATAACATTAATCTTTTTGGAGAGCATTCTATGCATTTTTAACACTATGATTTTTAATAGATAGTAATAATAGCAATTTTGAAGTACCCTGCAGATTCTAGTAAAGGTCTTTTCTTCAGAAACAATATCCCCTGCTGCTAGTTTGCAAATCTTCTAATTCATTACCACATGGAGTGTCCTATGTGTGCAACATTTTTTTGACTTCAAAACAGATAAATCTGTATATTTTACCAACAAAGGTTCCCCGACAGCATGTTACCATTTCTTCTGTGTGGGACTACAGCTCCTTTAAATAATTTCCAAACAATGGTAGTGGATAATTTGAAGATCATGAATAAGTCCTTTATTTAAATTAAACATTTATATTAACCATCTGTATTTCAAAGCTTATGGATCCATACTAAACTAGTATATTTTTTCCTGAATAGTGTGTTATTCAGTGAGTCACAGTTTTCCTCAGAAAGTCACATCATCCTTAAGTTACATATATCTGTGAGAAGTGTCTTCCCATGGCCGGCATGATGTGGCTGTGGGTCTTTGTGCTGTACAGACCTCAGGAACCCAGCAGGACGTGGCTGGGCTGGCAGTTCACAGCTTCTATGGCAGGGCAAACAATAGGGAAGCTATTGCTGAAGCTTTCAGACCAAAAGGTACGAACTTAGATCCAAGCACTGAGTGACGACAGAGTGAGTGTCTGTCTGCCACAGACCAGGGCTCTTTTTGGAACCCCACTCACTTCAGAAGTAGTGGGGAAACTCCAGGGAAAGAGGGCAGATAGTCCGTTAGTATCAAGCTGATATATAAAAAACTGGGCAGCCAAAAAGGGTTTAACAACAGTTTTGTATCAAAACTTGGAAAAGAGCAAGTAGTTAGGGCTTTGTGGTCATGGCTTCAGAGTGCATCTGGTTTATGCAGCCCAATTTACATTGCACATGTCACTTCAGCTTTGATCTATGTTTTACAAAGTAAGGCTTAGAACCCAAAGCCTTACGTGGGAGAGTTGCCATGAACTTTTAACATCTGACAAATAAGAAAAGTTGGAGGAGGGCTTGTCTCTCCAGAAGTGCCAGAAAACCTGGGTTATGGAAACACTGAATCCTAAAATATTAGCACAACAAATACCCTGCCACCACAGGTCTGTGCCTTAAAAACTTGGCATCTTCATGCAGGATTGTACCTGGGAAAGAAAGCTACTGGGGACAGAATGTGTAAGCACTTCTTTCTTTTCAGTCTTCACTCTTTTGGTTGTGTTTGGCCCACTTTTATAAACTATATGTTTTAATAGGCATTATGAACACTTGACTAACAAAGGCATTCACTTTTATTAAATAGAATTTCAGTGAAATATGTCTTGAGAGGATATATGACCCTTTTAAGGCAGAAACAACTATTAGTTACTATAGAAGCCTAGAAAATATTTGGTCAGTGCTCTCTTAAACACGTAGCATGAATGCCTAACAAACACACTGTCACCATTATAAATTAAGCACGGACAAAGTGCCTGACTGTCTTCTATTGTTCTTTGTTACACAAAAAGTCTTGTGAATCCCAGGGCTTTTCAGTAGCATCAAGTCAGTGCAACAGGGTGGAAAATCAGACTGGAGGTGTATTCCTGGTGGATTTATTAGCCCTTTTGAGAAGAGGTCATGCTTCTACCCCTTTTGAGGATTGTGCTTACTAGATAAAGTTTAAAAGGACTAATATTTTAATGGCGTGTTTTAGCATGTATAGCATATACTGAAAGTATTTTAAAATGCCAAGGGTAAAACCTCAGGAATCAGCTTTCAAAAGACATTTTTGGAGGCTATTGCACCATTCAAGCTAGGAAAGACTAAAGGAGCATCTGACTCTGAGGTACTCAGCATTTGCAGTGCAGGGCTACCAGAACTGCAGATTTGCACTGCATTTTACAGCAGCTCAAGAGCTCTGTGTCTCCTTTGTGCTGACATTTGACAAGTGATCTAAAATGACCATAAGCACTAAATAATATCAAGTATATCTGAAGGATTTTAGGCATCTTATCTGGATTCTCAGTTTTTTTGTTATTTCACTGCAATTTTCAGATGAAAATAAAATTAAAGAATGTGAAAGCAAATGAGGAAAACCTTCATTTTTTTTACTGTATTTTTTCAGTTGTAGTGCTACTTACTATGAAAAAACCCCCAACCTCTGAGCAACTGAGCCACTGAATCAAAATTTAAACCAAGAAAAATGTATCAAAATTTGAGCAAAATAAAGTCCCTCCAAAAAAATCCCAAATTCAAAACAAGGCAAACTCATTGTGGTTAATGTGGTTTAAGGTCTACCCACAATATTTGTCTTCTACAAAAATTTACTCTAATTCATTAATTTCTTCATAGAGTTATAAACTGCACTATCTCTCCTGTGCAAAAATCTGCACTGTTAAGGAGCTCATGAGCAGATGTGATACAACAAAACCTTTTGATTTTTTTTTTTAATTCAAACAGTAATGACACCGCAATATCATGTGGTGAAGGAGCAATAATTTGATAAACATTGTCTTTCCATTAGATTAGAGCAATTAATCTGATTCTAATTTAGCTGAAACATTACCATACTGGAATCCCTAGAGCCCGATGAATAATCTCTAAACACATTGACACACTCAGCAGACAAACATTATCTCCACTCATACTGTTGTTCCATATGGTCTCCTCCCATTCTGATGGAGGGCACCCTGCTGTTTCAATCAAATAAATGTCAATTATCTGAGATAGATTTTTTACTTCACAAGCACAGGCTTACAATTCCACAACAGCGGTTGTGGAACAATTGTCTGCAGTTCTTCCCTGATTGCTGCTGCCTCCTTTTTCAGCCACAGACCTTGCTGGACTGCTGTCAAAATTTGCTGCATCATCTACAGTTTCAAATGCTTTCTCTTGAAAATTGTAGGCACAGAAAATTGTTTGTACCTGGGGAGAAAACAGCAAAACATAGAAGAAATGGTAGAAGGGTTTGCCATGTAGACTTCTTGACCCTATTAGTTGGGATGGTCTTTATTGCCTTCTATTTGTTGATCTAGCAGGGTGCCAAAACTCGATGTGACTAAAGGCTGCTTAGAAGATTTGATAGAATCTTACTGTTCTAAGGCAATGTTTCACAAACCTTTTGCTTCAGGGGGTTATGGGGATGCTCACCACATCTCATGGACTGTCTTGCACTTTTATTTGAAAACACTATAAAATAAGATGGTGAAAACTTCAGTCCTGGCAAGCTGCAGTTTTAACCATTGCTACAAGGTTCAAAGCTCATGCAGAGTATCTTTTTTGAATGGTAGGGTAGATTTAGATTAGATATTAGGAAGAAATTCTTTACTGTGACATTCTTGAGGCACTGAAACAGGCTGCCCAGAGAAGTTGTGGATGCCCTTTCCCTGGAAATGTTCAAGGCCAGGTTGGATAGGGCTCTGAACAAGGTGATCTAGTGACAGGTGTCCCCGCCCATGGCAGGGGTGTTTGACCCAGGTGAATTTTAAGGTCCTTTCCAACCCAAGCAATTCTATGGTTCTGTGATTCTATGCTAATCAGTCTGATTAGTATATTTGCCTAGTGTAAGCCTTGTGGCTACTATGGTGTCTGACAATGAGGGAGTGATGTGCAATTCAGGTTGCTATCAGTAGAAATAAACTATTGCCACCAGCAGAGAACAACAGTCAGAGCACCTGAGGTAGAACCCTTTCAGTGGTGGTCTGATGCAGCACTTTGAAGGCTGAGTTCATTATTATAGTACACCACACGTGACCCTGGTTTTCTTCTCTAGATGTTAGGCAAATACACCCAGTGGAAAGGACAGATGGAGATGGAAGATTTTGTTGAACTGTACTTTCTTCAGCTTTCAATTATTTGGATGTTCAAAGTAATGTAGCAGAAGATACTTCCTCTTTATCAATATACCTTAAACTGTGTCAGATAATCCTATTGCACCTGCTCCAAGTTAAGCGGCATTAGTTGATTATCATTGTTTATATAGATATGCAGCTTTACAGAGCGTGTCTGAGTGTATGTGTCGGAAATACAAGTTGGATCACTTGGTAATCTGACATGGATAAATTTCTAAAATTTAAAATTTTGAAATTTTTCTGTGATACTTGGCATTCAGCTTGACCTAAATGAAATAGCCATTGTAAGAAGGAAAGTTTGTTGAATTTGACCTGTGATCTGCATGAGAAACTGCTCCTTTGTTCGCGTGCATGAGGGCTAGTGCAGCATTCCTCTATCAGAGAAAATCTTTGCCTTGAATAAGTCCTTTTAGGCCCAGTAGATGGAAATAAGTACAGTGTGAATAATTTCTCAACAGCTTTAAATCATGACTGTGAAACTGAAGCATTTTGACTCAGGTATAGTATACCTGCTCTTCTCAGCTCCTTTCCCTCTTGCCTTCCTTGCCAGGTTCTCTCTATCACCCATCACACAGACTTGAAACTCTGTAGTATCTTACTTCTTAGAAAAAGTCTTATTTTTCAAGGTGCTGGCTATTTTCCTCTCTTCCTAGTATCATATGGGCTCCTAGTTAATTCAGTACCTCAGAAGCAAATGAATTCAGCCCATTTCCACCAGATACTCTTCTTCTCTGGCACAGGCAGCAGGAAACACAGAGAATGTGTCAATAAGGTGGTGTGATTTGTGTGCAGCAGTTATCCATACATTCTCACAGAAGACGGGGCTTTCAAGCAGAGTAATATGGTTATCAGTTTCTAATGTAGAATTTTAGGCCATCTGTAATTGCATTTTATAGAAATAAAAAGTGTCTCTTACTATGGATTTGGACATTCTGTCACCATTAAAGTGCCAATAAAGGCTTTGCTTGAGGACCTTGTGGAACAACACGCTTCTGTTAATGTTGCTCAATAAAATTATTAATACGATCAATTTGATTTGAAATGTCTCTTGTCTTGTAAAGTATCAGATCATTAACTTTAACAATGTAAGAGTGTTCTGACTATCATATTCAACTACATTAAAGTCCAAGGAATAGAGAAGATGTAATATTTCATAGTGGAAAGTATTAATGTACTACTAGATGTAAATAAACTGAGCAATGTTCAGATTCTTCAGGAAGGATGTAGGCTTGCACTAGTACATGCCATAAAAACAAGGCAGTGAGAGATATGAAGCAGAGAAGGAAAGAAAAATGGTTCTTGTACTGAAGTAATGAGATAAAGAAAATTGTGTTGAACATCTGAAATTTGCTTGTAATCATTGTGATATGTGGATTGTCAGGGTCTCAGAGTAAAGCATGTTATATAATGATGTTTAACATTCTTATCTGGTTTATTTATGTTTGAATGATGTATAATGAGTAATTGATCACAAAGGTAAAATTGGGGAAAGTAAAATGAACTACACATTGATAGAAATGGGATATTATCTTCAGTCCAAAGACCTGTGTTCTACCAGAAGTACTTTTCATGCAATACCTGCCTTTCTCCTTCTCCTTAACAGGCTGCCCTGTGGTGGAGTCATCATCCCTGGAGGTATTTAAAACTCATGTAGATGTGGCACTTAAAAACACGGTTTAGGTGTGGACTTGTCAGCGCTGGGTTAATGGTAGGACTTGATGATCTTAAGGTATTTTCCAACCTAAATATTTCTATTTTTCTTGCTATTGATAGACAAGTTATAGGGTCAGGAAGTGCACAAAGAAGGAAGTCTATCGGTACCTCTGCATTAGCATTTTAGTTCAGATCAGGAGAACACAAGTCCTAATCTTTACAATACTTTGTTTCACATTGTAGAGAGGTTTTAGGAGTACATGAAAGTAAACTGAAAACTGTGGTCCATTTGCCCCTAATTCACTCTGTTCATGGTTTATCAAATCCATAGGAATATACTGGAGCTAGTCAGAAATAAAATGCCTTGAAATTCTCATGAAGTGTAAAGTGAGTCCTCAGCACTAACTTTTTCACTCAACAAATCCCCATTTTTTGGGCTGCGCTACTTGCTTGTGTGGTCATATACTGGAGACTTCTTCCTGTGTCCTGCAAGTATGTTCTCACCCTAATACACTCTGGCTATATGAACATGTATAAATATTGACCAAGCCAATAATAGTTGTCCCAATTACATACGGGTGTTTTTAAACACATCTGTGGATGCTCTGGTACTAGCAGTTCCAACAGCTGAATTTAGTAATAACATGGGGCAGAGCCTAGCGTGGGCAGTGTGAGTACAGAAGAGGGAACTAAGGGAATAATGGGAACTGAACATGTTATTTTTGAACTCCTACGGATGTGCAGTGGTTTGGGGTTTTTTTATCCTTGCTCTGGTCCTCTGCCTGAAATACACTCACACACTAATAATACTGGGAGCTGACTGTCCAAGTGGCAACTCTGCTGAAAAGGACCAGATGGATGCCAAAATGAATAGGAGGTAACAGTGCACCCTCATTGAAAGGGAAGCACATCATGCGGGGTACATTAGGAGGAGTATGGCAGGCAGACTAAGGAAAATTACTCTTCCCCAGTCTACTCTGGTCAGGTTGTACCTAGAACAAGGTAGACTGGTTGAAGGCCTATCACAAAGATGACACAACTGCAGTGCTTCATAGTGGTGGCAGGTCATACAAACAGAGTTAACAGTCAGAGACTGCACTCAGGTTTGTCATTAGGAAAGAGCTTTTGCTCTTTGTAAGTGCTGCACTGGAGCAGGTTACTTGAAAAGATTGTGTAATCCTCAATGTTGGATATTTGCCCATAGCTGGGCAAAACTGATCTAGTGCTTGTGGTGGTCCTGCTTCAAGTGGGATGTTGGACAAGTCCTCTTCCAACCAGCACTTTTCGTACTGTAGAATGCTGTGAACCAGACTTCAGTGCATATTAGGGGACTGACACGACAAGTAGGTTTGTTAACTAGAACATTTGACCTGGCCTGGCTTTGCAGAAGGTCACAGGTAGCATAAACTGTATCACTCACTGAGACACCAAAATCTATAGCAGTTACCTGGGGAGAGTCTCTACTTTTATCTAAGATTTCTTAGCAGGGAAAGGAGTAAATCTAAGGCAAAGAAAATAGAGCGAGTGCTATGGGGAGCCTGATTTATCATTGCTGAGAGGAAGAGAGGAATGGCAGTTGCTTCATGAATGAGGGCCGTCATTCTCCCACCTAGAGGTAGCTGCTGCCCTTCATGTTTCCAGCTGTAATGACAGTATAGGCTGAATTCCACCCTGGCAGCCTGCTGACTGAGGCAGATGCCTACATCACCTTACCTTGATGACTAGCTCTATTCAGGACTTACAAACTTGCTCCAGGGAACAGAGCAGCTGTACTCAAAATACTGAGCAGATATCTTCACCTCTACCTCAATACTGAAGGGTTTACCTCTTTCTCCCCATGGGGTGACTCAGTGGTACAGGACAGTAGCAGAGACAGGTGTCAACATGGCCTTAGTCAGAATCTAAATTTTCACAGCTTTACTGACATACTGGGAGATAAAGCCACAATCTGGTCTCAGAAATGTCACACATATGGAATGGCAACTAGATGTGATCCACAGAGGCATAGCTGTGCAGGTGACTGCTTAAAAAGCAGCTGCCTTGGTGATGGCTTTTCTTCACTGCCTATGTGAGTTTTCTTGTCCAAAGTCAATGGGATCCATGGCATTGAAATAACTCAGTACAATGTTTCAGCTCTGATTTTAAAAAAAACAAAACCAAAAACCCAACCGTTTTTCTTTCAAGGTACATTTTTTGCCAAGTTTGATTTTTATTGAGGATATTTTTGGTTAACATTAAAATTTAGATTATTTTCCTTAAAAATCAGTGACTTTTTTGTTATTGAATTCCTTTCTGAGAGTTTTAGGGAGGCAAAAGAGACTTTCTGTGTTGTGGGACTGGAGAAGCAGGCTCCATTCACAACACAACAGCCTATTAGCAAATGGTAAATATGACCTATGGCTCCAAGAGTCTAAATGGGGTTTTTTTGCTGTGCTCTATTTTCAAGATGTGACAAAATTACTAGGTAGCCTATGTGTCTAAAGTTAGAAATAAACTGGGAGCTGAATACTGTCAGCAATACCAGAGAAGCCTGATTTTAGCTCCATTGCAACACAGGAGATTTCTGCTTTCATGGTGCATTAATTCAACACCTGCAGGCACTCTCTTCCTTTTCTGAAATTACAGGCTGTCTAATAAGTAGTTAAGGCTTGGGACTGAAGTGTAAAGTCGTGAGGTCTTTATTGATCAACACAGTGACAGATCCTAATAGCTTGATGTAAGTTACGGATACTCCTTCTTGTTGCCTAAAATGGGGATAAAGGATGAAACATATCTGAGATGTTTTACTGACATGTCCAGTTTTTAAAGTTCTTCATTTTTAAAATAGAAGTTTTTTAAAATTTGAAATCATAGTACTGGAATATGATCAGCATTCAAATCTGTTTGTTAACTTATCCATTGAAATTGTACTTTAAAAGCTGCCTTGGCCTCTCAAAAAAGATTTTGAAGCCCGGTACCACATAAATCAGACAAAATCCAAACAAAAATATCTGCTTTTGTTGTGTGTATTAAGATATTAAATTAGAAGTATTAGAGAAGCTTAATTTAATTTGAAAGTAGGGAGTTGACAGCATTGTTTGGCTGTTGGGCTACTGAAACTCTCTGGTTCTGTAGGAGAAACTGAAGTAACAGAGAGTGTAGAGAGGAGGCCATAAACAAAAGAGACATTTATTTCTGTGTCTTGGGTAAATGTTTAACAGTCATAATGAGACTGCTGTGGGGCATGTTAATATGCTCCAATAAGCAATGTGTCGTTGTTGACTCTCTGGTTTCTCTAAGACGGCAGTTGAGTTAAAATGTTTCTGCCCAGTAGGGTAGAAAATGGAGCTGTTTTCCTAACTCAGTGGAGAGCAAGAGCTACTGCCTCATTCCAAAGGGAGCTCCCACTCCTCCTCTGTGTCTGCAGCAGTCGTGCTATAGGGTTACTGAAGTGCCTTGTATTGCACTGACTTATGTCTCTTGGCTGGTTTTCCACCTTCAGGCAGACAGTAGCTTTCAAGGCTCTGTGCCTCATCAGAGCTTTGAAGAGGGAGCTGCTACCTCACTGGCAGCAGGTGTTTGGTGGTATCAGGTCTCTGTGGTGGAAGATCATGCCAAATTCCTGACAGTGTTTGCAGGGAGGCAGTTACCTAAAAGTCTTGATGGTGTTCAGTTGCTCAGTGGAGGTATGGGGACCAGTTGTACATTGTAAATTTCGGACATAAAAAACCAGACTTTAAGAGCACTGAATGGGGTTGTACCATATGGCTCTGTAGCTCTCTGACCTGTCCCTGATGGCTGTCAAGAGGAGGTGTCTAGGAAAGAGTATAAAAACAGGGTGCACAACATGTGGTACTTGCCTAGGCCCTCTTCCTGCTTCCAATCATTTGCAGCTCAGAGACTTCCTGACCTGGAGATGTTTCTTTGAATTTATAGCCTGAAAATATTTCTGATCTGTGAACTTGCCCTGCCTCTCCTTGAATCCAAGTAAGCTTTTAGCATCTGCAACATCCTGTGGCATGGTGTTCATCAAATGCACATGCTTTTCTAAGGTCACAGTCTCAGAGGTCAGGCTGACTTCTTGTGTCAGAAAGATTCAGTCCCCCATTGTCATCGCAGCAGGATTGGGTTCCCAGAAAGAGCTCTTCGTCAGTATCCTCTCTCTGTACCTGTTAATACACGTTAATATTGATTAATGCACTAGCCACATATGGTGTAGGCACTTGTCTTACTTGCCATCCACCTGGGATACACATTAATCAACAGTACAGCGTGGTATACTATGTCATGTCTCATTGCTTAAACATTTTCCTACTCCCTTATGTTGTTTTTAAATTGAAGAAAACTGAGTGCTTAGACAGAAGTAATAGATCAGTATAACTAGATTTGTCTTAATACATCCTAGATGAATTTGCTCAGAGGAGTTTAACAGAAAATCTTTTTCAGCATGCAAAAACTTTTTGAGAAGTTATATCACTGAGGATTGCTTTCTGCAGCAAAAACAAAGAAGGCCCTTTGTTCTGTTCCCATGTCTTCCACAAGATAAGGATATTCTTTCTCCCATTTAAAACAAAACAAAACAAAACAATTAGTTCACTGGCTTCAGAAAGCCTGCATTTAAGGTTCCTAAACTTTTAGTTTCCAAAACAGTGTCCTTTAATTAGTTATGGGCTAAATACAACTCTGCTGTAGCTTAGTTTGGTTGAGCAAAATGATAGTGTCACTCAGTTTCCCTGATGTTAAGACACTAGAAGTCAGGTGCCTGGCCTGAGCAGCCAGCTCTGTAGTGGGCATAGAGGAATAGGTGCCTCCTGAAACAGATTTATTTCACCCTGTGGTAGGTGTTTAAAATCAACCTCTAGAGATGTCTTTCCTGCTCTATTGATTAGAGGTTATTGATTAATTGAAAACTAGCTTGCACATTTCCTATGGGAAAAGTTATACCCTGGGACCTGGAGCTTAGAGAACAAAGCAGCATGATGGAGAATGATTTCAGCTGTGTGTGGTGTAATAGGCTTGAAATATATTAAAATTCATGTTTAGTAGACATAGAAAAATTGAATAAGCCAAATTTTCAGAGAAATCTAATGCACAGAACACAAGCTAAAATAGCTCACAGGGCAAATACCAGGTCCTTCCAATGTGAGTGGTTACTGGTAAAGAGTTCTTCTGTTACAGGTCATATGACTAGTTCATACATCTAACTGATCACCAAATCC
>JAOXXN010000446.1:79754601-79778776 GCA_026770055.1 Myrmophylax atrothorax | reverse complement strand
TGATGGTCTTAGTGTAAAGTGAGGAGCTACTCACTGAGAGCAGGAAGTTGTGGAAACTATCCTGTGACCAATATATTTGCTTGGTATACCAGCGACAAAGTGAAAGAGATGAAGATGGTAACCAGAGGGTTTGCACTGTGTTCTGTGCTGCCTGACCTACTTCTTGGGTGCAGAAAATTTCTTTTTATGTTGTTTTGGAAATTATGGATGCAAGTGTGTCTTTTAGTACTTAAGATATTTCTGAGCTCATACACAACCTGGTAATTATATGGTACGTTTTAATGTGTTTACACAAAATGGTGAAGTTTTTGTTGCTTATATTATTTTATCCTTTCTGAATGCAAGTTCAGTGGCCCATTAATGTAGTTTTTGAAGCTTTTTCATTTTAATTCTGTCAAACAATCCCACAGCTTCCTTGGGTGTCAATATGCCTTGCAAATTATCGGTATTATATGAATACCAGATAGAAACTATGATTTTCTTACATTGGCTGCATATCAGCTACCATGAGATAAAGGATACAGTTTCCAAGCATTGCAAATGTAGGTTGTGATGCAAAGAGTGAGTCCAGAATAACTTTGATGCAGGAAGTATTTTGATGCATTATCAAGTGCTTTTTCACAGAGTGATGCTTTCTAGAATATTTATACAATGCCTTCATCTGTAAGCAACTGTATAAACAATAAATAATCCTTCCCATCAGTGTCACTACATCCTATTGAATAAGTCCCCAGGGCACTGTAAATAAAGGTTATCTTGTAACCATTAATAACAAACAGAAGAAGGATTTCCTCACTGACTTTTATGAAGTTTTCAGTAGTGTTTTGATTCAATTTGGCATTTCTGATAGTGGCATAGTGTTTGCCTCTCTGCCTGCCTGAGATGCTCAAAGGCAAGCAAGTTTGTTAGGTCCACAAATCTCACAAGTGTCTGAAGGACTTCAGAACTTGCTGGGTTGTTTGTTAACATCACCGCAATCTACTGCTCTCCAGGATACATTTGAAACTGTAATTGCACGGAAATGTGTCAGGACTGTCCTCAGATATGTCTACAGGATGAAAAGAGGCCAACCTGCACTTGCTCTAACCAAAGTGTGCTTATTCAGGTTCAGGACAGCTTGGGTGGCTTTTAGCCAGTCCAGAGTATTATAAAATTATAGAATAGTTTGAGTTGAAAGAGACTTTAAAAATAATTTACTTCCAGCCACACTGCCATAGACAGGGGCACCTCCCACTAGACCAGGTTGCTCAGGGCCCCATCCAATGTGGCCCGGAACACTTCCAGGGTTGGGGCATCCGCAAATTCTCTGGGCAACCTGTTCCAGTGTCTCACCTCTCTCACACTAATAAATTTTGTAAAAAGTCCTTTTTGATATACTTAGTGTGGGTATCTTTTAATACCAATGAAACTCTTAGGGTAAGAAATGGACCTGATTTCACTTTTGGATGATCTCAGGGAATGACTCCTCCTTACTATATATCCTAGATCAACTTTATTATCACTTTCTTGCCTTAAGCTTAAATCAATTGAAAGGAATGGATGAAAACTTGTTTAGTAATAAAATAAATGTTAATTATAAAACCATTAGTATTATTCTTCTTAACTTTTTCGTTTGGTCTGCAGATGCTTTCCTGCACTTAGCAGTGAAAGAGCTGAGAACCAACCATCTGCTGAGAGTATCTTTTAGCTTCAGGGAAGGGAGTGATGTAAGAGGTGAGTACATTTGTCAAGCATGAATAAGGAGCTCTGGGTTCGAGTCACATGGACCCCCAGATACCTAAATGGCTTTGGAAATAGGAGTATGAGAGTCAACAGAAATGGGTGATGCTCTGCTGCCTCAAGCCCCTTTCAGAGTTTGCCATGTCTGTAACAATGATTAGTGAATTGCATGTTAAACAACTCTGAACTGGCTTAGTTTTGAGATCCATATTTTTAAATAAGCTTAAGTTAGTTACTTGCTTTGACAAGCCAGAGGATCTTTTCAGCAGTGATCCCAGCAATGGCCATAGCCACTGCCACAAGAAGGGTTACAGTCTGCCTCTGCAAATAGCACCACTGGCTTCTAAACTGGCTTCCAGTGACTTTGCATATCAGTCCTTCTGAAATAGCCTGAGTCTAGTGCAATTTTTTTAAATGTTGAAATTTGACATTTAATAGTGTAAGGGCAGATAGGCAATGCCTCCTCCATTCACCATGAATGGAAGTTTAGAGTGTATGGTGCAGGGACCTGTAACAGCAGGATTAGACTCAAATCAAAGCTGACCCAATAGGAAAAAATATTTTGGTGTGGACTAATGGACAGTGCTAACATTTTGAGATCATCAGTTTGTGTGCAACTGCATGAAATGCAATCAAGGCAGATTAATTTGGGCACATGTGCTCTGTATTCTGAGCACATCTGGTATGGCAGAGTAACACCCAGTGAACCAACCTGCGTAACATCCATGGTGACTCTTCTTCCCTTCAGTGTAAGTCCTCTTGTGCAGTTTATGTGACAGGACAGGGTTTTGGTGTCACACACATGGGTTATGGGATGGCTCTTCCTGGTGACTAGCCTCTCTTATCCTTCTCTGCACTACAGCTAAACTGCTGCCACTCAGCAAGAACTCTTCACCCTTTTCCCTTTTTCCACCTCTCTTCCCAAGAAAAGGGAGTTTTCCTTACCACTGGTGCTGCATAGGAAAGAGGCCTGCCTTTCATACCTCTTCAGCAATAAATACAGAGGAGTGAAATCCAGTATTTCTAGAAGACTAAGTAATTTATGAGACCTATTTGCAAATATGTTTTACCTGTCCTGATTTCATTACTTATTCATCTGTATGTTTCATTCATTCACTCACTGATGATGAAGGCCTTCATTACTTTGGATGTAAATTCTGGTTTGGCTTTTTAGGATCATGCATGCTAGTGGTATTTGCAAAAGGCTTTCCCTGGTCCTACCTCAGCAGTGACTTTACGGTGCCATCATTGAATCGCCAGCCCCTGTGGGTCATCTAACTCTGTGAGTCATGGGATATTTTTGGAATCCTTGATGGCCCATTAGCAGACATGACCCTTCAGCCTGGGTGTGAAGGTGCTATTGCCTCCCTGGAGGGGAGTTATCACGGATGAGTCATCAGTGCGAAAACAGGAACACTTCCCTATCTCACAGGGTTCTCTAATGCCCAGCTTGTAGCCTGAAATGTCGTGTGTATCCTGGGCAGCTGTTGCAAAAGATCCATTATTAACAGCTCATCAGAAATGACAGAGGGTGTAGAATACAAAGTTTTGGTTACACCCACTAGTGAGAAACTAGTACTGGCCACTGTAACTAGGACATTCTGTTTACTATTTCTTTGTGTGTTTCTTGTAATAGAGTATTTTTTCCCAGCAGTGGTACATGCAAGAGAAACTCAAAGCTCAACTAAAGGAGAAAATTGAAAAAAAAAAAACACTCAGGGATATTAATCTGAAAAGAGATGAGTAACCTGAAGGAGAGGTGAGTTGTAGATTTCCACATTCAGAGGACATTGCTTGCCTTGTACCTTTCAAACTTGTTAGTGCCACTGCTGATCTAAGCAGGAATTCTGGCAATTCTCATTAGGATTCTCCTGCCCAAAGTCAATGGACTGCCTATATCATAGAGCACAAGGACTAAACTTACCTTTGCACTGCGTATACTAAAAATGTGACTGAAATGCTACCTATTCATTACAGTGCAAGAACTCAACAAAATAGCCTGTGCAGGACCTAGTCTGATATTAACTTCCTTCATGACCTTTATACCATGAAAATCTGATACATCTGAGAGAAATAACCTGAAATGTTTCATAAATATTTTTAGGCATTAATATGAGGCATAACTTTCCCAGGGCTCCAAATATCAGTTGATCCCATTGCCTTTTATTAGCTCTAAGGAAAAATTTTATAGTAGGCTTTTACTTCTAAATTGATAATACTTTTTTAACAGAAAAGAAAGCAAAGCATGAACAGAAACACTATGTCTAGAAATGTTCTGATCTGTTTGCATAGCGGAAAATTTTTGTGTTTTAGCAGGGGCCCATGTGAGGTTGTTATGCCCCGTGCTTTTGTCATGCTTTGTCTCTCTCTGTTTAAATTAAATCCCAAAGCTACTGTTGGATCAATTTCGGGTAAAGCAGAAGGGGCATAAAGCCAGTTTTTCTTGGTTGAGTAAGTACTTTCCCTCTGTGATAATGACTTTTAAAAAAACACATTATCAATAAACTTATCAGTAAAGTAAGAAACACCAAGGTAGATCCAATAGTCACACCAGAGAGTTTACTAACATGTAAGAAACCCACCTGCTTCTCACAAGATCACCATAATCAACAGGATGGTTTTTTGGTTTTAATTTTATCAGCATGAGCTCTGCTCTCTCTATGCAATATAGCACTCTTTGTGCTACATCTATCCAAATACACTGGCTCTGTGAGTCTTGATTTTGATCACCTTATGCCTTTTTGGTATTCTCATTTAACTGGTATGTTTATTGTTGGCTTTGAAGCAGTTAAATGTAGTCTGAAAGCCTTTTCTTATTTTCTACTTACTTTTTTTATTTTTTTTCCTTCCTCTTTTTTCCTTCTTATTGAAGAAAAAAACTACTATGTCAAGGGAAACTACTTAGCTTATGGATTTTTTCTCTTCTATTACTGTTTTTATTACAAAGCAACCCTGAAGACCTTTTAATTCTGTTGATTGTTTAAAGAGGCTTCATGAAAACATGACATCTCAGATGTGAAGATAGGTATAATTGAGTGTAAGATTCTGTTTGCCAGGACTCTACTATAGTAAGATCCTAAGGAATTCAACAAAATGGAAAGAGTCAGTAAGGGTTTAGTGGAATTTGATAGGAGGCTCCATACAAATATCCAGATGAAACTACAGACAATTATTCTGTGCTGAATATTATGCCCTGATGAAAATAAAATACCTGAGTTTAATCTTTCATTCAGAGTAAAGATTTGTAGCATAATGACCTGATTTAGCTGAAAAAAGGAAAAAATAAGTAAGTCTGACAGCTGAGAACAGAAGGGGGATTAATCTCAAAAGTTGCTAGTCTTTGTTTCCTATCCTTTCATTACTGTTCAATCAGAGCAAAGAAAGGACTAGCTGCCCTGACACAGCTCCAATTTCATTGCTCGGAGAAAGGGGGAGGTATGGTGGAGAGAGATATTCCATTATTTACAGGCAGAGCAACTGAGCAGAAAACAGAGAAACAGAGCCCATTGGTTCACCTTTGGGTCTGCCTGGGGCTTTGGGCAGAAGCAGGCTAACAGTGCCTGCACTCATCAGCAGGTGCAGCAAGGGCAGCTGAAGGTAGGTACAACAGGGTGGGATGGCACACAAGGTGCAGCAAGCCCACTGAATGCATTGTTATTCCACATTTCAGTGCTACATTTGACTTCCAGTGTGCACGACAAGAGGAGAAGGGAGATGATGCTGTAACCTACATTACAGTGCTGTCTGCTCTTCCGACCTCTTTGACACGGTGCCTCTTCTTGGCATGTGACATGATCCCAAATCTCATTCCACTTGTGAACATTTACAGTCATGAGCTCCACTACACACTCTAAATGCCAGCGGTTGCTTCAAGTCAGACTGCTTGCATCTGCTTGCTCTAGCTGACCAGAATTGCACTTGAAAGTTCCACAACATACCAAAAACTTCTTATGCCAGCTATTTGAACGAATGATTGAGCTACCACATTCTCTACAATCACCACGTTAAAGAAGCAAGGGACAGGATGGCTAGCAAGAAAACCTTCTGCAAGTATGTTAGAAATGAAAAAAAGAGTAAGGAGTAAAGTGGATTTACTATTAAAATAATAATAGAATAAAATGTCAAAAGCGGAGGTTGAGATGGTTAATGCGTTTAGTCTTTTGGTTTTTCTATGTGTATGTTTGTCAGTCTTCACTCAAGTGGTCAGCTGTGCTCTTAAATTTAACAAAGCTAACCCCAGAAAAAAATCATAAGATAGGAGATAGGCCATTTAGAAAATATTTAGCTCTTGGGTATTTTCAGAAATAAAGCAGATTTCATGTCTCAGGAACTTTACTAATAATATTTCTCGTGGCATTTAATAAAATAGCTAAGAAAGTACTTTATAGATTTAATTATCATAAGGCTAGTAGTACCCTGTTTGGAAAAATTTATTTAGAAAGTAGTTATTAAAAGCTCACTATCACTTTTCAGTATTTTTTGTGAACTTCCATGTGATACCAGAATTTAAGGAGCATATTGTAGGACAGGATTAGTCTTCAGAAAGAGTTGGAGAAGTTAAAGTTGCAGTCTAAGGCAGCTGTTCAGCAAGAATATTTTCAAGATACTAGGCTTGGACAGGAATAATCTTCTTACATCCACACAGAGAGAGAATAAGAGGCTGAATAATTGAGTTTCGTCATCATTGTAGTAGAAGAGGTTAGGCTGAATCTCCTGTCACAGTGAATTACACAGTGAACAGGATAAAAAATGGAATTTTGTTGTGAGTTAATAGGACAGTTACACAAGAGTATTACCTGTAGGATAAGTGAAATTATCTCCCGTTCTATTAAGTTTTGGTAAAGGCTTCTTTGTAATATTATGCCCAGGTTTGGGTACTAACTTTTTACAAATACCTGGCTCAGCTGGAGAGATTGCTGAAAACAGTATTTGTTGGAGTAGAAAATGTGATTTAAAAAGAAAAGGTTAAGAAACTGGGAAGTAAAGAAAGAAAGAAGAATACTAGTGGGAAACATAACAGTCTTAACTTAAAGGAGGCAGGGAAACTGTTCCCTTCACATTCTATGGATCTGAAAGCTTGTGAGATTTCCACCTCAGGAACTTCTCATCCAGACATGGCCTGAGTATAGTTGAGTGGGGAGAATGATTAGATGTATTCTTGAAGTAATTCCAGTCTGATTTTCTATAACTTTTTGCTGAGTCTGGTTTTGCTTTCCAATCAAGATGAGATTCATTCTCAAGAGCAACTGTGAAATGAAAGACGTTATTTAGCAGAAAAAAAGATTAACTGGACTTGATTTCCACTTAGGTGCTCAAATATGTCCTCATGATCACTGCTCACATACTCAAAATGGACTTTTTTCATTCTATATGAGCCTGTGGTGCTGGGTGAGCCTACTAGTTAAGAGTTCAGGAACTCCTGCTCTAGCTGCAAAATAGTTTAGAAATTTGATGAGTATTATTGTATACATAAGATAGTTTGCAATGAGTTAGAAGTCATATGTGTTCTTCTACAAAATGTTCACTTCTTTAGAAAACCTCAGGCTTTCATCTGGAGACACTGAGCTGCCTTAAATTAGGCTTTACAGCAAAACAGTGCATGAATTTGGTTGACACTTTGGCGTTGTCTTTGCTCGGTGTAGTTCAGCCTCCAAAAGAAAACTTCAACCATCCTCACTGTAACCTTACTCTCATGGTTCTACACTATGAATACATTGGCACACAACCTATAGTCCAAAAAATTTTCTTGTTAACAAGCTTTCCTCTTAAATTTTGGGACTGTAAGGTCTGGTTCCAAACACTTGGGAGTTCAACTGTTTCATCAGAAGACGCTGAGCTCTGTTATTAGGATTGTTGATTTTTGCTAGTAATTGCAATCAAAGTTGAATAATTTAAAAAAAGCAGCAATGGTTCAAAATTATTGCCAATTGTAACTGCAAACTAAAATCAACAATCCTACAACCTACTGTCATTATCTGGATTTTTCTGATCACTGTGGCTATAGTTCTCCCATTTCCTCTTCTCACTCAGCACTGGACACCCTGCACTTGCTGCTTGGCCCCTTTGCAGGACATTAGAGCTGGGATCTCCCAAGGGCCTTTGGCTAGTAGGATGCCTCGTGTTTACAGGCATTCTGCCCACATGTATGGGTTTTGTCAACTCTTCTCCCGAGAATCTGTCATGTGAAGAATGCCTCCTGTTGAAGGAAACATCAGGTAGCCAACAGAATTGATTAAAAATTTTTCATTATTGTTTGTTAAACTGACAGCTGGAAAATTGATTCTCAGCTAACAGTTCTAATTTCTATTACTGTGCATCTAATTTGTTGAAAATAATTCAAGCTCCTCATTTAATAACTTGAATGTGTTCTTTTTTGCCTATGTGTCATGTACTGGATTTGCATAATGAGGTTTGAAAGCATGTCCAGAGGTAAAGAACCCCTAAAATAACCTAGATTATATTGAAGGAGACAAGAAGACATTAACATATAGAAGAGAGTGAATAGCTTTTTCATAGATGTTAAATATTCTGCAAGTTTACAGTAACATCTAATTTGCCATTTCATCATGGGCTATAGAGGCAAAAATAGTTCTAACATTGGACATTGCAAAGAAATGAACCCAAAGCATAAATATAGAAGAAACAAAAGGAAAATATTTTTGAACATAATATTCACAGGGGTCAGTGGCCATAGTGTTACCTCTTTCGGCTGCCCAAGTATCCCATTCCTAGGCTTGTACCTAGTTTTAGGTTCAGTCTCCTGCTTTCTGGAAAAAACCCCAACTATGGTGGTGTCCTAGTTTTGGCCAGGACAGGGTTGATTTTTTACAGTAGCCAGGAATGGGATGTGGCCAAACACTCATGTTATTTGATACCATCTCATGTCACTTACAAGGGGCAGGAGTGAGGGACTTGCTTCCAGGTGGGGGAGAAGTGTGATATGGTGGTCAGTATTTGGCCTACTTTGTCATGTCTTTTCCTTGTAAATAATGTCTTTGTCTTATACCTTTTATTATTAATGTTTTTGCTGTTACTGTTTGTTATCTTACTGCTGTTTCCAGTAAATTGTTCTTATCTCAACCCATAATTTCCACATTTTTGTACCTCCAATTCTCAACTCCATCCCCTGAACTGGAAGGGAGAGGGAAAGGCAGGGGTGGGGGACAGGAGGGAGTTGGGAAGCCAGCAAGTGGCTCTAGTTTGGAGGAGTCTTGGTTGGGGGGAGCACTAAATTGAGAATTGCCATTCTTAAACCATGACAGTTGATTTACAGTGATTTTTCGGTAACTGGTGATTTAAGAGAAAATATGCACTTCTTACCATGTTTGAATTCTTTCATAAATGTTCAGGAGAATGAAGTGGCTGAAAACCACTTGGATTTTCTGACACTGAGACACTTGAATCTCAGTACTGTTTATGAAGAAGGTGCTCACTAGTCAAGACTTCCAGCTCAGGAAAAAGGCTTGTTGTTCAATATAAACTGTCGAGATACAAGACCTTACCTGCAAACTCTTCAGTTTGATAGTGAAGAAGCAGATCAGCAGATCTGAGCCAGAAGTCTGCAGGTGGTACTGAAAATAACTTTTTTCAAGATGAAGATGAGCTATGGAACTGAGATATTATTTGAGGGAAAAGAACATCATCTCCTGTGGTACATAGAATTTGGGTGGCACCCTTTGTAATTTTTCATGAAATAGCTAACATTATAGTATGATGTCAAGAGGTGGCTGAACAGTGGTAAGGGCATGAATATGTCTGTAAACAAACAAACAAATTGGTGGATATTTAGTGAACCGAGTTCTGTGTATTTCATCTGTGCCATCTTCCTGTTGTGAAAAAAAATCCCAACAAAAAATATTTTATTAGGATTAAACATTCTTATTTGCTTTTTCTTCTATTTTATGTTATGAATTGGAACTTTATTCTAAAACTCCAAATGAAAGGAAGAAATAATGGTAATGAGGTTAGATTTGATAATTTCATATAAATGATGAACAGAGTCCCACATGCTTTTAAAATAAAATTGATTGAAATTCATTCTAGTTGGCTCCCATTAATCTTAATTGTAATCCTGTATTTCACTTTAATAGGTTGCTAAATTTTAGGAAGCTGTGTTATTGTTCTTATATACTTGGTTGGTTTTTAACTCACAAAGTTTGTCTGACATGTGGACAGAAATGTGAACATTGTAATTTTCTATATAGGTGTTTATACTCCTAGCAGTATTGCTCTGATTCAAAACAACCAGAGGAAATGAAGATTCTGTTTAAGTGCAGACTTCTGTACCTGGAATAAATATGGTGGAAGACTTTTTTTTTTTGTAGTATAACTTTTATAACAAAAATAAAACATTCTGTCCACAAGGAACAGGGTATTGGTAAAACAAACTGGTGTGACACGTGCATTTGCTTCAGAAAGTGTGTTTACTATTTTAATGTTCAGAAGGAGACTTGAAATTTGTAATGCAGTACCTGGGAGGACAAAAATCTTATCCTTTCTGCTTTCACTGACTTCAAGGAGAATCAAGTATTCTCCACACCTTGCAGGATTGAATCCTTTGTAAACTTGCTCATGATTAATATATGTTATGAATATCTATTAAATGTTACAGTAGGTTGATAACACCCAGCCATATCACTCATTTATTAAAAGAAACTGTTCAGTCAAAGTCTGAACAGGGGGGTGAGAGAGCAACTCAACTGCAGTTAGATTGATGATGCTTCTAAAAATTGTCCAAGCATGTGTGCAAGGACCTGTCAAAGTAAGAGTTTAATAAATGAGAAAGTGAAGGACAGGTAACTTTCCCAATATACAGAAGTTGTGCACATGAATGTGCATGCTTCATTTATTCCGTGCTTTCTAGCAGGTAAACAATACAGAAAGAGAGTCTGTTTTGCCATTTTTGAGCCATATTGTCTGGAAATTTGCCAAGTCAGTCATTACTGGGGTTACAGTGGCATGCTGGTGGTATCACTGAAGATTGCTGTCGCATCAGCAAATTTCCACCAAACTCAGCGTAGCGATTCTTGCTCACCACTCCAAGAACCTCCTCTGGTATTCTGGGCAGCATCAGCAATGATAGTGTTTGGAAGGACAGGCAGCTTCTGAAGAGAGGATGGGTAAGAGAAGATGAGGAACCAGGGGGTGATGCAGATGAGCGACTGGGGAGCAATTGATGCTATGGGGGTGCCCACTCCAAGAAGCCTCATCCTTCCTCAACAGTGACAGCCTCAGGGCCTGATTTTATAGGAAATTTGCACTTTTCAGATGTCTATTGCCCAAGCTGATTTCTGATTTTCCTTTATTAGAAGCTGGCCCTGTTACAGCAGAATTGGTGAGGTACCATGGTGCTATAAACTCTCAAAAGTAACAGGGCATGTGACATATCAAAACATTTTCCTCCTTACTGATGACTTGGAGGTGTTTGTGGTGAACATTTGGTAAACTAGATGAGATATATATTGTGAAAAAGAATGTGCCTAATACAGGGATTGAAAGCTACCTTTAGTTTCTTGCCTGACATGGAACCATCTTCTTAACTCTAGGTTTGATTGTGTAAGTCTCTCAGAGCAAAATATAAAGCACTTGGAAATGGCATTCAAGCAGAAAAGGACTGTTGGCTGAGCAGTTCTTAGTGCCTAAGCACTCAATAGAGTCTTTTCTGTGTGGTATCTGCTCTGATTTCTCCCTCATAGCTAAGAAGTTATTCAGTTTGTGATTGCAATAAAGGGCTTGACACAGAGCACAATTCTAATAAACTGCTACAGTATTTATCAGCTGGTATTTTATTACTAACCTCTTGTTTCACAACATAATTCATATGTAACACTCCTGATAGGTTACTGAGTAAATGTCTGGGAGTACTACTTCCTCTGTATTTCACCTTGTCATTTTGACATTATTAGTGCTTCTGTGATCGCAGATTGGGCATCTTTGCTTAGTAAGTGTACTGTAGGTTGTCTGTGGTGAAATGCTAAATTTTGGGAAACCGGGATTTTGTTGGAATAAAATTGCAAAGGCTGAGTGAACTTTCTTTGCCTAAATGTCTGTTTTTGCCACTGTAGTTGATATCTGGTATGTGATTTACCATGATGTGGTATGTAGTTGACTAAAGTTTCTAACTTCCAGATGTTTGTGATTTCCTGTTTTCTGATGGATATGCAATAGGAAAGCACTGTGAAAGCTGGCCGGCTAACTTTGGTATTTACTGCCCTTTGAAAGGGGAAGGATTCTAATTCCTCTATTGCAATTAGCACCCATGCATCCCCTGCCTATGGACAAGGAGTTCCATTTCAGTACAGGTTCTTAGTCCTGGCTGAGAAATATTGAGGGTGACTTGGTTTCTTTCTGTCTTGGCTTTCTGATGGAACGTTCTGAAGGGACTGCACTCCTATGCTCTGGTCGGGTCCTCATCCTTGCCCACCTCTGTTCCCAAACACATCTTTCTGGACAGCCCCCAGGTCTGACTTAATCACCTTCTCTGATGGTCACCAGCTGGCTGATGGCTGTCACAGTCACTGGGCTCCCTCTTCTCAGATGTGGCAGGTCAACACCCTAGTAGGAGAGGACACTGGCTGTTCTGTGTCCCCTCAGCTCCCAGGGGCTCCTATTCCCTTAGGGGACAGTATTTTCTGCCTCAGTTGGCTCAGGCAGCTGGTCATTATATAATGACCTCTTTGAATTGCCAGCCCCAAGTCTTATTGGCAGGAGCAGGAGCCTTTGATGATTTGATAAATTCAAAATAGATGAGGGTCATTTTGCGGTCATGGTCAGGTTGCCTAGAAACATCTGCTTCATCTAGTGGCATTTGGTGCCTTCTATGGGAAGGTGGATTTGTCTGGGCATGTGACGTACTTAAACAGTGTGAGTCATCAACATCTGAAAGGACTTTAGTGCCCTCATATTGTGTGCTTGGCATTGGCAGTGAATGTAAGTGAGGACAGTATGCTGAGCCACACTGGAAACACTCACACCATTGTGCTCACAGAAGCAGTGGAATATCTCAGCAATCACTTCTCATGGCTCTGTTTGCCCCTTTGAGAGTTAGGAGTAATAACTTATTATCAAGTTCTGTGAGATATGAATAGTGTGCAGTTCTTGCCTGTTAATTCCTCCTGAAATTGCTCTGTGATTTCTGCTGTGCACTGTAATGCAAGGTAAATTAAATGTATTTCTGGGAAAGGGAAAATAACCCCAAACCAAACCAACAGCTCTCAAGCAAACTAAATGAATTGTTTAATAATTTACCTTGATGGAAGAGGCACATAGATGGGAAAAGCTAACCAGTCAGGGAAAATAATATCAGCAGTAAAGAACAGTAATCAGTGTGAAATAACCACTATAGTATCTGGGTTGTTGTTCAAAGTCCAAAAGTCTGCATGAAGTCCCAGTCTCCTCCTGGCAGGATAGGGGGTCACAGTCTGTCATTTTCTGTCATCTTGGTATAAACTGCTTAACATCATGTAATGAGAAAAAAAAGTCCAGGCTTGGGGTATGTGCCATTTGTAAAGAACGTCTCCTATGCAGAAAAGTTACTCCTATTTTTGAAAGATTTAAGCCAATGCTAGATAGAATTTTAGGGTAGGTTACATAGAAAACTGTACAATATAGTTTGCTCTACTAAACTGAACAAACTTGCATTCATCAGTATGGGTTTCTTGGCATGCAAGTGACATTCAGGAGCACACAAGGGAGGGAAAAGGTGGGCCAGAAGGGAGGTGAAGAATGAGAGGAAGTTGGCACTGACACAAATGATATTGAAAATGCTGATTTAGGAAGGAAAAATGTAAATCATTTTTACTGTCTTTTGAAGACATGTGCGCAAGTTAAAGTTATCTTGAAGGCATATGACCCAGCCTGACATTTCTTTGGCAGCAGAAGGGTGTGTATGCAGAGGTGAAATGTCCTTTGATGGAGTGCTCACAAACAACCTTTCTGACAGTGACAGCAATGCCAGTACCTTTGAAGATCCAGTTACTTTTTCTGTCTCTGGACAAAGAGAATCAGGTAGGATTTGTTAACAGTGATGCCAAATGGATCTCATTTTCCATATATGGGTGCATTTTATCCCCTCATATCTTCAAAATCAAGAAGGTAACCCAGCACTAACGCTGAGCATGTAACTAGTTCAAAGCTTTGCTTCTTCCTGAAACAGAAGTAGATACCAAACTGTAAGATTGAAATCATTGTAGTGAGTTTGGGACTGAACCAGCAAATAGTTACCGCTTCAAATACTGAGTTGACCATAAAGTGACATCTCTGCTGGGGAGCTATTGAGCACAGGAGCTGTCTATACCTTCTAGGGTATACAAGGCCACATCACATAGAGCCTCTCCTGCTTCTAACCCTTCTCTGACTCTCTCCAACCCTGGATTTTCCCAGTGTGAGTAGGAAAAGTTCTCATTTCTGCACTGTGATACAGGGCCATGATGCTTGGCAGATAGGTACTCATTAATTCAGGTACTTTTTGTGCTCACTTATCTCTATTATTTTAGTCTCCTTGATTTTACAACAGGAAGCAATGCAATTTTTTTGCAGCAGAGCCCTTTATACATCTTTTGAACCTTGGCAGTCCTGTGGGGTACATCACTGTAAAAATGTGTGTGAGTTTCTGTACATTTAGGATGTAAGCAGATAGCAGAGGGGTTATTTTTTTTCCTCTCTCTCTTCTGCTTGATTTCCACAGCACAGCAGCACCCACACTGCTCTGCAGTGTCTCTCCATCGTCCCGAGCCAGATGTGAGAGGTATGAGGACCCTGTGGCACTGTGCTACAAGTGTGAAGAGTACCTGTGCTGCTGGGGTATCAGGGACTGTCCCTCTGGCTGAGCTGCAACTGGAAGTTTTGCCTGCATCACATTCTCATGTCTATTTTTAAATGCAGCATCTTTCACTGTTGAATGCTCCAAGGAATTGCTGGACCTGATCGTGATAATTATGAGCCTGAACTGGGACCCAAACAAGAAGGATTTTAGTCTCAGTTTAAACTGAACTAAGATTGGATCGAAAATGTGCTGGTTCAGGTCCCACCTGCAGGCTGCTTCAATTTCTGGAATCCCTGTCGCACTACACATGCTCAAATCTCCAATGTCTGGAAAGCAGCTGCCAGTTTTGGATGGGTCAGTTATATTCTGCAACAGTAGTTTCAGCCTGAAGAGCTTTAATTTCTCCTGATGCTGTTTTGTACAGCTTAATAAATTCCTGGGCTATCATCACCACCCATAGCCGTGGGAGCAGGAGAATTAGAAATGGGCTCTTTACAGAGGCTACCTGAGTCCTGTTGGGAGAACTGGTTAATTTCAAAGTGGAAGAGATTGCCTGGCTTTGTGTGCATGGGAACTGCTTGGGATCTCAGCAGATTGCTGTGGAGGTGAAGTGTGGGACTCACGGCAGATGACCTGAAGGGCAGGACTTTGGTTTGATTTCATAGTACAAGAATTAGAGGTGTTCTCTTCACTAGTTCAGAAAAACCAACACTGCTATGTTTACCTGTGAGCAAAGAGCTCCCAAGAGAGGCTTAAGCCTGTTAGTTGCTGATGCTTGTTCCAACTTTTTGGATCTACCCTTTACAGTTTCTTCTTGTGCTTCGTTTTGGGTAAAACTTGACCCTTAAGGAAGGGGCCTGAAGTCCATACATAACTTGCATCTTTATTTAACCTTGTACTGACCAGTTACTCAGAAATAAATTGAATCCCTCCTGATTTCTGCTTTCCAATATGTATATTTTAAAACCCAAATTAACTGAGACCATTTTTGTTTTGCAGAAACCTTAATACTTTTGCATAGCCTCTAAATTCTTGGCTCAGAAATCTATTTTCTTTCTGAAGAGTTTTCTGACTTTTAATAATGAAGGAACTGCCTGCCCCGAGCAGAGGAACACAAAGAGCACTTTCTTTTCCAGTTATTCTTTAAAAAGGGTACCTTAAAAAAAGAAAGGTTAATAGCTTGTGACCTGGGTATATCAACAAGGAAGCTTACTAGTATCATTTACTTAGTCCTAGATGAAAACAATTTCTTTATTTATCTTTATCCTTCAAAACAGAAATTTGTAGAACCTGCTTGGAGATTTAGCGAGATGTTCATTGCTTCATTGCCAATTTAACATTACCATTTAATGTACACAGTATGTGGGCTTCTCTTCCATATTTTGCAATGGATTCAGTATAAGCGTCATAATATATCACTTTCACAAGCAATTTAGCACAGCACAAGGGAGGAAATGTAGCTGTACTGTCTTGTTACTTATTTTCTAATAAAATTCTAATAGATTTTGGGTTAATGACACAGAAGATGCCATTTATATACTTTTTTTTTTTTAAATCTGCAGCAGCACAATGAAGCAGGAAGGTATAAGTCCAGATGATAAGATAATGCACTCCTTGCTTCTGTACAATAAAGTACCCTTATAAAATGCTGGCTTGACTATGACACAACTAAAGTCTTTCTGTGAGACAGTAGCTGTCAGGCCAGAGTCAGTAAGGCTAGTTAGGCTTTCCTCACTAGAGATTGATTTGCTCCTTACTTGAAGGACGATCTGCTTTAACCCTCACAAGTATTATCAGACTTTTTTAAACAGAAAGGCAGAAAAAACAACATTTTTTTCTTCTGTGGTTAATAAAGGAAGATCATTAAAAAGATTCCCCCACTGATAAGATCTAACCATTTGTGTTTTCGTGTGATGAAAGGTGAATACCTAGTTAAGATTTGTTTAGTATTTTGTCATTTATAATGAACCTAAAGGGCACAACAATTTGTCTTAACATTCCATAATGCAGTGAAGCTCATTTTAACAAACAACTATATAAATAACACATTTACTAAGCCCTTTGGTTGACTGATCTTCTGCTTTAGCTGTAAAATATTTTTAATTGATATCAGACTGAATCTGAAACAGCACAATGGTTTCTTTCTGTATAGAAAAAGAGTTTTTAAAAAAGAGTGTAAGGCACTAGTAGCTATGTGCACATGTATCTGTAAATCTTGCTGTGCATTTATGCAGGGTCTCATTTCTCATTTCACGCTCCTCACAGTAACTCTGAATATTATCACTGACTACTTTGGACATAGCACTGGACGATATCTACTTTGAATTGGAGTGTCTTCAAGTTTTTCAGAACTTAAATGAAGGAAACATCACAATATTTCTCTGAAAAGTCATAATATTCTTTGATTTACAGAGGAAGAAAGAAGAATCCTTGTTTTCTGATCACTAGCCAGTCCTTACACTTGATACAAAAGATGAGCACCTCTGTACAAGAAAAGTAAAAGAATATTGTGGATGGATTTAATGTTTATGGAATTATGCAACCAAAAGAGTTGTGAGACCTTAGTGCTATCACCTGTGACTTTCTTTTTAGTTCTCAATGCCTGTGTTTCAGTTCAACATATATGATCTTTAACCCGGCTTTTGCCAGGTATTGTGAATCACTCAACTCATTTTTGGACAACTGAGAAGCAGCAAATCAATAAGAAAATGACCATACAATGCAGGAATATGCCCAGTGGAAGGACTAGTCAAGCTTCCCATACAATTTTATCAAGTCATCTCTCTTGTGAGCTGTGCCTACCTGTGAAATGACTGTGAGATTAGAAGATCTGAGTTTTAGTTTCTGCTGTGGAGGATATACTTTCTTCAGCAGTTCAGTCTAACTTCACTGGAGTCTAAAAAGATGGTGCAGAGGCACCAGGCTATCATATGTACATTTTGCCTTCCAAGGCTAGCCCTGACCAACTGAAAAAGGTGCCATTCATATGCCAGGGAGTTTATTCAAGTAAAACAGGTCAATGTGTTTATTGCGGGCAGAGTGGGAGCTTCAGACAAAGTTTATTAGAGAAGTCCTTATGCTGAACCACCAGGTGCAGAAAGGACCACCTTGCTTTTGTAACTCCTCTGAGAGATGAGCCTAGGTGTGACTGGATCCAGGCCTAGCCCCAGACTCAGTCAACTATTTATGTCCTGCAGGATTAAGGATGGCAATCCAAATACATTTATACAAATAAAATGAATTATTTATTTAAGTTGATTACAATAATGATAATTATTAGACAAAAAAAAAGCTTAATCAGAATTATTCACTACACAGTACGGATTGCTAAAACTACTAGCATAGTGCTCTTTTTTGAAGCAGCATTGGAGTAATTCTATTAAAGTGATTCTATTGAAGCTATTATATTAAAGCTAGCAAAACCAATTATTAATGACTAGGCAAATCTCTTTCACTCAGTCTTGAGCAGTAACCTTGAGGGATGTCCATGCTCAAGGGATGGATCATCACACACCTTATGGAGGTATGCTAGAGGTTGTCACCTGGCAAGATGAGTATTTTTTAATGGTGCAAGAGTGAAATAATTTAACAACATTCGTATGTGCCCCTGAGGATGATACTTTTGCAGTATTATCTGATCTCTCTTATTACTTTTTTTTCTGAAAATGAAAGGAATTATTTCCATGCCTATTTCTCTCAACAGACTATAAGAAGTCCAGACAAATAGCTCGATGTAGACCTCTAAATGCTGAGACCTAATGTTAGGTGTCAGTATTAGAGACTCTACCTAGCAAGACCAATTTACTGTGTCTCACTCTGAATTTGAACTCCGTTAACACTTCACTTCCAATGAAGCATTGCCAAAAATCAGGTACATGAGGAGGAGCTGGAGCTACAGTGCTGGAGCAGAGGGACTGAGAGTCTTCTATGGTGGGATTCCAGGGTGCCCCTAGGAATCTTCTGCTCTGCTTCTCTATGTGCTCTCTTAGATGATGTATATGCATCAGTTAGAAACAACAGATTGAATGCATTAACCAGGACCTTTTAACTCACCTTGTCTAATTTTTTTCATTCTACAATGCCAGTCACAGTTCTTTGGCTGCATCTGAGCAGTAATTTTTTAAAAGATAAAGAATACAGTCAATGTCCAGCTGAATAAGTACTGAGGTTTTGTCATATATTGAAAGCTCTTCAGATGTTTTAAGAAAATAATCAGAATTCAGAATGTATATTAAATTATCAATGATCTAATAAGCATGCTACTTCCCAGCTGGGATCCTTCTGGTACATTCATTCATCTTCAACCAGTGTAATTAAAGATGAAAGGTGTAACACTGATGATGCCTCTCTAGAGATCCCCTCAGTTTAATTCTAGAACTATCAATGGAAAGGGAATATCATATAAATTGTTCAGACCTAATTGGGCACCTGCTGGAGGTCAAGCAAAACAACCAAAATCTACTGAAATAGAGATTGTCTTTAGTAATTTATTAATTTGATAGGAAGGAGTTAGGCAAGGCAATGCAGTCTTTGTTTCATACCTGTTAAAACCAAGCTAGATTTTTCTAGTAAAGTGAAGAAAACAACAAGAAGAGCAAACAGGAATGTGGTCACCATGTGAAACCAGTAACCTCATGCATAGAGAAAGTGAAGCGAGAAATGCAATGTCAAGGTCTCATTTAAAAGCTTCCTACTGGTGCAACAAGAGTGTGTAGAACTATTGCTGTGTAACACAACTTCTTTATAACCTTCTACTCAGAAAGTGTACTGTAGTGGATAAATGAAGGAACAATTTGTTTCTCTCAACAGTGATTTTAAATCACATCCCTGTGGTATGATTTCATGAGAAAAAAAAAAGAGAGAATGATTCCCTTTTAAATAATTTTTCATATGGTGGGGCCAAAAATAATTTTTCATTATGGTGATGTCACCAGATCCACTTGATCCACTCATAGCTGTTATTTAAACTGCTGTTTCCATAAATGTATATGACTACCTTGAGGGTGTCTATATTTGTTATAGAACTTGTCTCAGGAATCTTGGAGCAGTCTCTCAATCTAATTAAGAGTGCTGTAATTACAGCATAAAGGGCTGTGCTGCTAACACTAAAGATTCAAAATCATGAGTCAGGTCCCATTAATTTTGGACAGGCCCCTAAATGTGAATATCTGCTTTTAAAAAGTCTATAATATGTTTTGGGTCATGGTTAATTTTTGAACTCCCTTTGCCCCTTGCCATGGTTTGTGTGTGTGTGTGCGTGTGTATGTGCATGCATGTATGCTGCTGTAATTCTACAATATTGTTACCTCTTCACCGTATGTTTAGGATAAGGCAGTGCTGGTCCCTAGTCTCATTCCTATCTGTCTGTTTACCTTTAAGCCCCTGCAAGAATTGTTACTCCGCAGATACTCCTGTGGGACCTCATGTCACTTACTCCTTGAGAAGGGGACAAATTGCAGTGTCTTTTGTTCTTCTTCTCAGGCCTAGAAGGGAAAGGGATGGAAAAAATGAACAGAGGGAGGCTTCTCACATGGGAGAAAAAGATGGATATCTTGAGCTTTCAGTCTCTTTTTGTCTCTTCCTCTCTTTGCAACTTAGATGAGAAGTTTATCTCCCTGGCTTTCATTGTTCCCAGAGGTGAGGAAGTACAAGGGCAAGAAACAATATCTGAAACAAGACCAAAGTCTCTGGATTTATCTAGAGCTTAACCTAGGATTTTCCTTGTCCTGGCTACAGGACAAAGCTAAGAGTTAGTGATAACAGTTTGAGTCCCTGTGTTGCAGGAAACAGGACTTACTATGTAGTGTTTTGCTTCTGTCAACACTGTATTCAAATTTTCTATGTACAAAAGGTACTCAGCTACAACGCTGATGGGTACGGTATATGTCAGTGTTCCATACAAAATAGAATGGAGGAATCTCTGCTTGAGTAGACTAATACAGGAGTTAATCTCTGTTTTTCTTATGTTTCCTATAGCTTAATGAATCCCTGAAGTAATTTATTCATGTTTTCCCTGGAATTTCAGTTAGAGAATTGCCATAGAACATCACCATGTCTTGCAAGGCAGTTTAAATGTTTTGCATTAGAAATGGTTTGTGTTACAGCTTAATGTAGGAAGTGTTGCCTGTGGATGGAAATAGTTTTGATTTCCCTCCTCATGGCCACGACATAAATAAGGAAATCATCCAACAATCCCCCCACAGAGCAGCAGGGAGCTACCTCATCACAAAATGTTCTTTGGTGTGACACTTCAAAGTGTTATTGTACCAATTGAGAAGGATTTTGTAAAAGTATAAGAAGTTTTCAGACATTCTTTTAGACCCCTATAAATGTTTCCTCATACTTTAGCCTTTGCCTCATCATCTGAACTGCTTGGCATCATTGCATATGCTCTTCTTCTATTTGCAACCCTCCTTCAAAAATTTACACTTTTTGTATAAGTTGACTCAAGGTCCCTGGGTACTTTTCTCCCTTCAGGATGTTTGCAACTTTCAAAGAGATGATGTTATCTAGAAATGACTAATGGGAGATACTAAGTTTGACAAGACATTTTATCATTCTAATAAACATGTCTGTCACTTGATTTTCTTTCCTCTGTTTTGACTCCACTGTTTGTATATTATACATCCTTGTTGACTGGGCCAACTACAAAGACCACATATGTCCATTCTTAGCTCTTGTTTGAGCAGGGAGGTTCTCAGCAGCCATCTCTAATTATTGAGGACTCTATTTTTAAATTGGAGAGTTTGTGTGTTGTTCTGTGTGACTCTTGCATAGTCTTTTGGAAAAATGCAAAATTAATATCAGAATGAGGGCTCCATCAGTAGTATCTGAATATAGGCAAGTCACCTTTTCTCATCATCTAAGCTTCACCTCTAGTCAACAAACAGAGAAACATGTACCACAGAGAGGCATACATTTTTTCCTAAAAGAGATGACTAAGCAGGAGAAATTGTTCTCTGCAGGTGCCCATTATCCTTCCCTTGCATTCAGCTGGCACACCCTAATTGTGAAGACACATCAGGTCTAAGCTTTCACTATCTCCTTTTCTTACACTGGGCAAATCTTCATCCACTGGATGTAACAGAGTGCCCATACTGGATTCTCTGCTCCAGGGCCAGCTCCTTCCGTCTCACCAGTGGTGTACACCAGGTACCAGGTTTCTGAGAGAGGTATAGGGTGCTTTATTGCCTATCTAGACAGTTCTCTGGAGCCCGGACCTTCACCTCATTAAGAGAAAAATACCTTTTACCTGGAAATGTTGCTGCTTATGTTTTGTACTTTGTTCAGGATGGAGATGTCAATTGTTAGCAATATGACTTCATTATAAGGGCCAAACACCATTCCTGTTTCATCAGCCTCCTGTAGAATGGCACAGAGATACTACACAATTCCCCCAGGATCAGCCAACCATAATGCCACAAAACACAAACCATGTTCTGCTACAAATTCTATTTTCTAAATAAAAACAGCTAAAGTCTGAGAACTACATATTAACACAAGTGGAGTAATTGTATTGCTAAGCCTTAACATCGCATAAGTTATGACAACAATTTTTATGTTAAAATGTCTCAGTTCCAGAAATTTCCCTTTTGCTGACAGTTTAAGAAGGTGAATTTGTCCTTGGCAGGTTGCAATTCTTCCCTTCAGAAGTCATACACTTTCCTAGAACTCGCCTATATTATACTTGAGTATTTCAGTGTTGCAATGTATAGCATCATCTCAGTACAGTAAAGTTATTGAGCTATTGTACTGGTTAATATAGTGAAATTTATACAAGTTTAATCACATTTATTATCCCTGACAACAATGCAGATGTTCTGAATGCTAAGTGAATTTTTTATGAAGAATATAATTAATTTTTCTGGCACCATCCAAAAATGCTTAGTGGTCAGTTCTGCCATTGAAATGTATTTGATAATACGTAATTCTGTAATTTTGGGAAGTAATTAAAAATAAAGTTGCTTTAATTTTAAATTCAGCTAATATCTGTCTTGCTGCATTCTAAAGTGGTACTAGTCTAAGTGCTTGAACTAATTGATTTTTAAAAGGGTTTGGTTAGTGATCTCAGGGGAAATAGGTAGGTTGTATGAAAACATATTAATTATAAAGCCTTCTTTTTAATGATGCATGCCCTTTTTGGAGTACAATATATTGATGTAGCAATTTCTTCAACTTAAATCATCCAACAAACCTTTCTAGTTTTGTCTCATCTATCTCAATTGTTAGCTATATTTATTACAGAACGAAAATAAGATTTTAGATTTTTAATTATTAGCTATAAAGGATTCCAAAGTAGCTCAGTGATTTAATTTCTTTATAAAAAGTATAAAACTTGAGCAAATTTTTGCTGACTAGGAAATTTGTCTTTCTCAAAGATTAATATTACTTTCCTGTTCACTATGTCATATTTTGCTCTAAAGTGTGCAGAAAGCTTATTCAGGAAAAAGTTTTTACTCTTTGAACAATATTTAAAATTAGTTTTAGTATGTCTGCTGCAGTTTTGCTTGAACTGAATCAATATTTTAGAGCTTTTTATTTAAAAAGAATAAAGGCATGGTGTTTGATGCAGTGATAAATGCCATGCCTAGCCCCTAGACTGGAGTGAAATATCAGATTGTCTGGTACAGAGATGCTGGGGTTTTACCTGCAGAATGCTGGGCAAGGCTGGACCAGTTTCTAGGGAACGTGGACAAAGCTGTTTCTAATGGGCAGTCTTTTTCTGGAGGAAGCTGTCTGCTTGCAGCCACGATGAGACACAGCAGAAGTTGCTCTGCAAAAGGAAGGTTGGCATGTCAGGATTATGTGTGGAGATAGCACGGGTAGTTAGCAAGGGGCACAGCCTGCTCATCTGAGTGAGACAGAATATGCAATAAGCCGAAGCATTAAGGTGGAGCTACCCTCACCTTTCTCCTTCAGTGAGTGCAAAAGGGCATTGAGTATCAAAAAAAATCACTTTACTGGAACACAGCTTTGAATACATTGGTTTGGAAACTGAAATAATTCATGTGCTACACAAGAACAAAAATGAAAACTTTGAAAACAATTATTTCTCTTAGCCATTACTCCCTGAAGGACAGGTCCTTTCCTCTAGCTCTGCTCTCAGCTTTAGTGGCTTCCCAGGATACAGTGAACATCATATAAAAAGTCTGGTCTTTGGTCTGAACCCTGGTTGTGTATCTGATCCTGCTCCTCAGGATTTCTCTTTTTACCACCCTGAAATCTAGGCCAGTGTGTTTGAGGGCAGACCCTCCCTCCCTACAGAGAATTTTTTCTTTGACCCAAGGAGCACCTACTCTCCCAAATCAAAAGGACAGCTTTACCTTCTAGCTTCTGTATAAACTAAGTATGAAATACAAAAATCAGTTAGCCATGGATCAACAGATGAAGTAGAATCATAGGATCATTTAGTTTGGAAAAGATCTCTAAGATCATGGAGTCCCACTGTTAACCCAGCATTGCCAAGTCCACCACTAAATCATGCTCCTAAGTGCCACATCCACACTTTTTACAATATATTCAGGAATGGTGATTGTCTTGGGTTGAGCTGGCAAAATGCCAACTGCCCAAGTACAGAGTGGAAAGGGAAGAAGAGGGAGAGGGAAAAAAGACTCCAAACTAGGTTTATGCTGAAACTAATTATATGTATTTATACAGAAAAGAGAAAATTAAGAGAAAACTACAATATAACAC
>JAOXXN010000446.1:79723124-79743905 GCA_026770055.1 Myrmophylax atrothorax | reverse complement strand
TATTTTCAAACTTTTAAGTTTAAGGAAAAGTCCACATCACTTCCTGGGGCTCAAGTAGTCATAATTAAATTATGGTGACCTGAGAAATTATTCTGCAACAATTACTTTGTGCCTTCAGCTCACCACAGTACAATGCAGAATGATAAAATTTTAAGTCTAAACCTTAAGCTTGTCAAAGTTCAATCTATTTTTTGCTAAGAAGTAAGTCAGCAATTGTGACTGAAATGCACCAAAAGCATTCACATTATGGACTAGGTTGGCTAGGTTGATAGAGTAACCTATGAAGCCATTGAAATTTAGTCAAGCTTCATCAAGAGCCAGAGTTCTAGCATTTTTGTCTGGTATCTTGGGAAGAGCAATGGAAAGTTGCATTTATCTCCATGGGAAGTCCTGTGCAAAGTAATTTAAATGTAGGGATATACCTGCCTTTGAAGGTATTGTTCAGCAACAGGAGAACAATAGCATTGTGATGATAGTGGTTGAATTAGATGGCATGCTCTCATTTTTGTTTGAAAGGACATTTGTTGTAAAATATGGTACAGAATACATAGCCATGCCAGAATGCAGAATTTGCTTTCTTGGGCCAATGGTCTCATGATGCTAGTGTTTGTGATTCAGGTAGAATCACAGTTCAAGTAGAATTTGTTTGTGATTCTGGGTTAAGTCCCATATCTGGCTGAACAGAGAGTCTTCCCCCTGGTACTTTGGGGATTGCACAATAGTGTTTTACCTGTGTTGGGTTCCTGTGCTGTGGATTAAGTGTTGCCTTGAAGAGAAAAGTGAATATCAGACTGATGAACACAGAGTGAGGCATCTTTACTGTAAACCCCATGTGAGGCCCTATGTGCAGTAATGTGAAGGCTTCAGCTGTTTTAAACTTGTAAAGCCCAGTGCTGTCCAGAAGAAGGACAAATCCTTAGTTACAGTTCCTACTTGAAGTTCAGACACTTTCAGAAGACACTTTTTTTTCTATCCAGGCAGTTATGGGGGAAGACGATTGTAAATGACTAGATCAGATGATTTAGCTGAAGAGTTTGCTTTCAAGATGGCAAGCAGCACATGTGAAATACGCTTATTGCAATTCCACCAGCACACTCAGAACTTCATCAATGAGGCAAACAGTGAAGCTAATTTCCACTGCTCCCATGGAGCTGCAGTGTCTGATTGTGTCGGTTAAACTGACCTTTGGAAAAACATTAACAAAGTAAATGACAAATTGATCAAAACTTTATTAGGACACTTTTGCCTCTTTTCATAATTTTTGAAACCTTCAGTAAAAATGTTTACTGCTACCACTGATGGTTAAGGAATATATATTTAAGAATTTTTGCTGAGTGTATTGCTCTGTGTGGCTGCTGTTTTTAGATGACCTGACTTCTGCCAATGATTGTAGTGAATATAATAACTTCTTTTTTCTGAAATGAGAAATGTATGGACTGATAAGACATAAAAGCTTAGGTAGGACAAGTGTAGAAGTTTGTTGCAGAGAAGTAGAATTTGTTGCAGAGTTGTTTTCCTTGCTGTGCTTGGTATTATTAGAGCAGAAAAATGAAGGCCATAGGCTTGTGGTCTGCTCCTCTGCTGGTAACCTTGTAGGTATGTGTCTTTGCTTCACAGGCAAGCCAGGACATTTCTCTCTTGCCTCTTCTTTTGTCTTCTATCATTTCTACTCCCTTGACCTTTACCTCTGCTGATGTTGGAGTAGATTAGATGGTGCTTTTGACACTTAGACTTTTAGAAAATGTTGAGTTTAACTTTAGACTTAAATCTTTCAACTTAAACTTTAAATAAAAGATGCTCACTGTTAAGTCTTGCGTCCTCTGGAGAGCTGAAATTCATTGCTCCATAAACCTGTACAATTGCAGCCACAATACTGTGCTTCCTACTCTTCTCCTCATGCTACAGATTTTATGATTTTGCAATACACTCTTTGTACTACAGCTATAGAATCCCCCTCTTATTTTTCTTGATTTTACCAAGAGATCTTTGCAACACATCCTTTATACCCTCAGAGTAGAGAAGACCTTAAGTTCTAGTGATTTGCCTGTATTGTTCTTCCTTGCCCTGGCATTAAAACACATGGAGTTCCAGAATGTTCCATAATTCCCAGGTCCTGTTGTGCACCACACTGTCAGGGACATCACTGTTCCTTTTGTGTCTCTCTATTTAAAGGAAACCCAAGAAGGTAGATGTGACCTCCTCTATCAAGTCGCCTAAGGTGGTTGATGAGAACACTGAGGCTACAAGATACATTGTGATGTGCCTTTTGCCTTCAGTCTAGAAATAGCCTCTGAGTTGGGTCTAAATTTGTGTGTTATTGAAGTGGGTGAACTGTTCCTGTGTTCTGCAAAGAGAATGAGAGAAGGAATGAGGAAATTAGCAACTCTGATGTGAGAGCAGACTTTCAGAGGCTTCCCACAGATGATTTCTCCTTGCAAACATATTCTTCTTACCATTTTTCCTTTAGGCTAAACACAAGGGAAAAGGCCACACTTTTGTTGGTGTCTGTGTCTGTCAGACACATGCACAAGGGGACAGTGAGGCTATATATTTTGGAATATACAATAAAAAAAAGGCATCTGTTTTCAAGATAATTGACTTTCATACATTTAAAATGTATAGTCTGTAAAGGGCTGATTTAGCATTTTGTAGGATACTAAACATTTTTCTCCAACTCTGTCCTCCAGTTATGATTATATTTTGCATGTAGAATTGAATATTCATTTAGATGCAAAATTTTCAGTTAGAAGCAAATTTTCCTGTCTGTAATTGCACTGTTTGCTTCAGTTCCCCTTTTAATAGTATTCAGAATCAGTTGAACATGCAGTTTATTCTCCATGTTTAACTTAAAGTACCTGAAAATTTAGCTCCATATACATGTACATATGTATGCACATACATGAATATTTGCTGAGTTTTGCAATGATCAGATCCTTGATTTTAAAATGCTGGGAATGATGGAAGAAGTAATTAGAAAGTTCATATTTGCTATCATCTTTGTATTTATTTTATTTTGTAAGAAATCCAAGGCCACAAGCAATTCAAGGGAAAAAAGCATTGCAGAAACAGAGAACAGGAGGTCACTGATGAAACCGTATAACCAAATTTCAAATCTAGTAGAGAATAAAATATTTCAGATCACTTTCAAAAGCTATCAAGCCAAAGAAGCCTGACACTCAAAAAAAGACAAAAAAACATGAATGTATTTTAGTACCTCCTGAATGGGACTTAGAAGTAGCCATTGCTTATCAAACACAGCTTTCATGCTGTATAAAAACCAATCATAAATAGAAAAAATAGTGTTATTAAATAGTGCTATTATTTCATTGTTATTATCCTCTTTCAGGATAAACCCTGATGGCTACTGTAAAACTGCCTGAAAGGAAGCATACTAACTCCCAGTACATGTGTAAATTTTCTTGTAATTACTGAAAGGTGCAGCTTTTTGTACTTTCTTCAAGAGCAGGGCTGTGGGAAAAGCAGACATAGCTGCTGGCAGCAGCTTGGAGCTTCAGGATGCTGCCACGTCCTTGGCTTCTGGCTCCCTGTTCTCCTCCCCAGGGAGATGTGGCTGCTGCAGCAGAGACATGAGTTTATAGCTGCTTGTTGTGACCAGGGTGATGTGGGACAGTCACAGCATTCCTATGAATCTGGCCAATGCCCTTTTTATAGGGTGAAATCCTATCCTTGTGCAATCAATGGGATATTTGCCATCACAGAGCCAGGGTTTCTCCCAGAAGTTCCTCAGTGTAATCTGAGATAGACAGGCAGGGATCTCTGGGAGTGTTGAAAAAAATGCCTCAACTTGCTGTAATTTGCTCCTGCTAGGTCCAGTTTTCCACTCCTTGCTATATGAAGTTTAATTTCTCACTGTGCCTGAGGCCTGGCAGCCTGGGAATTAGTTAGGACTAGCTGCTCTCTTTATCCCTCCAGGCAGGAGGGAGCATTTGACTCAGGCTGCTCCAGAAGGCTATGCAACAGGGCAGATGAACAGTAACCCACACTTCACCTCCTGTTTTTTTCTTTTCCAAATCCTTTCCTCCCTCCTTGGCTATTAGTCTGCAGGTGATGGTGATACAGGAGGTCTCTTCCCTCCCTCCTCTCTCCTCCTTGGTGCAAGTGAGACGGTTGCAGGGGAGGTGGGTGATAAAAGGACAGGATTTTCAAGCACAGCAAAGCACATCTGTTGTTTCTCAGATTAGAATTGAGCCTGTAATAGTTGTCTGACAATTTGCAAGTTGGATTTATAAATCTGCTCTTGTAAGAGGCTGAGTTATAAATGCACTGTGCAGTTTATAGAACCTATCAGCAAATCTTAAGTGCATACCCTTGATTTATATACCATCTTTTAAAATAGTAATTTTTGGTTCATTTTTTACTGATGTATGTCAGTATGTGGTGAGTCAGAGAAAAATTTCCATATCCTAAATGAGATTAACAGACCTTAAATCAGATCTGTAAATCCTACAACAGATTGACAAATCACACCAATAAATCAAAAATGAAATTATATTTTTTGGGTTTTTTTCCCCTTTGGCTTACAAATTCTTATTTTGCAGATGCTTGGTAAGAAAGTGATTTATAAAGTAAGAATTTGAAGCTCGACTATCAGCATGATCAGCTCTGAGAGGTCTGGCGCTCACATCTTATCTGAGAGGTTTGATTTACAAGCTGTATTCAGGCTCTCTCTATCAGAGATTTTCTCCTGAAACTTGGAATTGTTTATTATGAGATCTACAAAAGGTTAAACTCTGTATACCACAGTTTGACTGGCCTGGCAGTGTTATGGAAAAGGTGATACCTAATCAGATTGCAGCTGGCAAAAGTGCTCTGCATAACATTTGGTTGTCAGAGAAAACAAACAGCAGCTGAGCAACAAATTCTTGAAATGTTCATAAGCTGAGATCCCCCACTCTTCTTGCATGCATGGGTTAGGCACAGTGCACACCTTCAACAGCTACAAAGGCAGAGGTGTAGGTCCACGTGCTGCTTTGCACTTGTTTGTCCTGTTAGAGGTAAGATGAAATATAGGTCACAGACTTTACTGAGTACCTATGGACTTAAGCACATGCCTCAGCTTGTGTTTTAGTACACTGCTGAACAGGATTGTAGCTGATTCCTTTTCATATTTGAGTTTGGATTTTCTTTCTAACTCATGTCAATATGCTTGAAATTCATACAAATATAAATGCCAGACAATTAAAACTACATAATTACAGAATGCATTCTGGAGGCTGAAATCAATGTAATAATCTGTCTCCTTCCGATAAAAAAAAAAATCTCCACCAACAATTGAAAACAGCTTCAATGACAAGAGAATATTTAATTTATGGAATATTTATGTGAATTTGTTTATACCTGACAGATGAGCCCCTACAAATCAGATAAGTAATTTAAAAATCACTTTCTATACTCTGGAGTAATCTCTTTAAGTGCCCATTTTCTCTTTATCGATAGTTAAGCTTTTCTTTATCTCATCTAACATGTTTTCTTTGTACCTACACTTCACATCGTCTTTATAGATTTAATAGTAAGAATCCTTTCATATTAAAGAACTCAGCAAATAGACTGTGTCCCATCTACTATTTGGATTCACTTGCGGACCTGTGTATACTCCACCTTTTAGTTCAGAGGTTGCTTTCACAATTGTTTGAGCTTCTTGAGAAGTTCTGTGTAACCAAGTTATAACACAGCCTGCAGACTTGTAAATATTGCCAAGTTCTTAAAGTTAATTAGCATTTGCCTAAACTCAAATGCAAATGCTTGGTTGTGCTTTAGGCGTTTAAACCCATAAATGTTAAAGATAATACATTAGGTGGCAGAATATAAGTGAGTGTATACAAATAAAATTGGAAGCTCGTTTCATAGTATAAAAGGAGGTTATATTAGATTTCTGAATTATCTGCCTGATATGATCGTTTTGCTTAGTTTCCCTTCAAGTACATAACGGTCTGGTGAACAGCCAGTTAGTACTGTTTGCTACTCTGGTCTCGTTACTCCTGGTGTTGCTTAGGACTTTCACACTAAGTTCAAGACAGCCATGTTGCAGCAGAATCCATTGAAAAACAGAAAGTCTATTACTCTTTTGTAGTAAATTCACTGAAACTGCTTAAAAAGTGAGTGGGATGATTTTGGTGCAACTAAGCATCTAACTTTGATAATAAATGTTGTGATTTGACAGACAGACACCTGGATTTCAAGAAGTGAGATACGATGTGCTGGTGCCTACTGATTACATAGTGATTATTTAAATCCTTGTTTGTTGTTGGGAGCTGTTTACTGAACACAGCAGCTCATCAAGAAGAGACTTCCAATCTGAACAAATAAATCCTGTAATCCTAATGGCAAACAAAATGTTACAGAAATAATGAAAGACTTTAAGGAGGGTGTAGGGGCTAAAGCATGGATGAGTAATTTTGTCAGTGCATACATCCTTCACTTGTGCCTGTCAGTAAATTTTCAGGGACCAAGCAAGTTAATGTCAGGGCAGCAGTTGTACTGATAACAAGATACTACATAAAGATAAACATAATTACAACCATGGATCTGTGCATTTGAAAAAAACCCGAAACCCCCAAACCCTAATTATGATAGTAGTATGGTTTTAATAATGCATGGAGCTATTCCAGAATAAGCAAGAATCTATTACTACTCAGGAAAACTGTGTTTTACTTTAGTTATGCTTGGTTTTATCCAAGCATACTGAAACTACCTCAGAAAGAGCTGTGGGATCTGAAGAGCCATTTGACCTATGATGAGAAGAAAAAACAGGAATCCAAAAATTTGCTTTGTGGCTTCCTTGGCTTTAACAAATCAAAGGAAATCTCACATATAAAATGGCATAAATATATTTACCCTACTACCTTGGAGAAATGGATACATAAAACTATGCAGACAAAGCTTATGCAGATCTGGGAAACTGGGAAGTAGAAGTAATCTATATTTTTGTTATTGCAGTTGGCAGGCATACATACCTAAAGGGGTGTTTGGATTTTCTCAACTACATACCAAAATTTCTTCCTTTACAATCCTCCTCTGGATAAACTGAAATCCCTGGAGATTTTATATGAGCAAGTGTGTAGTAAAGAATTTAAAGTAAAATACCTTTTCTGCATTGCCCTGAACTGAGCTAGAGGAAGACTAGAACATTCCAGGGACCTTATGTGACATACCTAGTGTATGACATCCTGTACTGAAAGTTTTGGCCACATTACTAAACCCAAGAATGGACTTTTTATGATCTGAGTACGAAGTGTCACTTCAATGGCTCAGAATTTTGTTTCACAGTTGTATGCTATGTATAATAGCAATTTTACCAGAGTAAACAAGTACAAATTCTGGTCCATGGTGCAAATAGTAGGCTTGATCAAAAACGTGTCTCTATTCTTCTTGGAAAACTTTTTTTTTTTTTAAATATGAGAATTCTTTATTGAAAACAGAAAGCGAAATATTTATTTCAAGTTGCTCCAATATGATTTACAATGTCTGAGTTTATTTAACCAAACCAAGAGGTTTCACCTTGGGAAAACCTGATGTTAAAAACTGTAGCTTTAAATTTTTGGGGTTTTTTTCTAAACTGTGTCTTTCTAGGGCCCAACTGTGATTTTCCCATCATTTGAAGTGCAAATAGCTCATACCGCATTCACCTCAATGGGTCAGCCTTTCCTGTCTGTATGGCAGCAGAGATTACTTCAGGGACTTTTTGCAGTACAAAATGGAACTGTTGTTGGAAAGCAGTTAAGAGGAAGCATGTTGCTTTGTGAGAACAGGGGTGTTTGGCTCCTAAAATACAGTTCTTACGAAGTTTTGTGACAGCTTACAAGGATCATATTGAATAATGAACTGAAGTCAAGCATTTGCTTGTAGGACTGCTGAGATGTTTTGCTTCAGTTAAAAGACATTTGTTCATATTTCCTAGCAAAAATCTTCTGGTTTTGACTGAATATTATAATTTTTTTTAATACTCTTTGCTTTCGAGTTTTTGTGTTGGTGTTTTTTGTTTGTTTTGGTTTTTTTTGTTTTGTTTTTTACCCAAAGAAGTCATAATTATACATGGAAATAACATATTACTATTTGAAAACTATATTTTTAAGAACCTTCCCACACATAAACTATTTCTGATGAAAAGAAACTGTTTTGGTCTATTCTTTCTACTATCATAATGAACAGTTTTGCAGCAGTATTCACACACAAGCATGTGCAAACATGTACAGCCCTAGCTGGCTGATATACTCAGAGAAAGTCCAAGCATTAAAGATAAGCCATTACATTTTACTGTGTGTTGTAAAAGACTACAACCATTTCTCAGCACAATAAAAAGAGAAAAGTGCAAATGTGTTTTGTATTTAACTTTTGAAGTTTTCAGCTTGTTCTGGACAGAAGACACTTAATAAGTTGTTACTGTTCTCAGCTATATCCAGCCCTATCTCCACATTCCCACGAAGAAAGTAGTGAGAGGAAAGATGAAAGCTCTCTTTCTGGGGAGCTGGAAGATGGAAAGGGTCCATAATGTGATGAGAATAGTGACCCTCCATATTAGCTTCTCTGTGTGAGAAGAATGAAGACTGTTTTCTTGGCCCTTTGTCTTGCATCCCCCTCTTCTTCCTTGGTGGTGGAAATCATCCAGCTCTCATGTCCCAGCAGCCCCTGGCAGGGGGGAGGAATTGCTCTGGCTTCTTTCTGTGTTAAGTTCCTTGTGAATTACACTCAGATTTGATAGGAATTCTCTGTCCCTTGGGAAAAAATGCATGTTATTGGAGCAAGTTTGCACATGTGCTGGTTTAGAGAGTTTAAAATTATTGTTAACTGTTCACAAGAAGTCATGAACAAGAAAGAAAGGTAACCTTTTATAAACTGATACAGCTCTTAACAGCTCTTTCAATGAGTCCTCATATCAGAGGAGATTTAAATAAAGAAGAGTGAGACTCCTGATGGGATAAACTTTTTCTTATGTCTTTGAATTACAGGTCAGGCTTTGCTTATAACAATGAAAAAGAAGTCAGAGCAGGTATTGACTTCACAATGATGCAGATAAGGTTTGTGTACTCATGCAGACATAAATGAGAATTCAAAGCCAGACACCATCTCACAGTTGGAAGAAATGGAAAATTAAACCTCTCATTATTGCATTGGAAATTATAGGATTATATCTATCACCCATAGCATATACCAAATGTTGTAGCCAGCTTTGCTGAGTGGATTTGCAAGACTCTGGAAAGTAGATATTTTTACATAGTAGTTAAAGAAGGAAATAGTAATTGCAAGCTGTTTTTTTATCTTTGTGACATATATATAACTTACAGTTTTCTTAAAAGGAGAAAAACTATCTCTCCAGCCTCATCTGCTCTATAAGTTAGAGTGCACTGCAGACTAAAGGAGCAGCTTAATGAAGATCATATCCTTAAACATCTGCATCAATTCTATCAGTACATCAAATCACTGCTTCCCTTAGATGTATTTCACCTGACCCTATTCTTACTGGCTTGACATAGTATTTAATTTTCAATTCTTAATATCATCTATGCTGTCAGTTTATTTAATAAACATTTATTAGTAATCTAATTCAACATGGGGATGTTTAAAACTGAAAAAGTTCTGCTTTTTTTTTTCTTTTTCACTGCTATCATAAGTTGTCTTCAAAAACATAAATTATATAGGAAAGAAAAAACCCAACAGTAACATTTAGCACAGCAGCACAGAGGCTGTTGAGCATTTTTCTTTGACTTCTTGACACAATAAAAAAACCTTCAAGTTTTTTTCCACTGGCACTTACAAATATTCTAGAATTAATGTGTATGTCTGAGGAAGAGAAGAACTTGATCTAAGTGTTTACTTTTACCATTTTGGATCCTTATCCGTTACAAATTTGCCTCCAAACATGATGGGCTATGAAGTACGGCCATGTCCAGATGTAGCAGGTATTTCAGGTTTCTCAGGCATTCAGGTTCAGTGAATGGAAGGAATTGTTAAACTAAATAACAATTGTTCTTATTGTACTAAATAAGAACAAAAGCCCCAGTGAAGTATTCCCTTACTTAGAAGCAGCTTTGTGTTTCAATCTCCTTATTCAATTACATCATGGGACAATATGCAGGAGACACTGAGCTGGAATCACTTTAATCAAATAAGGAAACCGAAAAGGACTTCTCCTCTCAGTATCATTTCATTGAGACTAATACTGTTAATGTCTATAGTGTCCATATCAAAGAATCTGGATTGATTTAATAATTTCAGGCAAGCTTATAGAGAGGATCGTCAGTACATGTCCATCAGCATATGTTAATAGAGATCACTGCCCTCATACTGACTTACATCAGCCCAGGGTTCACCTGGTAACTTCAGACCCCAACCCTCTCAGTAAGTTTCTGGATGAACTCTGGCTGATTCACTATGCAATAATCATGAAAGGGAGCATGAAAAGATGTAGTATACACTGTTTCCCATGTGAGAGCTGGCTGCCCTTTGCCAGGTGAAAGGCGACAAGAGACTGTCATTGCCCTTGCCCTCCACAGTAGTGTTGGTGCCTCTGCTGCCAGCACAAAACTGGACCTGTTTCTGTGCTCAGGGAACATGGAGGGCTGCCAAGAGCTGATGACTGCCCAGGGTAAGTGATGACTAGGAGTGCAGTGAGGTAAGGAAAAGCTTCTTGGTCTTCCTCCTCCTCTAATACACTCATATGTGGTCAACCATGATGTGGACTGAGTACAGTGTTTGAATCAAGCCAGATGCACTAACCCTTAAATCTGCCTGTGATAAGGTGAGAGAGAAAGAGCTGTGGTTGCCCCAGTTTGGCAGTACTGGCTTAGTGTTTACACAAAAAGTGCTGCATTTTTATAAACGTAATGGATTGGTTTAAGTCATTGCTATAATTAGGCCTTCGGTGATCCTAATTAGGGGTTTGTCAGCTAATGCAGAATGGCATTTGAGAACATGTGTGTAGGATGTGAATGACAAAGCATAGAGGCTTTGTTTGCAAATCTGTTAACAAGCGGAGGGGATTTTTGTCTGCAACATGCCTTCTTGGCAAGCCGCGTGCTCAGTGACAGTGATGGCATGAAACGGGGTCTCACTCCTAGTGCTCAGTCTTCCTTTGTTCAAAAGATTTCTGTTGCCACACCAGGGGAGAAATGAAAACACACACACTTATCAAGCCACTGTGACATATCAACAGCAAAGGTGAGATTGAATCTCACCTTCTGGTCAGATCATCTGACCAGAATATCATCAGAAGAGATAGCCAAGGACCTCCAGGTGTCAATTGTCTGTCAAAGTGTCTGGCTGATGGCAGTAAATGGCAAATACATCCTCAGAAATACACATCAGTTCTTGAACAATTTGCTAAGGGGAGCAGGTCATGAATGACTTAACTATCACTGGTAGTGATCTGCAATTATTACCTCATTAGGCTGCGTTCTGTTAAAGCCACCCCCTGGGAGAAGCAATGAAGTCAAGGGCACATCTTGGACAGATCTCCCCCTACAGACCTCTCTGTGGGATTACCTTTGTGTTTAGCCTCGCTGTTGAAATAATCAATTACGTTCATCTTCTAATTAATGAACTAGTATCCGTTTCATAGAACATGCTCATGCCGTAATTACCTCAATTGTGTTACCAGTGGAGCACTTGGGGAATGAACGTGCATAGAGTGCTGCAGAGCTTGAATTGCATGCTGTGGGGAGGCAAATGGAATGTTTCCTCTGCAGTTGAGTGGACACATTTTTGATGAGAAAATACAGAAGAATCTGGTCAAAATGCCACTAATGAGACTTTTTTTTCTGCTTATGGTGCATTAACCATCTCTTTTATGATGAGAATTTATTTGTGTTTTAGTTTAAGCATTTGTCATAACTGCAGGAGAAAGTCTATTCTGAACTGTAGAAAAAGTCTGCAATGCACTCTGTGTAGAGAAAGAAAAAAGTATTTTGCTTCCTTCAATTTTTTTAATACTATGCTGTCAAATATTTTTGTGTATAAGATTTTGAAATTCCGTAGTATCTAGACAATCTTTAATAAAAAGTGTAATATCAATATTAAACATATCTGAATAGAAGCTCTATGAGGGGTGAACTAGATGGAGAGGCTGATCACTTGGAAAATGATACTTCCATTTGAAATGAGTTTACCTAATAATATTTTAGACCTTACATCAATTAAATTCTATATTGGAAATCAGAAGAAAAAAAAAGGTATATCTAAAACTCTATTAAAGCCAAGTACAAATGTCACAATGAGTTATTGGGGCAGTTCTTTAATTGTAAATTAACCTGGCTCCACTGAATTACTAAAGGACCTAGCTCTTTAAGTTCTAGTTATAAGAATAGCTTTTCTATGTTTCTCCTGGAATCTGGGAATAATATACAGATTTATTTCAGTGAATCAGGACATACAGCAATGCAAGGTAGCAAAGAAGGTCAGTAGGGGGCTCTTTGTACATAAAACTAAATGCCTAGGCTCTTACTACACTTTTGTCAAACTGTGGGAAAAAATGAACAGAGGATTTGTTTTGTGTGGGTTTTTTTGTTGGTCTGCTTTGTCAATTCACCCCCATTTATTTCCTTGTTATCTATTGAACACCTTAGTTTAAAATTTGCATTTCAGTGGGTTATACAACTGATATTTATTTGTAGAGCATGTCTTTGCTACTGATTGTCTGGTGGAGGAATGTTGCTGTATGCTTAACAAATTAGTGTTCTGTTATGTGGATGATGACAAAAAATATCTGCTTTATATATTTACAGTTTTAGAGCAAACAAGAAGAAAACCATTAATAATTTATGCATATGGTACTCAAAGTAAGTTATCATATTCCATACTCCAGAGGAGAGGCAGCATGTAATAATTTTCTAGCAATTAAAGTAACTATTTCTTACTTTGGCTTCCTCATCATTTGTGTGTCCAATTTCAGCCTGAAGCAGATTTTAGTGGTTGTGCTAAAAAATTCTCAAAGTGGCTGTGATGAAGACACTGACAAACAGAAATACTGGCATTGCCCAGTTACAATGCAAAAGTTACACATGAGAAGTAATATAAATCATTATGCAGCGGTTGCAAGTCAGCTGCCAAATGATTGGGTTTGAAAGAAAATTCTGTATGTGCAGCTTATTCCAGACTTTTCCTCTTCAATATTTCTTTTACCTGTCAGTAAAATCTCTCACTTGCCTTGTTGTGAGAGTATCAATATTGAATTAATAGACCTCTGTTCCCATGGGGACAGAAGTTTCCTGAAAGGTTTTTGGAGTGGCCCAGCTGTACCAGTGCTTTGTAATGGTGTCCACGTCTAGATGTGTGTTTGCTTTAGCAGCAACATGCACAAAGACAATACTTTAGAAACTTGTGCTGGCTTGTGCTCTCCCTCTTCCTCCTAGATCTAACAGGTCAATCTTTCTCATGAAGATGCATGCGAATGCTCTGTACAGAGTTGTGATAAATTACAGCTGTGTAGTTAATTAAATTTATGATAGCTACCTTTGACCTCCTTTTATATGCCTTACTTACTAATCGCCTTTCTTCTGGGATCACTTCTGCTGAACAGCTTCCAAGATTTCCACATTTTTAAACTGGTCTGCTAGAGGTGTGCATGAATATACGATGCTATTGAAGGAGGCGTGAGGCAGAGACCTCATCAAGGAGAAATATTTCACTGGTTTGGAAAATTTTACTTGAATAGAGAAAGAGGAGGAAAGTTACAGCACTGAGCAGCACTAGATTAATGTCATCCCATTTCAGTGGTGCTTCCTTTTATTGACTATATTGTGATAGTGGTGTGCTCATACATAGACATATATCTGATCAAGATTAGGATACGATGGTCAAATCTTTACTCCATTTTGATCCAATTCTGGATTCAGATATTAGATGAAAAATCAGTGAAGTCAATCACTGTGCTACTCCCTCTCCCATGTCCCCATACCAACACTTCCATCCTCAACACAGAATTGTGAAAAGGAGTCCATATAAACTCACTGAAAGTGTCAGCTCCAGGAAATTGTGCTTCTTCCTTTCATGAGCCTGTGAAGATAAAAATACTATCCCACCACCATCCATTAAATGCATTCTCTATATATAGAGAATATATTAGAATGATACTACGGATATTGAATTTATCTTCATGAGATGGGGATGGTCTCATCAGTCATGAGTGTCACAACTAAGCAAAGACACAAGTGAATAATGAAGCCACCCTTATCGAGTACAGATGAATTCAATTTCCTCTGCACTATAATGTCATATTTGATTCAGTGAACTATAACATCTACTTTTTATTTTTTAAGTTGCCCATGGGTTCCATCTTTTTCTCATTCTCCCTTTCTAAAGCTGTTTTGACAATGCATTTTTCTGCTTTTATGCATCCTGCATGTCTTTTTCCTCTGTCTGACATAACAACTGAGTTGAATTCATAAATGGCATACAGAGAATGAAAACACTTACCCTGTTAGATGCCTAAATTCCCTGCCTCTACTAGCTTTCCTGAAGGACCTATCTCTGGGAATTATTCTGAAAAAACCCTAAGCACAGAAGTGCAGGGCAAGGATAAACAGGCTTGTTATGGGATAACTGTAAGATTGTATTCTCTTATGATTTCTGAAAAAGTGTGAATGAGTCTGTCCATCTTGATGGACAGAGTACTATGAGAGAATGAACTGTAGGAGTGGTCTTAGTATTAAGCAACCACAACTGCTGTGAACACAGGCTGAGAAAAGTAAACAAAATATGTACAACACTATGCAGCAGGACTTCATATGCAGAAGAGTCCAGGAAGCAAAAATTGCTGTGGTCTTCCTCTTACTTTAACAGTCTTTAATATAAGAAGAGCTAAACAGAAAGCATGATCCTCTCCACACCACAAGCCCCCTGAGCTTTTCCCTAGAAAACGGTCTTACTGTGAGCTGCCTATCAGCCTGCCAGTAAACTGCTGTTTCAGGATGCTTTGGATGCAATGGGAATAAATGCCACTTGCACAGCTCTGCCACAGCTGGGCATTAGTCACTGCAAGAAGTAAAGAGGGACAAAGCATATTTGAACCCTTTCACACTGTTGAAGTTGTGCCAACATGCTGCCTGCAGACAATACCATATTTGTTTTCAGGCAATCTAACCATTCACATAATCCTACAAAATTGACGTCTCTGCTTAGACAGAAGAATGTGCAAGTTAAGCTACCAAGGGCAGAGCATAATGCTGTCCCTGGGAAGAGCTCTTCCTGGCTGGCACAGCACCTGTCACAGTGGAGACATGGCCTCTGTCTCAGTTTCCCAGAGCTTGGTCTAATTTTTCCTCCTTGCAATAAAAAGAAAAAAACCCACAAACATATTGCATGAGCAATGCAGCTGCTGAATCGACTCTGGACATGGTGCTATTTTGTACCTAGAGTGTATATTCTGTATTGCGTAACACAGAAAAGGGCACAATAGCTCAATTTCAAGCTAATTATAGTGGTAGAAGATTCTATGGGAATGCCTCTCCAGGTTTTACCAATAAACTCCTTAGAGAAACAAGGAAACGCATTCACATTATATTTACCTAATAGATGTGATTCAGTCTATTAGATGAGATATGAAGTAAATTAAATTCCATGGCAGGTGAGCACCCTGAGGGTACTGTAGTTTATAACACTACATTAATATTCCATAAGACCACTGCATGAGCTTAGTACAGCTAACTTCAAAATTACAGGCCACCTGCAGAATTTTTTCTGGTTGGTTTCTTAGTCAGTGCTGCAATCATAGATAATTTAACATAAATATTAAGTAAATAATTGGTTCGGAATATTTCAAGGTTATGGACATAAATCTCATTCCCATTACAGGAATACAAACCACAGAAATATAAGGTTGTACTTAACCTGGCAATTTTAGTTTCCAATAGGCCATATTCCATTTTTTGAAGTTACTAAAGCTGTAGAAGAATTACTGTGGAAAGGGGATACTCATTCAGAGCTCCATGTAAAAAATTCTCAGGCTGATGAAATTATTGCAATGAGCACTACCAAAATTTTAGGGTACATTTGTATAGATTTAGTCATCTGAATATAGACTGAAGGGTTTTTGTTATGTTTTGTGAAAGAATGATTTCTGGAGCTGAGTACTATCTGAGGCAGTAAGAAAGAGGTAGCAGGTGTGGCTCATTGTGACATCTGTGGCTATGTGACGCTTTTTAATTAGCTGCCAGAAGCTTACTAGTTACAGGTTAACCAGAAGTAATCATCACAATAACTAGGTGGTCTCTTAGGCAGAAAAACACATCTACATTTTGAAGGAGGTAAGTGCTTTTTCTAATGCAGTTCTCTAGTGTCAGAGCTTGGGAATGAGAGCAGGATCTACTCTTAGATGTCAGACTTTTGGCTGTCTCAAAAAAAATCCTAGCCGCTCCTAACAGTGATATTGGGAATAAGTCCTCAAGGTACTATGTCTATTGTGTGCATTTTCTAAACATCAGCAGACCTTCAGTTTGATTTTTTTAATATATATTCTGTTTTCATTTTTTTTTCTGACTGCAATGTGTCTGTGTAGTTTGATGCCATTGTGCCTAAGTTGTCCTTAAGTACACAGGGAAGCGTGTATTTTAATCTTTGCTTTGGACTGTAAGTTGGTTTAATTAGCCTTCCGTTGCTTTCCAGATCATTCTGAAAACATTTGCTCTCTGATATTATTGACAAATTGTAAGAGGTAGCTGAGGAAGAAGACCTGTGGGTATTTCTCATGGACTAGACAATGCCTCTTCATGCAAAATTTGGTCTGAAGAAGTAACCTTAACACCACTTGTCACAGAAAAAATGGCAATCAGAGAATTTGCTATCAGAGTTTGGATCTGTTGACTTTTAACCTGTTGCTCCTTTACTACGTATAGCACCTTACTAGATATTGCAATTGCTTTGAGTTTAGCATGATTTTTCTGTACTCTTTTTATTTCATACCACTAAATGTTGAATGTCAACAAGCTGTCTTTTTAAGTGACTCCAGTAGAAGATGTTTGCAGTGGATATCTGCTGCCTATTCCCTTACTGCATCGGGGAAATTTTCCACAGATACAAATTTGGGATAGCAGATCTCCCTCCCTTCTTTTCTTTTTAAAGGCAAGTATGAAGAGACATTGGTTTTGGAGGGGAAGGCCATGCTTTGAGTCTTCTAGTCATGAGAGCAAAATCCACCAGAAACTGTTGTTAAGACAACATCTGAATATTTAGCAACTTAAGCAACTATAGGGAATGTTGCTTAAGAGTAACTGAAATGGATTAAAAAGGAGTCAAAATCCACTGAGATCCTGACAAAAAATCTGAGAATTTTTTCACTGTCATTTCTCATACATGTAATAAATGTTGTTCTTCTTGTGTGCCCAGAAGTGAGGGCATATAAGTGAGCTCTTAATTATAAAGTGATGTATTGATTTGTACATAAATTCTCTCTCAGAATTGAGATATACTTGTGTGGGGATAGTGCTTAAAAACACTTGCATATGAAAGTGTGAATGAAACCCAAACTGAGATGAGGAGAACAAGGTAGAAAATGAAGGTAGAAGAAGGATATAAAAAGAAAGCAGGGATTATCTTGCTTATACTGATAATTTTCTCTCCTAATTTTCTTATGAAGGTACTAAAATATGCCTTGATAACATTTTTCTGTGTCAGCTAACGTTCCTCAATTTGCACTTTGATTCTGTGTGGATTCACACCCACTATTAAAGTTTCATGATTGAACAATTTCAGTAGGGAAAAGTCTGCTCTATTAAAGTGCATAGAAGTTCAATAGCTGAAGTCTAAGGCAGACATATGAGGTAATATATAGTGTAACTTTTTCTATATTCGATTCTTCTTACTACACCCTAGAGATACCAGGAGACAATGGAGACACTGTGTAATGAAAGACAGAAAGTGTGTGTAAAAGCATTGTATGGTGAATAAATTAAAGCATTTAGTCATAAGGCTAATAATAGGAGAAGTGAGAAATTAAGAAGTATAAGCAAGGGGGACAAAACATCAAGCAGAACAAATGGTTATAATAATTTTCAGACATGTCAGCTTGAATCAACTAAGGTAAACGTTCAGAGCCTCAGTGCATGCCTGGACTAGGCAAGCACTGCCACAGAGTATTATAAAATGGAAAGGAGTCATAAACTGTTGGAGAACAGAACAGGAGTATGCGTCTGATCATTTATAATCTTTTAATCAAACATGGAGCTCATAGCTTGGAGTCTGGTAGTTTTGGAGAGTACTTTGTCTGTGTATTCATAGACCATTCATAATGCAGTGAGTCATAAAATGCTCTCTCACTTTCTTGCTTCAGTGGTTTCAACAGCTTCCTCTGGGACAAATTTCTCTAATAACAAGAGGTAATTCAATTTTGCTCTTTTCTCAGTCCTAAGCAAACAGTTCTGACTGTTGTGACTTACCAGATTTGTGGAGGTTGTGCAGGGAAGACATAACAGAAGTTACCGGATGCCCTGTTGAACTGTAAAGCAACTGTTGTATGGACTGTCATAGATATTGATACTTTCAAAACCTAAAGGCATTGCTGTGCTTTGTGGCACAGTGGGAGTGGTGCACTCTTTTGCTATGTGTGACAGGAACAGCGCAAGGAAAGGGCTCTAGAGGGGCAGCACCACTTCCCTGCCTTCCTCTCCCTTCTGCAATGGTGTTACTCATAAATCTTACCACTAAGTGTGTTTCTTGCTGATTTTAGGATCTAATGAACAAATAAGCTGCATAAAAACACTCTTCATTCCAACAGTTGCTTTCCTGCCACAGATATAAGGCTTCAGCCAGTAGTAGTGTGAATCGGGGGACAATTTGTTTCGGTGTTCACATACAGATTTAGTTTGGATTTTATACATCCCTTGAAATTTGCAAGGCTGGAATTTAATTTAGTTTGTAAAATTGTTGAGTTTGTAAAGAATACCTTGAAATGTTTTCCTTATCCATGTCTTAAATTTTTTTCTTATAACTGTTTCAGAGAGAAAATCATATTTGTCTGGTTTTTACTAATAATGAGCACTTACAGACTTGAATTTGTATTACTGCATAGAGAATGAACATGAAAATTGATTAAGAAATTGAGTAAACTTGTATCCTGTTCTGTAAGAACCAAACACTAATTTATTTGGGTTAATTTAAAAAAGAAACAACAAAACCCCCAGTGAATGAATTTTCTTTGCAAAATTTCTTGAGCTTTTCTCTGATGCCTCACCCTTTTAGAAAGGCTACCAGTGAGATTTGTGTTGTCAGAGCAAGTATTTTCTTCCTGGAGCTCTTTTTCACTCTAACCTGTGAATTTGAGGCTCATCTGCAGGCCGCATGGTGCCAAAGCTCTGGTCCTGTCTTGTACTGACTGGGGATTTCCCTTCAAGTGAGGGTTTGACAAAGAGCATCCTTACTACTCCTGAGGATTTCCTGGTTGAAGAGGTTCGAACCTCTGTTTGAACTATTATTTTTAACATTCCAAAGCATCTGTGTTCACTTAAGATTTTCCTATATTTTCCTTTTTTCTTCTCTAGATGGCAGTGTAGCACTTTTTGTGCCACTGAGAGCCTCATGTTTCTGTAAGATTTGTATTAGCTTAGTAAGCTAGCAATAGATATATCTTATTATGTGTACACAGTACTAGCTGCAATGGCTCCCCTGCCACTCAGCTGTGACTCTCGCCCCTTGCTTGTATCGCCCCTCCTTTCTTGTCTTCCTTCTGTCCTCACCTCACAGGCTCCATCTCCTGCTCCTGCCATTCTTATCCCAGCAGCTAATTTTTTTTGCCTGCATCAGATGAGGATAACTGTTCAAGAGACAGCCTTGACTTCCATTTTTTTCACCCTTTTTGTGACACTGGTCCAAATCTTGGCTTTCACAGTCTTACATTTCCACTGGTTCCTTCATCCTCAGATTACTGATTTCATATCCATCCCTTCTGTAGGTTCTCTTCCTTTTTTCCTCCCCCCCTCTTCTTTTTCCTATAAAGGCTAATAGCATATATTTCCAGTTATTTAAAGACAGTTGCACTGCATCAGACTAGTGTCTACCTATTAGTCTACTTAATAGTGGTGAATTGGGAATGCTGAGAGAAAGAATGTTAGACAAGTGGTGTATGAATTCCCTTCAGGTGGCACTTGAGACTTTAAAGATTCCTCGAGTCAAAGGTTGCTGTGTATTGTTGCATCTGACCATTTTGATGGAGATTTCTTCTATCAGTAGTGGAATTTGTTCCAAAATTAAGTTATGGAACCTGCCTAAACAGTTCTTAATTTTCAGATGCTTCAGATTTTCTTCTTGATAATTGTGAATAACTGTTATACTTAATTTGGGGGGGAGGGGGGTGGAGGGATGAGGTACAGTGAAGTGCACTGTGTAGCAGAGTTGTGTAATGATGCTGTCTGTTTTGTTCATTTTTCCTTTCCTATTGATCCCAAGCGATCCATTTTATTTTTTACTCTGTTGCTGAGTATTAAGATGATTTTTTTTGAGATGAGTACAAGATCTCTTTTGAAGTGGTAAAAGTTAATTTGGAATGCATTGTTGTGTCTACACTGTGTGGTTCTTTCCCTCTCTTGTTCTTAGCTTTGTAATTATGGACACTGGTTTTAATTTGGTGTGTTATTACCACTTCACTTAGAAACAGGATATGTCCTGCATCTCTTCATAGTCAGTTTACAAGTGAAGTGAGTAATTTTGAGTAGTCAAAATGCCCCATTCATGAATGTGTTGAGGAGCATTAGTTTTAGCACAGAAGACTATCATTGGTTACCTTCCTGAAATGTGAAAATTGATCATTTATTAATAATTTCATAGCCCTTAACTAGTAAT
>JAOXXN010000446.1:79688680-79710228 GCA_026770055.1 Myrmophylax atrothorax | reverse complement strand
TAGAGGAATTAATTTTCCTTATAAACAATTCTTATAGTTGCTTAATTATCTGTCTTTTAACAATATCACAATATATTAAGAATGTAAATATAGTTTTGACTAATTCTTCCGCATTAAATTTTTATATAATTAAATATCTAATATCTCAGACAATAGACATTTATGCAGTTCCAGATTATTTTATTTCTTTTATTTATTCTCTGTACAATAGAACTTAGCAGAGGTGATGCACCCATGTAATTATAAGCATCTTTATTGTGGATTATATAAAAAATTTTTCCACTAATGGAACTCTCATGAGTTACAAGGCCAGACTAAGTACAATCTTCTAAATTCTCTTCTCTCCCATTTGATTTCAAAGCTCCTAGAAGACTGAAAAATAGCTTAACTCTCCAGGATGCTCCAGGACCCAGCTTTCCTGGTCATTCACAGACATTTCCACCCAGGATACTCTCTGAAGCAAATCAATTGTTTGTGGTCATATTCACCCAGGTGTTTAAGAACATTCTGGGCAACGTGGGTAAGGCTAAAAAAGCTTTGGGTTTCTCCACTATGTGAAGACTTCCAGCACCATCCCTGAAAGTCTTTGTGCTCAGACACCTCTGTTCTCCCTCATGATACACTTTGACATGTGTAGCATATGTATCAAACTGTAAAATCCCTCTTCTGGTAAAATGTAATGCAGCCCTCCTATAATTTCAGCCATTTGGACCTGAAGAAGTAAACATCAAAACAATACTATACTGGTGGCATGCAAGCACCCTCTGGGACTCATGGAAAGGTTGTAAGGAAACCAAGGAAAAGCACTATATGTTAAAAATGCAGTCAATGTGCTCCAGCAGCAGCTGGGTGTGGAAAGCAAAGATGATAACTAATAGGCTGCAGTTCACCTAAGGACCAGAGGTCTTTGTTTGGACTGGACTTCAAGTTTTCCAGGTGGTGATGAAAAGGCACAACTGACTGATTGCATGATTTTTTGTTTACTTACTCTGATAATAATGCAGTTCCATTTTTAGAGCTTGCTTAAGTGTATGATTCCTTAGCAAACCGATAGACCGTGGGTGTAAATGATGACGAAGAAGAAGGTTTCTCCTCTCTGATGGTTTTCAAATTCTTTTTTTTTGTACAAACAGGAGCTGATCTTTCTTAAAATATTTATAAACAAAAAATAACAGTGAAGTCATTGTTTAAGAGGTGCAAAGGTACAGCAACAACAGCTCAAACACTGTGTTACATTTTGGATTCTGAAATGTAGAGGCCTGTTTTGAGAACCAAGTTGTTTGCCATTGGCATTGTTATTTACATCCATTTGTGAAATGAGCCCTTAGGAGGTTAAAATATAATTACCCAGTTACTTGTTTGGTGGGAAAAAAAATCAAAAAACTCCCACAGGGGACACTACAATATCTTACCAAATCATCTGAAAAAAGTTTACTTCTTCATTTTCAGTGAGCTATGTTTATACAGTGATATTCATAGAATTGCTCAGTAAGGGCATATGAACTTCTTGAGAAGAAAGTATAGATAAATAGCTGATTTGATATTTCAGTGTATATCTCTGCCTGTTGTTGGTTTTGAGTGGAAGAGGATTAAATGGAGAAATAGAATATGTTCTGGGAGGGGCAGAGAGCAAAATATGATAGAACATTTCAATGTATCAGCAGTAACTGCTTGAGATCAGTTATATCAGCAGTAATGTGAAATATTTTGCATCCTCTTATTGCTTATGTAAGAAAAAAGACTTATTCTTCAAAGATGTGAGAGCACCATCTGTGGCAGTAATGTGGGAATGGAATTTGTGAGAAGACATCATGTTCCCGTCTGTTTTCAGAGAAGCTTAAACAATGGCCAGATTCTCCAAATGGCTTCTGCTGTATGAACTTGTGAAGGGGTTTACAATGTTTTATGGCTTCTGCATCTGAAGTTATGCATGCAAGTCCAGAACAATGGTCTGTCAAGTGCAGCCACCTCTGTGCACAGATGTGTTTGCACTGGAGGGCACAGGCACCATCAAAGGTCTCCTGTGGCAGCTGAATTTCATGTTGGTTGTTTACAAAATCCTATATATGCTGGAGCAGAGAGCAACTCAATTCTTTGTCAAACTCTTCCATTTCCGAATGTTGGCTTCAGGGTGTTTTAGATATTTTCAAGAATAAAATGTGATAATTCCAGGTTATCTTCTTGTGGTACCTTCATCTATTTTTGTATCATTAAGTTGTTTTGTGGCATTTGTGGTTTTTTCCCAACAAGTTGTATAGTCTCCAACCTGTCTGACTAACTGTGTAATGTAGCACTGATCGAGGCCTTTATTTTTTTTGCTCACTTTGCTGTGTCCCTCGTTGTGATGTTGGCTTTCAGGGAAACTGAGGAGGGCATACTTTTTATTAGGGACTGTTTGGCTAAAGAGCAAATAGAGAGGCCATTTATCCCTGACGTTCACTAGTCTGGCAATTACGCTTCCTTTTGGTATTGTGGTGGAAAGGCATTTGTTGATAAATAAATGAAAATAAAATGATTTTTTTTTTCTCCTGGAAATGCACCCAGAACTTCAACAGCCCCCAAAGTCCAATGACTGTGGCCAACTCTGCCATTTACCTGCAGCCTGGCTGATCATTTCCCAAGTCCAATGGGAGCAGTTTGTAATTTATTTTCTCACTAGTTTTTGCCTTGATGTATCATACTGTAGCTGGGTACTCCTTTAAATTAGTGCCTGTGAACCAGTGAGTGAAATCCTTCTAGCAGACATCAGTTTATCATCTTAATGAGTATCCCCCCCAGCCTAGGCGGGGTATGGTGTGAGTTCCAGTACAGTACTTCTCCACCAGTAGATTTCTCTTGTGAAAAGGAAATTCTCAGGAGAGAGATGGAGAAAAGTATTTGAGTCCTAAATCACCTGTAGATCCTTGGGAGACTTGTGCGAGAGGCTTGCTGTGTCCTCTCTGCACTGCAGGGGCAGACTTCAAGAAGGCAGCCCAGCCATTGCTCTTAGCGCAGTTTGAGCAGCACAGTTTGACCAGGCATCAGAACAGGCCTTCTCTGGTTTGCTGAACTGGGGGTATGAAATAATCTTTTTTTTGTAATTAAAAACTATATATCTCGTGTTTTCACATCAAAAATGCACTGTCAATAAACAGTTTTGATTGGAAGGCATGCACGTTTTATCTAGTAAATCCAAAGAGGAGTTTTAAAAAATGTAGTTTCAAGTGAATGAGAAAAAGAATAAATGGTAGTATCGCGGTCTGGTAAAGGTAAGAGTGAAAAGGAAAGAAAAGCTGAAAGACTTTACAGTGTTTACACCATTTTCTCTTCCTTTTTCAAGATATATGAGGGAACAAAAAACTGCAAAAGGATATTTAGAAACAAGGAAATACTTACATGGAATAACCTTCCAGACTAATGGGAATGGATCTCTTGTGATTTGAAATGTATTCCAGTACTATACTAACACATGCAAAGGATGAAGGAAACAAATTACAAATGGAGAAAGTGTCAAATTCGCAAATCAAAACAGAATAATTCAATAATTCATCCTAAGAGATAATTTATACCGACTAAGCTGTCTGAGGCTTTGGAGATCAGCTTTTGGCATGTGTTTTTCTGCAGCTTGCACAGTGGTCCACAACATAGTATATAGATGATTCATGGGCTGCAGACTTTCTGCACTTGCAGGGTCCAAGGTGGGTTGGCTCAGCTACAGAACACTTTTTAAAATTCCTTTGCACCTTATATCTTGGGCTTCTTTTCAGCAGCTTCAAACTCTGACTTCTCAATAGCTGAACAAGATATTAACAGGATAAATTACTCACTACGTGTAAGCAAATTACTGGAGAGATGTCACTTATGAAAACAGTTGTGTCTCTGAGATGCTTAGGCTACAGCTATAATGCTGGTAAAGATGATATAACAATATTATAATGAGAATGTATCCTACTAAATAGACTGCAACCATGTCTTTATTTACTTTCAAAGTTATGATTTGCCAGTATTGTCTGTCTGCCCTCTCTGCCCACTAAAAGAGAGAAGAAAAAGAAAAAAAAGAGATAACCAGGAAATGCAGAGAAGATTCAGGTCAAGACAAGCAGAGAGAGGCAAGTAACATCATGACTCTTTCTTATCATCAAGGGTACAGGGAAATACTAGGAAACTGGTTTTATGATATTTTATTTTTCTTTTTAAAAAAATAATATTATGAAATTAATTTAAAACAATTTAAACAGTTCATGTAACTTTGCAGAAAGACCTTGGTAACTCTTCAGATTAGTGATATTAAAAATCAGATGGAAAAAATAACAGTATCCCCTTATACCAGTAAAAGCAGAGGCTGAACTTTTAAAAGCGTGCTGGTATTAAAGTCTGCAGTATTTGAAATGTCTAATAAAGCTTATGATGATAATTCTCCATCCAGTGCAGGTCTTTCTCTTTTTAATCCATTTTTGCTTTCCCTGACTGTTTGACCTTCTGAATGATGCTAAAATTTATTGGAGGGTCAAAAAGGCATAGGGGCCCACATGAGACAAAGCAAGATAAATGAAGATAGGATATCTAGGCAAAATCAACACATTTCTAAAGGCTACTTCATACTGTGCAAAACACTCCAGGGCTGTTTATAAGAAAGGTAGAAGGAAGTTTGCTTTATACATATTAAAGGTGCTTTTTATGCTCTTATGGGGAAAAACTTGTTCACAAGCTTCGCATTCCAGGACCTGTAACCAAATGCCAAGACCATTCAGATGTGCCAAGTTCAAAATCTAAGATTTCAGGTTTACTTGCCAGCTCACATTTTTCATTTGGCAGCAGTATTCTCTCCAGTCCTGCCAGTAGCTGGCCCCTGAGATGCCTCCTTACGAGGCCTGGGATTTAATTTAAATTTTTGTTTTTTTCAAACGTTATTTTTCTGTGAACATGAAAGTACAAAATTTCAAGATAAATCCAGGCTGAGCAGAACCCATTTTTTCCTACTGAAATGTCTCCAAGAGAGTGCCTGCTTTGAGAAAACCTTGGAAATTATATCTGACTTAGCCAAGAGAGTTTGTTACCTGCAGTGATATTTCTCTGTGAATACACATTTCTCAGGGGAATCCTGTTTCTTTGCTTAGTGCAGAATTTTTTTTTTGTTTTCTAACTGCGCATGCCTAATTCCCCTTTCTGTTAATGAGAATTTAATGTGCTCTTTGAAATCAAGAAAAAAAATTCTATGTAACTGATAAAACAGAGCTTAAAGAGGTAGGGTGACTGCACTTGAGAAGGGGGGAAACAGCTGCCTGGCTGTGAGTTTAATGCTTTTCTGCCACAAGAGTCAAACTGCAGAAAATTGGGGTTGGGTTTTTTTCCTTTTACTTTTTCCTACCCTCCCCCCCAATGAAACAGTACTTGAAAGGGAGAGACAATAAGAACGGAGTGGCAAAAGAACTGTGAGTTTTTTGTGTGTGACCCATGGAGTGATTCCCTAAAATAAATAAAATGAAACTATTCAAAACAGGGTAGTGGAAAAAATGGGTTGTGTAAATTGTACTGACATTACTTTGGAGCTCATCCCTATTCTGTGTTGTCTTCTCAGTTTGATGGTGACCTTTGGAAAATTTAAATCAAAATAATGTTTTCCCTTGTTGTGACGCCCTCTAGTAGTCCATTCATTCAAAATTTAAAGAAATTTTCTGGCAACAAATCACAATGACATATTTATTCTTGCAATCCCCCTTGTCCACCCTTAGAGAAGATCCATGACTGAGCATACGAAGTAGCTTACCTTTCACCCCAATTAATGTTTTTGTAATGAGTACCAAAAGAAGTAATAATGTTTTGCCACTTATTATTGAGGTTTACCGGGGCAATCTCTGAAACTCAAGACTCAGGTCATTGACAGCTGTGACATAATGGCAATCATGTTGCTGAGGTTTAAGCCCTGCTACAGTGATGAATAAATTGGTCAATTTAATTTCCAGTACTATAATTCTGAAGCTTTGAGTAACAGAATGAGAAAGATTTAAATGTCCAGGAGTTTTGAAGATTTGGAAGAGGTTAGATTTGAAATTCCACCCATTTTTGAGCCTATTCAAATGTTAAAAGAGAACCTATGAAGAAATAAAATAAGGAATTATGGTCATGTTTTGTCTGTGAAATGGAATCACATAATTTTTAAATACAGTGATAAATATTTTCATACTATTATATGATAAGACATGATATTGTATAATAAATTATATTTCCCAGCTTGTCAGTAGGTTGATTGCATTGCACAACTTTCTAGCTGGCAAAATTCAGTTGTCTCAGTTTTAAAGAATGGGAACAATCTGAGATGTTATTAAACAGCCTGATCTTGCCCTTCTTTTCTTGTCCTTTAAGATTGTGAAGTAATGCTTAAACATACTTTGAGAATACGACACAAAGAAGCAAAGGCACTTGATAGCTACCTGACAAAAATAATGTTTCTAAGTTGTTCCTTGGATTTCTTCTATAGGGAAAATCAGGCTATTTCTGGAAATCTGTGTTTTAACAACAAGAAGAAATGCCTTGCATAGAAGTTTAGCAAGGAGTCACACTGACTTACCAATAAGCCTTTTCCACTTGAGTTATCATGACTAGTGGCCCTGGATGGGCATGCAGGTGCCATTTATATCAAGAATTCCTTTTTTGCAGTCTATTTTTTTACTCTTTTCTTATTGTAATTATAGCAAGTTATTGAAGACAACAGCCAGTTCCACCCCACCTCAGGATAGCTTTCCAGAAGACCTAAAGAAAGACAAAGAGCAGATAGACAACTGTCTATGTATGTGTGTGCTTTATGACTTTTATCCCATTATCCTAGGTATTAATGTAATTTAATATTATTCATTCATTTCTCAACCCTTTCTTTACATAGAGAAGGAATTTACTTCTTTTCCATTGAAAAATCTTCATTAACCTCTTTAGCTCATGATAGTTGAGCAAATGTCTTTTGAATGTCCTCCCATAGGGAAACCTGGGGTGTGTGAAGGGGTGGGTATTATGTCATATTAAATGACAGAAAGGTGTCTTTGGGAGAGGAAAGCCTTCCCTCCAGTCCCTGTTTTACAGAGGTCAGCTGCTCAGATTGTGCTTAATTATTAATGTGGAAGTGCCTGCCTGGCACTTGGGATCCTGAGCATTGCAGCAACATTTGACTTCCCTCTGGCATGGGTTAGACCAGGAGCACAGCAGAAAGCCTCCCCTGCAGCACAGAGATTCTCTGGCACGTAGAGGAGCCTGGAGCCATAGTGTTCCTCAGATGGTTGGCAGATCTGTAATATGCCAGCACTGAGAATATGACCCACTATGTCTCATCCAACTGTATAAGACTGGATGCAGATTTTAGTCTCTAGGTTTCAGTTTCCTTCCTTATAAAAAGTAACATTTACTTTGTCACTCAGTATTTTCATACATTTTCAAGTACTTGACTTCAGAAACTTTTTGCATTGATAACCTTAGACAGAAAGATTATGTAAATTGAAAATATTGTATTTGTTACAAAATGTCTCATCACAAAGAGATTCTTTTGAGGCTGACAGTTAAAAAATTTCAATTTCCATTAAAAATTACTTATTTATTTAGGCTAATGTGTTGTCATAACACATAAACAATGACAAGGAGAAGAATGGCTTTCTCCATGGCTGCATGCCAAGACGTGACACACCACCTCTTTCTTGTGTGTCTATGTGTGTGTGTCTGTTTTTGTCACAGGTAGGCTTTGAGGTAAAAGTGTTGGCCGTTTCTGTGCCCAGAGATCTGGAGCTCATACAAGCTGAGCTTTGCAGCTGACTGCAACAGTGAGCAGGGAGGGTGACAGTGTGGCATCGCCCAGCTGCATGTGAGCAAAGCCAGAAGAAACTAATTCAGGCTGATTTTTGTTTTAAATTGAAAGTGGCATTTTAATATCGTTCACAGATACACGTTGCAACTGAAGCCCTGTGGGCAAATTTCTGTTCCTTTCTGTTCTGCATAATGAGCGACCTGGGTTCAGTTCTTTGGTTCTGTGACTGTTTCACAGGCCCCTGAAATTCATCCAGCTTCACAGACCTGCTTCCTACCGGTGCTCATGTCGGAAGAGATGCCGAAACAGCTGGGAGATGAATTATCTATTTATTTATTCATTACAAATGCTTCTTTGACCTGGTGAAATCTGGTGAGCTGGAAAAGCCTTTTTTTTTTATCGCTCATGTTACCTCTTATCCTCTGCAGGAGTCACAGCAGATTTAAAGGTCATTTGAAAAGCAGCCTTTTGCTCTTTGACAGCCCTTTCAATATTAACCTACAGTTCTCTTTTACAAAGTCATCATTATTAACAGCATTTGTGGCTACTGCTGTTTTCCTGGGATTGCAGAGAAACCTGAGATTCTAATTGCAACGAACTAATTTGGCAATACTATACAAACTTCCTTAAGGCATTAGTTAAGAATATATTTTCCTTTACACAGAGTATTTGAAAGAGAGAACAGACTGCAAATGCAGCAGAAGGTAGGCTTTTGTACTCCTATACTTAAGAGTAGATGGTATAATTAGCTTACAATGGCAGTTGAATGTATCTCTCAGAATGAGAACATACAGAATTAAACAGTAGCTTTAGCTTAATGATAATCAGTGATAATGATGATAATAATAATAGTACTTAGAACTTTAATGCAGAGATTTGCATCTTGAAAGTGCTATGCTAAACATTGACTTAATTACTGTCACCTCTTCAGGGAAAGTAGGTATTATTGCCCTGACTTAATAGATAGGGAAATAGAGATATAAGGAAATGAAATGACTTGCCAAGGGCTCTGCAAGAGCCTGTAAAGGGATTCAAACTTTCCAGGTCCCTTTACTGTATGCTCCCTTATACCAGGCTAATTATGCACATTGTAGGGTTGCTCTGTGCTTTTGAAACTTGAGCCAATGCCTTTTGAAATTAGAACTGTGCATGACATGTTTTGAAGGTCGTATTTTTTAATCAGTATGTGGTTGGAAAAAATATCTTAAATTGATTTTCCTCTCTAGGTCAAGCTGAAATAGTTAGAGGCAAAGTTCTCAGTTTTATTTTTTAAACATATATATTTATTTATCATTTTAGAAAAAAAAACTTCTGAAAGAAAGGTCAAAATTTTGTACAGGGTAATTCAAGAAACAGATATTTTTTCAAATTACTTTCATTATTAATTGTGGAGCGGTGTGTTTGTATGGCCTGAAATTATTTGCCAAATTCCAAAGTTATTAAATTTGTCACTGATATGCAAATTGCATAGTTTTTTGAGTTTGTATCTTATATATTTTGCTTGGTTCTTGTTAAAATCACTGTGAATCTTTCTGCCTCAGTTATTTCTCCTCATGGAAGGATTGGAGATCAGCCCTGTGATTTGATTACTTGCAGAATATATGGTGAGTAAAATGGTATGATGTTAACATAAACAGTTTTCTGACCACAGCCACAATTTAAGTTCATGATGAGATACTGTAAGATGAATTTTATTCCATAAGCTTTTAGCTATAATTATTTCCCTGTATAAAAGACATGAAAACTAGACTGCAGGAATTAATTTTGCTTTGACTGCAACCACTACACTTTTAGCACAGATCTTGTAGGCACCGCAGTTCTGGTTAATTAAGTCTGAGTCGTAGTTCACTTTGATAAGAAATGTAGTTCCATATCTGTAGAGCATAAGGCAATAAAAGATGCCAACATCTGCATTTGCAGAATTTAGAGGGAGCTTTTGATAACTGTTTTCTCTGCTTCCTACCTTCTGTCACCTTTGCTTAACAGTGGATCAGCACACACAAGCTCACAGGTATTTAAAACCTGGATGTGCTGAGAGCCTTTCTGTGAACAAGGTTAAGTTCCCCTCTATACTGGCAGGCTTGATGGACACAGCTGGTGTCACATTTAAGGGCTTCAGTACCTATGAGGTATACGGGCATTGGCTGGTGCTCCAAAGAGAGATGACGTCCATGGGTAACAACTTCATGTAGCTTTATTGATTTTTGCATTGTACCAGCAGTCATTTCTGGGCATGTGAATCCCTTGCGGAGCCTCCCATGATAGTCTGACCTAAATCTTCAGAAAGTTTTTGTAAATGAACTTGAGGAATGCTTTGCTTGTTTCCAGAACAAGATAGCTAATTCATCGAGCTAATCAAAACATCAAACATTTTTATCCACAAGTCTCTAACGGATTTTCATTAAAGACTTTGCTTTTTTACTTTTTTTTTTTAACATATTGTCATGAATGAACATAGCAACAGACATTAGAAACATTGAGAAAACAGTGGAGAAACTTTCTGAAAGACTACCTTTATATTTGCTTTCAACAGACATTTTACATTGAAAGCTAAATGGTTTCGTAACAGTCACAGTTTTCCAGTCAGGGTAAGTGTAAAGAAACTATTTCTGTAATGGTGAAATGAACCATAAGAGAAGGAGTGACTAGTTGCACTGCTTAAATCTTTTTTTTGGAAAACTGATTTTTTTTTCAACAAATTGCTTTGAATGGACAATATGGGCTAAAACTCTTCCCAGGCATTATTTAGCAAATAATTTCAATGTCGTTAAAGAGAACCACAATCTAGCATAAGGTAACAGAAATGTGCGTTCTTTTGTATGGTTAGTAAGAATTATTCACTGCTCTAATAAAATGGAGTGTCTTTTGAGGAGGTGGAGTATGAACAAATTATTAAATTTGGTTCATCCTGACTATCCATATTAGAATATCAGAGATGAGTTGTTGTCTCCACATAATTTTACAAACTCCTAAAGTACTAAAATAGATGTGAGACCTAGTGGAGTGGAATAAGAAATATGGACCTGAAAGTAAGACTCTGTTGTATTATATGGTGATCACACAAGGTGGCAGAATGAGCTCAGGGCTATCCCAGAAATGAGGCCGTGAAGCATCTTTGCCTTCAGTCAACAGTGTATCCTTGCTTGCCCTCAGAATATGCCAAGTTGCTTCTCCACATGCAGAGGGATGGAGGAGAGTATTTTAATGCAGGATTTTTTGACGATTATCCAAGTGCTTCAGTTTCATTTGGAGATTTAATGGAAACTGTTAAAAGCTTGTGGCTAACTTTGGAAATTAATAATCATACAATGCTGAATCTGCTCACATATTCAGTTTTATTGAAAACACCGATTACTTTCTATTGATACATTGATTCTCTAAGTGGGGCTGAACTCTTCAGATGAAGGACAGCTGCAAGAACAGGCACGAAGGGAACATTTTGCTTTTCATTATTGATTTGTGGCTAGATTCACTTCTGTTGTAAGTGAGTGAAACTCTATTGACTTTCCTTGTGTTGCATTTACTTATATGCTCTGCCTGAGCATGGCAGGCAAATATCTGCGGCTGAATTGAGGCTGACCCAGAGAGGAGAAATTGAAGTCCAAGGCAAAGAGAAGAGATTACTCTTCAGCAATTTCCATGTTTCTGCTTTGGCCAGTAAGTTGGGGGAATAGTAAAAACACTTCTTTTATACCTGTACAGTTACCAGGTGCCCTCCTTGACCTCAGAGCCTGCCTTCCTAATGCTTACTTCCAGGGGTAGGGCTGAGCTGCCTCACCAAAGGAACCTTTGGATGCAGGTTGCAGGTGAGCTTCCACGTTTGCTTGCTCCATTTGCCTCTGTAAAGCTATGGGACAGACAAGCAGTATACCAAAATGATGGAGAATTTCTACTATAATGAGAAACTCCTTCCAGTCTTCCTGATGTGAAGCATAAAAGCAGGGTGTGTGTTGAGCCAAATTAATGGTTGCTTGAAGAGACATACATCATTGTAGAATTCATTTTGAAAGTATGTGATACCATATTTTGCATCTAAATTTACTCCTGTCTAAATGAATGAAGCAACTGAGCAGGATAGTCTTATAAGTAAGGGTTTAAGAACTCATATTTGTGCATTGCTCCCTATGCAATATATTTCTGGAAGCTCATTAGAAGCTATTAGAGATTATTCACCCTTGCAACCTTTTCAGCAGATGTTCAGCTGTTTGTTTTTTCCTTCACTGCCTTAAGATATTTGGCTGAGCATTGTAACAAGACTGGAACAGGTCAGGAAAGCATTTATTTCCCAGAAAATTAAATTAACTAGAAAAATAGATGGCAATTAATAAAATAAGTCATCTGTAATGTATTAGTGAGAACTGGAAAACAAACTGACTGAAAATTTGAAATTTAGAGCTAGGGCAGACACTGGAATGGCACAGAGAGAAGGTTACAAAATGATAAAGAGGAAAAGGAAGAACCAAGACAAAAAGGCAAAGAAAAAAGTTAATAATGAGATCTGGAAAGCTTCTTCTGCATCAGCTGCATTTGCCTTTGACCCTCAGTCATTTAGGAGAGCTGCAGTCTGTGAGGCTCATGAGACATCCTGAATGAGCTATGGTCTTGTCTAAAAGAGTTTTATTTTGGCCCACACCTTAATGCTAAGCTTCAGGCCTGAGAGCTCCCTGTTACCGTATCCACTCATTCCATAGCCTTGTCCTGACTTTCAGCTGTAAGTTTCTGTTTCACAGCTGAACCCCTGCATTTGTGTGACACTTCATCCACTGTCCCACTGAAAAACCGGGGGGATCATTTTTAATTGCCAGTGGTTTGAACTTACCTTCTTGAATGTACACTGCACAGGCTTGAGTTGCTCACACTCACTTCTCAGACTAGATGAGGTAACTGTGTGGAGACAGTTTCTCAAAATACCTCTCTGCTGTGACTGCCTGCGAGTCCTCCCTCTTTTCAGTACAAAGTAAGGCACTAACAACCTAAACCACTGCAGGGGATGCTTTGAGTTAAAGTTCTAGCTTTGCACAGAAATGGGCAAAAATCCCTTACCACCTCTCAGTCACTAATTACTGCCTTGCAGAGTGATTTGCCTCATGGCAACCTGCTGCCATTGATGGGGTGTACTGAAGAGAGCCAGAGCAACTCAGGATATCCTAGCTGGGAGCTGTGAGGTGGTGAAGGGTAATGGCTAGTGAGCTGGGGCACATAGTTGGACTCAGGCAGGCATTTTGGGTGCCATCTCTCACGGTATACCATTCACATGGTCCAAAGCTGCAGTGCAATGTGACAGATAGGATGGCGAGACTGAATATGCTGAATATACATGAGTAATAGGCAGCAACCTTTATATAACAAGCAATTATTTCATGTCTGAAGAGGTATTGGAGGCTGTCTGCACCCTGAGAGAGTAGCTTGGCAATGAGGCAGCCATGGCTGAGCCAGAGAAGAAATGCAGAGCTCTTCTCCTGAATGCGGATGATGTGGGGCAGCTCCCTTTGTCCCTTTCCAAAATCATTTCACAAAGTAATGTGTGCATATTGGTTAAATAAGCAGCAACTGATTGAGTTTCAGTCAATATCTCAGTAGCCTTAGCCAGTGCCCCTGGAAAGCAGAAAGCAAGCAGAGGCATAGCAGTACTGAGAAAGCTGGCACTGACAGCAGTGCAATGAGTCAATGTATTAATGCCAGTGATACAGATGCTCGCACAGACTCCATCCTGTTAAATGCAGGTGTCATTCACACCTGCATAGTGTACATGGATGCAGAGCACACTGTCTCTGGACACATATGCACATGTGCATCCACAGGTACACATATATGCTACAAAAGTGTGGTGATGTGTGGTTAAACAAAGCAGATGGGCTGACAACGTGCTGTGAGGTTTCATGTGGTCACTGAAAATGCTCTTGTTTGAGTGTGCTGCTGTAAAGCCTGCCGGTCAAATGCATATAGATGACTCCAGTGTCTGGAAAAACATGCTGTGGTACTGCTGTATTATACTGGAAGCTACAGACTGTCCCTGACAGCCTTTGTAAAGTGATATCAAGCAAAATACCTGTGAGAGTAAAGAGTAATTCTGTTGATTAATGCCAGTCTTGTTGGTATTGATGATTTAGCTGCCCATACAAAACAAATGTGGGCTATCAGTTCATCTTGAAAAAACATGTACAACTGAATAAAGGAAGATGTTGCCTAATCTATTTCTTACTAATTGCTCCATGCCACAAATTTAGAGTCTGATCCAATATGAGTTGGCATGGAGGAGAGATATTCCATTCACTGCAGAAGTCTTTGGATCAGGGCTTCATTTTAAATCCAGTGAATTCTGCATGCTAAATTAGCATTCATCTCAGTTACCACTCTCTGTCTCTTGAGAAGCAGACAGGCTCAATATTTTCTATGTAGCCAAATGAGTCTTAGCACTTACATGCTGGATTGCAAGCCAGCAAAGTCAACCTGACCACATCAAAGTTTTGGTAAGAGCCGTGTCCCTGTGGGCTGCTGCCTGCAACAGACTGCCTCGGTTGGATGTCTGATGTGGGGCTCTCATTGCTGCACAGAGTCATTTACCACCCAACAAACATTTAGTGCTTATGAGGCATTTTTCAAAAACCTCACTGGGGCCATACCTGGGGCTCTAGCTATTTAAACATCTTAAAAAATCTGTCCCTTGAGAGGATTTAACTCTGCAGGATTTAGGCTTCTAAGGCTCGCATCATCAAAGAGACCAAAGTGTCAATCCATCTCTTTTCACGCCTAAGGACATAATAGCATCATGCCCCCTCCCATGAGGGGGTACTGCAGAGAAATTTCCAAGCTCTCAGCACCCAAACTAGCTAGCTCTGGAAGCAGATGGAGTATAATTATAGCAGCGTTGAGCTGCACCTGAACTAATTAGCTCTGCTGAGAAACAGGGATTGAATTTAATAATGCATGTTCTGCCATACCAAAAAGGCTAGGCTGCCTTTGAGACCTGTGTGACTGTCTCTGCATGGTGCTGTGCTGAACTCTGTGGATGTACTGTGAAAGTCAGCTCAGAGCTTTTCTGTCACCATAATCTGCTGCACAATGAAGGCATCACCTTGTCCCTGCATTCATGTACCATTGGCATAATTACTTCTTATCTGTCACTTACCTCCTGACTATTTGTTTAACATGTTAAGTTTTGCATATGCTCAAGATTTTCCTGTCCAAACTCACCTAAATATTGAAATCCACCTCAAGGATTTCTGTAGCCTCAAATCTTGAAGCCTTCAAAATGGGACTATGTTTGCTATGGACCTGATGTTACCAACATGGTCACAATATGCTCAAAGTAAATGGTAGCTGTGAGAGAAGGTAGAAGATCCAGGTTCAGATCCCTGCTCTGGAGGTAGCAATACCTATCAGAAGTGGAATTGAACCCCCATCTTAGATATGTTTCCTAATTGCTGGAGTTACAAACACTGTTTCTGACCTGCGTCCTCTGCATATCAAATTATTTCTACAAGAAGGAGCAACTCTAATGTTGATCACAGAGATAATTTTCCCACCCTACATAAAGCTGGATTTTGGGATTCTGTCTTGGAGTGCTGGTTTGAACTCAAGCTCAGGCTATGCCTTGGGCAGAAGGAGCAGTTGGACCCTGTTCACCACACCCTCACAGGGTTCCAAAGTTCTCCAAAGAACTCCAAAGTTCTCCCTTCTTGGGGCCTGCGACTATTACTCTTTAAAAACATAAATCCAATGTTTTGTGTCATATGAGTGGCTGGGATTATTCAGGAGCTTAATGGCTCTGAACAAAGACCCTGTCTGGACATGTATAAACACTGTCTCTTTTAGCTGAAATTTATTTCTGGCTAGTTTGGCGTATGTCCTGCTCAGCAGCTTTCTCTTGACCCTGCACTTGGGTGCCTATCCATGGAAAATTTGTGTAAGGTAGGATCAGCACTATGAATGAGGAGTTGCTCTGCTTAATTCTGTAAATTCTGTCTTATTAGTATCTAGAAAGTGCAAATGGAAAGTGGATCCTTGAATTACGTAAAGCCTTCTGAAAATTTAAACCGTGGCTCATAGCATTTGATGATTTTTTTAAATGTAGTACCTTTGGACAAACTTACTGATTCTGTGTATTGCAGAAAACATATTACAACTACTGGATCACATGCACGCAAGCCCAGAGGTAAGCCTTTAATTGGTTTACTCATTTTAACATACACAGGCTTCAATGTTTTGAGCCAAAGGAGATATTTGGTAGCTACTAATGCATCTTACCAGGTCTGCTGCCGCAGAGGTAAGTAGTTCTCTCATCAGAAACTCAAAATACTTTTGACTTTGTTGCAGAATCTCCATTCTGCTGATAGGCTCTGAAATAAAACCCTGCAACTAGTAAAAAAACTCATTTATGGGATTTGTAATAGCTGTGTTGAATCCAGTTGCCTGTGCGGGAAAAACAAGAGTCCCTATTTCCTCTACTCTTCCTCTATTTCCTCATCACGTATTTGGCTCAAATAACCTGTTTCTGAAAATACCAGGGGTAAGTGGATGAGCAGAGGTAGTAGAAGCAATACTGCATTTGTAATAAGGGGAAAGTGAGAGATGTGAAGAGGGGAAGGAAAATCCCAAGTCTGAGCTCTTCCTCCACTCTTCTCCTGGAGTGGTCCAGAGGCAGGCTGTCAACTATACAGGGAGAGGAGTAGAAGTGCAACCTCTTCCTAAATAATTAAATGAATACTTAACCTGCAGGTTTAAAGCTTGCAGCATATTATAAAACAATTATGTTTCCTGTGCATGAAAAAGCTGAATTGCCATTCAGGTTCTTTTGTCATCTCTATGCATGAGTTTGGAGCAATTAGCATGAATATATTGCAGGTGCAGTTCTCAGGAAATTGCAAGAAGCTGTGCTGTACTTTTGTACTATAGAGAAGTGCCAGAGCTAAAGCTCTCCAAAGAGGTGAAAACTGGCGAGCATCTGAAGGTTGATTTTAAAATCAACAAGCAGTGATAGCCATCTATACAATAGTCATGAAATGAATGCTGTATTTGCTTAGATTGTTTTGATACTCATTAAGTTTAACTGGAGACTGCAAAGTATTTCATTATAGATTTTGGATTATCATGTGCCCCGTTTATCTTTTTCACTGTAGATAGAGTTTTTTGGAATGGTAACAGCAGTGGTATTGTGTTAGCTTTGGTGTTATCTCCAGACAACATCCTATTCCAGTGAAACACCTCTTTGTATGTTCTTTAAATTATTTGGGAATTCACGAGCCCTGAATTTTTGTTTGGTATAGCTTTGTCATATCTAATTGTTCATGTGAAGTTGATCCTTGTTCTGACTCTCAGATGTAATTTAATTTTTAAGTGCAGGTTCCTCATAAATTCAGATGAGCATGGTAAGATAAATGCTTCCTAAAGCTGAATCTCAAAGTGGTATTAATGGTGACCTTTTTTTTTTCTTTTATTAGAGAGATAGCGATTCACATCTGCTGAGAATCTGAACCTCAGAGTTACCTGACTTGATGATAATTTCTGCTGATGTTCCATTTACATGAGTAGAACAGAAAGACCTCAAAGACCACAGCAATTATTCATATATGGTTTAATGCCCTTTTGTTTCACCACAGAGGCTCAAGGGAACCACTGTGGTAATAAGATTCATGCCCACCATTTTACTTTCAAGAAATCACTGACTTCATGAATGATACTGATATGGAACATTGCCCTCTTTGCAGGTTTGAAAGGAAAAATTAATTCTGGGTTATTCAAAACAAAACCCATTGACTTCAGCCAAAACTTCTTGCACATGGAAAAAATCCTGATAACCACTGCCACACAAAGAGTGACACATGGACATGTCCACTTACTGTGACTTTTGGAAAGTGGCAAAGGAGAAGGAAATACAAGAACCAGACCAAAAAAGCAGGAGTTTTCAGGTTTGTAAGCATGGTGAGTCATCTGCACAGTGTTTCCACAAATATGACATCAGCGACTACCCCTTATTTTAGCTGCAGTCACACACAAGCACTTAAGTGGAGTGGGAGGAGGTAAGAGAGCTTGTTCTGAAATGGAAATAGCAGAAGGATGATATCATGTGAAACAAACTCCAGCAGCAGGGAAGATTTGTGACAGGGTAAAGATTATGTGTTCTGTAGATAGCAATCCTAGAAACAGTTGCTTGGTGGCTTTTTATATAAGAAAAAGTTCTGTATTAAAACTCAGTGTTGTACTGTGTGATGTTTTACAGCTAGTTTTTATTGCTGGAGAACAGGAAACTTTCAACTCCTCTCTAAAGTTATAATGCTAACAGAAAATTACTTTTTCATATCACCCTAATCTGAGAACCCCCTTTTTTTTCTGTATAGGCTTTATAGTAAGAATATTTGTGGTCTCTGTGGTGCTACCTCTCTCCTCTGACTCTGGGTCCTCTATGTGGGTCTTTAGCTAATGTGGCAACACTTGTCCTATATTTCAAGTGTAGCAGGAGGCCTTTTGAGCAAACTGTAATTTAGAAAAGAACTAGAGATTGTATAGTCCCCTGTGGCCCCAGGAAAATTTAATGGAGTTGGAGACTAATCCCCCCACCATTGCTCCATGGAGCATGGAGAGCAAATTCCCTCACCTCCAAGAAAGAAGTCAAATGTTCTCAGAGGGAAACCTCAGACAATTTTTCTCTTTCCCTCCCTCTTGGGTAGAGTTTTCTATGGGAATGACTGAGAATTGACCTGATGGAAATAAGAATTTGAGAAGACTTTTTATAAAATGGATTTTATTTCCTTGTCATTGTGAAGTTGTTCCCTATAGCATGTTCTCTAATGATTTATCCAGGAGTTTCAAGTGTTATAAGTACCAGTGGTTCTGTATTTCCCTGGCCTGTCTCACTGACGGATGGTAAGAGATGGGAATCATAAGCCACAGCAGAGATGAAAAGAGAGATAGCCAAATAAGATAAAGATGAAATTTCTTTTTTACGGTAGGAGTAAACTGCTTGGGATGATCAAGAGTGAGACCAGAAGCATTTATGGTGTATATTCTGAGTGATACAGTAGTTTAGATCTAGGCTACATTTAAAGACAATGCAATTCGCCTCAGACCAAGTCCAAACACTTTTAAATTTATCTCCCTTAGGATCTATTTCACTCTTTCCTTGTAGTATGTTTGCACAATGTCTGTGATAAGAGCTCCTGATTCTTCCTCTTTTCCCCTGTGTTCTCTCATTAATGCCTCACTACATGCAGGCCTACACACACTTCTTGGGAGGTGAATATGATGATAAGTGCTGAAACAACATAAGATGATGTTCTTGAGAAATCTCTGATCTGCTGAGCAACTTCATATGAGATTTACAACTTCAAAGGATTGACCATAAATAAATAAAACCTTTCAACACCTTATAGCTCCTGGGAAACAAAATCCTAAAGATTCTGAGTGTTGATGATCACTTCTCTTGCCAGTGTTACAGGAGAGTTTGCTATCTACTTGGTCCTGTCATGCTGTCCACCTGCCTCTCACATTCTGTTTCCGGCAGCCACAGCAATATCCTATCTCTTTGCTGCTCATCCATCCAATATCACAGTGCATGGGTCATGTAATGCTTGAGGATAATAACCTAGTATATCTTCTGGTTTCTACCTATGAGATTTGGTATTGGCTGTGTTTTTGCTATTTGGTATTGACTCTGGAAATTCTTACACAGGTAGCAAATGTGGTTGTGAATTTAATCTCCCAGTTTCTTTTTTTCATAGGACATCTCTTTTCCTTAATTGCTTTTGCTTTGTTTGTTCAAATTAAATATTTATTGCATTTTAAAGAAGAATGAACTTTTGGTACAAGATAATAAAGGATTTATCTGATGATAAAACATGTAAATCTTTCCAGAAACTTCAGGAGGATTTTAATATTAATGCAGATCAAATATGAAAATATATGCAACTTGTGAATAGTTTTATGGAAAAAGGAAGAGCTGCAGCATCAGTGTAGGAGTAATCCTTATTAGGATGGTTTCTGATATTGATAAGACAGAAATGCAGTATCTCAGTTTTTTCTCTTGCTTAAATCTCTTCATTCTTTTGTGAAAGTTCAGGAAAGAATAACAAGCCTTTTTTTTTTTTAATAAACTGCTGAATAAATCATTAGAGAAGAAGCTGTAAGGAACAAAGTTTGTAGTGCAGGGAAAGAAAATCAGTTGTGTAACAAGTCTTCTCAATGTCTAATTTCCAGAGGGTCAATCATCAATCCCATTCTATAGAAAAAATATATTAATTTTTGATAGTTAATATTTTTCTATTTTAATAAGCATAGATATCCTCTCTCATGAGGTATCCTCAGAGTAACTTTTCATTTCTCTCATTGTGAATTTAAGTATGAGGGACTAGTACTATTCCTAACTTAATAAAATATGCTTATTAATGTTTAAAGTACTTAATTTTTTAATCTCCTATTTACTCTTTTCAAAACATAATGGAAACATGTAATGTACTTACTCAAGAGCAAAATACACCAAAAATTTTAAGTTTGGAGAAAAATGAGAGGAGAAAATCAAGAAGTGAATTTTTAACATAGCAAAGTTCAGGTATTCTTTACAATTTTTAGAATTTTTTTTTCAAGAGTGGATCGTGACATAGGTAGTAAAATCTAACTATTAAGAAAGAGAATGAAACAGTGGGATGTTGTGGTTCCTGCTTCATGCCTAAATAGAATCTTCCACTTTGGTATTCTCAGATCACTTTTATCACAGCAACATCCTAGTTTGATTTGGTTTTCATGTGTGCTTATAGTTTGCACCAATGAATTTAATAAAGGGGGCATGATTGCAGAGATTTGGGATAAAATGCACAAGATCAAGGACTTTAAAAAATAGGGTAGGATTTTCAGAAGACCCTCAAAGACCTAAGTCCTTTCCTGTGTGAAGTCCAGGGTTCTCACACCCAGAAATGTGCTGAGTACAGAGAATTATGGAGAAATCACAGAATGGTTTGGGTTGTAAAGAACTTTAGAGATCTCACCTAGTTCCAACTCCCCTGCCATGGGCAGGGGCACCTTTTACTAGACCAGGTTGCTCAAAGCCCCATCCAACCTGGCCAAGGATGGGGCATCCACAACTTCTCTGTGCAACTGGTTTCAGTGCCTCACCACCCTCAGAGTAAAGAATTTCTTCCTAATATCTAAGCTAAGCCTTCCCTCTTTCAGTGTAAAGCCATTTTCCTAACCCTAAAGCTGTTGTCCTATTGTTGTATGCTGTTGCAAAAAAGTGCCTCTTCTGCTTTGTTGTAGGCCCCTTTGGGTACTGATGGCTGCAATAAGGTCTTCCTGGAGCCTTCTCTTCTCCAGGCTGAATAACTCCATCTCTCTCAGTTTGACTTCATAGGAGAGGTGCTCCAGCCCACTGATCACCTTAGTAGCCCTCCTCTGGACTTGTCCAACAGGTTCATGTCCTTCTTATGTTGGGTGCCTCAGAGTCGGCTGCAGTAATCTGAGTGGGATCCCATGAGAGTGGAATAAAGGAATGGTCACTCTACAGAGACTCTACTTTTTAGTTATGTCTCCTCTTTGCAGATTGCACCCCCCAGCAGGAAATCCTCCAAGAGTCACAGTTGTGTTTAGGAGCATTTCAGGGTCAAAGTTCAACTTCCAGTAGTGAGAAACCTGACAAGCTTAAGCAGTAAGCCTTGGTCAACAGAGGCTGAGACAAAATCCCATCACTAAGGCCTGTTGATGTTCAACCATGCTGATTAGCTGTCCCTGGCTCCAAGATAGAGATGGATTTTAAGAGGAATGTTATCAATTCATGTTGAAAACCTTTCTTTTCTTC
>JAOXXN010000446.1:79665415-79688580 GCA_026770055.1 Myrmophylax atrothorax | reverse complement strand
TAGAAAATATTAACTAATTGTGCAACCTAGCCAAAACTTGTATAATCCCCTAGTTAACATATGTTACCATAATCCATACTCATTAACATATCCTAGCCCCAAGTCCTTTAAATTGAATGTTGAATGTTCAATAAAGGATTCTAGTTTCGTCCCCATAGCTGGGATTGTGGTAGCTTTTATTTGACCTTCACAGGAGCATGGAATAGGTGGAGTGCAGCCCAAAGATCCAAAGGTTGCCTTATGCTCCTAACACTTCCTTGTGATATTATCTCTTCTCAGTCTTTAAATTACCATTTTGAATAAGTTTACATATTTGCCGAACGTGATGATTTTGCAAGTCTACATATGAAACTCGTTTGTACTGTCCTCTAAAGTAATTCTGAAAGCATCCTGTTCCCATTTATCATTCAACATGCAGGTTTCTTTCACTTACTGTGTTCTAGAACGTGCTCTCATCTAACTAGTAAAAAACCTATGCAGGATGTTTTGCTCATTAGAGAGGCAATTTGATGTTAAAGAAGTATTTTGGTTTTATTTTAAAATGTCTCATTGGATAAATAGTATACAGATTTTCCTGAGATGTGCTTTGTGCTTTGGAAAATGAAGAACAGAGCCTTTCATTGAAATTAATGGGAAAGTTCAGTGAAATTTGGATTAGACTCCAATGATAAAGCAATCTGAAACAGAAACATCATTAAAAGATACTGGTAATGGAATTGTGAGCTTATTTGTCTGAAAAACAGCTTGCAAGGTAATAAGTAATGAATTATTGCTAAGAAATGCATCTGTCTCTAAAGAGAAAAATCTCTTGTGGAATGCATTGTACATCTGTACTGATGAAGTTATTAAAATAAGTACGTTTGAGATAAGAGCATGTGTTATAAAGATGGCCAAGTGCATAGAAGGTTAGGAGGCTTTTATGCTAATTAAATGATGGACACACAGTAAAGAGACAAATTGTTAATATATGCTAAACACAGAAAATCTAGAAGATCATCTGATATGTTCTGTCAGAGAGAAAACATGTCTGTTTAATTAAGGGCTGTAATATTGTATGTATGCTTGCAGGCAGTGATAAGGTAGCTAATCTAGCTTTTCCTGAGGTGCACTCTGTCTTTTCAGTGCTTAAATTTCAGCCTTAAGATTCCCCTAATGTTGCTGTTCATATGGGATTGTTTCTCTGTTTTTGGCATGTAACCGATTCCCTGAGAGACAGATGCACCTCCAAATAGCGACTGCTTGTCAGGAAGACAGTTTTTCATACCTGGTGTTAATGCAGACCTTATTGTACAGGCAGGTTTCTCAGAGGCTCATGCTGTCTTATTTTAATGAATAAAAAAAAAGGAGTGAGTGGGAAATGCTGTCAGGTAGGCATTCCAGAGAGACTGGGACAACATCGCATTTGAATAACCACCCTACGAATTCATCAAGCTGAGCGGAGACATGCCCCAGCGGCCTTGACTCAAAATTGAGCCCCTGGATTTCAGGCAAGATGCAAGAGTGCCTGCAGCCTGTGTGTGCCTTGGCTCCCCTCACCACAGTACCCCTGCTTGAGAGAGTGCTGGCATTGGCAGGGTATGGTCTTACAGAGGAGCTTAATTATGCCTTTGCTGTATTACGTAGAAACATATGATTTAAAGCCTACAGGAAAATATCAGAAAAGGAATTTTGCAGCAGTAATATAAACCTTATTTTGCATGAGGTAAAATCAGTGTTTGTTGCCTGAATGCCTGCCCAGGGTTTGAAAGCCAAGTGTTGTTAGATTTCACTATGTTTGGTGTTTTTTCCTCCATTCCCTTCCCTGTCTACACTTGTTTTATGGGGAAATTCCAGAGTTATGTGCATGGACTGCACTATCTAAATTTTGGTCCTAATCATTGCCCATATAAAATGTTGGGTTGATGGGTATCTGCCCAATGGAAATTCACGTGCCATAAATTCACAGCAAACCTGGCATGATTCGCACCTCCCTTACAAAGCTCTCTTGATTATTTTGTTTTAGTTGCATAGGTCTCAGTAGACCAAACCAGCCTGCCACAAGCCTTGCAGTGGTAAACGTGTATTAGCAGTGACTACTGCTCTCAGCAATGTGAATAGTGAAATTGGTGCAAATAGCACCAGCATTCATTTCTTATTTTAAATGTCCAGGTGTCAAAAAGCACCAACGTCTTGTTGGTTCTTGGTGCAAAGCCACTTGCACAAGTGAGTGAATCTCCATGTGGTCCCTTGGAAGAGTTCATAGAGTTGCACTCAGTGATGAACAGTCACCAATGGTGCAGCCGAACTGATCTGATTCTCTTTGTGCTTGAGCTATAGATGTTTTCCCAAACAAATTAGCACTGATTAGAAAAGAATTATCAAGCGTAAAATGAGTTTCTTGGCTTCTAGCCACTGGACACATAGAAAGAATGTGTATCCGCAGGAGGAGGAAAATGAGTATCCATGGATGAATAAAATGCTTGGATATACTTGTTGTTGCACGTTATTGCCAGCTCAAAATAAAAGTGGTCATTGCCAGTTACGTACAACACTTCTGTCCTTAAAGTAAGCATATGGCCTCGTAGAAATAGGACCTCTCAAATAAATTCTTTCAGCTTATCTGTGATTTTTCAACATATTTTGCTGGACAGCAGCAGAGTATTTGAGCATTTCTGTCATGCAGAAGCAATCCGCTCTTGAGACAGTGCTGCTTGCTTAAAATACTGATGTTGATGATGCTGAAAACATGGGGTAAGGGAAAACTCAGGCCCCATCTCTAATAGGCTTGCAGACACTGGGCTGCTTTAAGAGAAGGTAAAAGACGTCTTAAATGCTTAATAGTTATTAAGAGGAAAAGTAAGCAGTTGGAGTACTTTCCCTAAAGAGAAACATTAATAAAAAGGGAGTTGCTTCAGATGGGTGAAAAAGAGCAAAATTGGTCCACCTGATAATGAAGAAGAAAATGATCAGTAGAATAGTTGTTCTGTTAGACTGTGGCCTCTACTCTGTAAAATGGGACTCTATCAAGGGTGTGAAGCTTCTCTTAGCCAGTAAGAACATGCAGACTGCATGCTCAACCCTTCTGCCAGTCTGTTTTAGTTATTCTAAGCAGTCTGATGGTAGGCACAATATCTCCACAGTTAACAGGTGTATTATCACTTTAATTATCTCTAACTACTAGGCATGCTGTGATACTAGGCATTGAGAGATTCAAATATACAGCAGATTTAGTAAAAACAGTTTGTCTTGAATGGACTGAAATGGACTTGTTTTTTGGTTTGTTTTTTTTTTTTTTAAAGAAGAGCAAATGTGTGTTACTAGCACTCCTAATCTTGGCTATATGTGCTAATTAATTTGGCAGCAGCCTTATGGTTGACATTGGAAAAAAATATTTAAAAATATAGGTGATGTCCTACATTTGCTTAGCAAAAATCTTCCATATTTTTAAAAGAAAAAACCCAAACCAAACATTTTGTTGTATGAAACCAGAAAAAAAAGAATAAAAAAAAACCAGTTGTGCTTTTTTATGTGATGAACAGAAAGGTGGATATTTATATCTTATTTCTGTATCTGTATGTCTCCAAAGAGAGTACTTGCATGCTAATGGGGAAAAGGAGGGTGAAATTGTTATTCAATATTTTACTTTTTAAAAAAAGAATTTTGCTTTTCCCATTTTCTGTTAAAAGCAGACATTATTACAAAAATCTTACTGAATTTCTATAAAACATAATTTTCTAATAGACTAATGTAAAAGAACCTAACACATTCACTCATCTCTTTTTCTTCTCTTTATGCGTTTGTTTTCCATAGCTGCCTCCTCTTTCACTTTCCAGATCTTTTCTTTTCATGTGTGGTGTTTGTTTTTTGATTTTTTTTTTGGTCTGGTGGGGGTTTTTTTGTTTGTTTGGGGTTTTTTTGTTTGTTTGTTTGAAGCTGCTCAGAAATGTGTGTCAGTAGTATTAACTCACATCTTTAAATTCCAGTATCTTGATGTCTAGTTCTTAAAAGCAATGGACTAATGAGAAAAAGATGCATGACTTCAGCTTTTTATTTATTTCTAGGCTCACTGTGATTCCTAAGCTGTGTGACGCACCTGTGTATACTGGCTTTACTGGAAGACTCTCAGACATTTACTGTACAGGTCTGATGTTTCCAGACAGACATATATTGCAGGTGTGTAGCACTGTTTTAACAGTGGTTTCTTGAAAGGTTATAAAGAGCATACGTGTTGTGACAATGCTCCAGTGTTCCGACGTTGCTGTGGTATTCAGACATCAGTGGTTAGCCCTTGCTTGCCTTTGAGTGAATTCATTCCAAGCAATTTGTCATCTTTCTGCTTTCAGCAATATTATATACGCAGCCTTGCACCAATCTCTTGGCACAGGGGAATGTCTATACTTGGAGCAGTGTGTTCATTGAAGATTTTTTTTTCACTCTTCATCCTTGTGTGGATCTTTAACGATCTGTTATATGCTGCCTCTTTCTCTAATCTTCTGAGAGAGTCAGCAGGCACAAACTGTACTGAGAAAATTATACTATACCACATTCTGAAACAGTAGGTTTGATTCCAGCCCGTCTGGTGGGACTGCTGCTAAAAGTCAGCATCTAAAGAAGCAGCTCATTTGAATTCTGGGTGTACACACAAGTTAATACGAATGTGCTCAGAGACTGAAGGCTGATGTATCAAAGACACCGTTCAACACCACCTCAGGAATGTTCTTAATAGTGTGACCATTTTTTCCTTTCACTTCTGTCAAATTTATCAATGTCTGATGTCATTCTTTCACAAAGAGGGAGCCTATAAATATGTATAAAGTAAAAAAAAAAGTTTCATCCCTATGCATTAACATTTACTCTTGGCAATTATGTCTGAGCTTATTACATGCGTACATCCCCCTCTTCTTTCTTTCTATTCCACCCCTACATAAAGTGGTGCCAGATCTATCAATTTTTATTAAGCTATGTATGTGTATGTACCCCTGCACCTATATTGTATCTATGCATCTCTCTATAGATATACTTCAGCACTATGGACTGAATAATTTTACCCACTTTTTGAATCTTACTGCTAGAGCATTTCCTAAGAAAACTAATGACTGCTTACCTGGAGCTAGACCAGGCTATTAGGTAGGCACATAACTGCATTGCCTCAGGAAGTATACATGGAAGGAATTGGACCTGAAAGCAGCATAGTTTGTCTTGCTTCTCTCTTCTCATTTGTGAAGTGAAAAGGTAATTTGCACTTCTCCATTTTCATTTACCTTTTTTTGGCATAGGTTAATTTTCCCATGCAGCGTGTAAGAGGAAGAACCGACTCTCTCACCTCTCACCATCTCACTTGTCACTGCAGTCTCTGTCTCCCTAGCCCAGATCATCTCCCCTAGCCTGAGGGTGCCCCTGTGTTTGGGTTTGCCAGAGGAGGGACAATTTGATAAATATTACCTGTGCATTGAGACAGCCATAAGGTTAAATGCTGCATGTTTCCTTTCATGAAATGTTTGCTTAGATTCTCCCCAGGAGGATCAGCTCTCCGTCCCTGACCTTCTCTGCTCTGTGCAGGGTGGGAGGAGGCTGCATGCCACCTGCCCTGTGCCATTTGTTTGTCCCTCTGGGTTTTGGACAACAGGGGTGAGTGAAGGGCAAGTGTGCAGGACCTCACGCTGGAAGGATCTGTGTCAGCACTTTCCACACCTGCAGCTGGAGGACACTATGCCAGAAGCTGAGGTTTGCACTGGTTTTGGTGGAAACTGACAGCTGCTTTAGTCAGTGAATGAGGCAAGTAGGTGAGGAGGCCATGTGCAGAGTGAGATTTTGCTGTAAATTAAGGGAGCACCTCAAGGCACCATCCCAGAAAGGAGTTGTGACTCCAGTTCACATCCTTGGATTGATGCAGGCTGCAACCACCCCTCTTCAGCTGGGCTTGTCAATTTCTGTGGGGCTGGAGCAGGCGAAGTGAGAAGATGGTGGTCAAAATACGGACAGATTATATCTTAGTGCTATAATTCTCCACACTCCTCCTGCATGAATATTTATAATACAATTAAATTCCCCTTCTTCCCCTTCCAGCTTCACACTGGGACCTGAAACTTGCAAATAAATGAGTCTTTGTGAGAACTTTTGGTTCAGGGGTGCAAGTGTCTTCTGCTCTCTGAAGGGATGGGATGAAAGAGGAAATACTAGAGAAGCTAGACTCCTATTTCATGGAGAAAGTTCAGTGTTATTGGCTCAGTCAGATCAAAAAAGAGCTGCTATTGAAGTAATCACTGCAAGTACCTAGAGGCTACATTCAGGATTGGAAGGATGGTTCCTTTGATGGTTCCCTAAAATAAATAGAAACATTTTTTACTCTTTTAAGCAGAGTCAACAAAAGAGAAGCCAGCTGCTCTGTTAGCCAAAAGGCCCCCCAGCACTACTTTGGTCACTTTTTCTTCTACCATGGCTTAAACCACAGTTTAAATATTATCTTCATTTTTTTTTCTCTTAGCGATCCACTGGAAATTAAAGGGAAGAGGAGAGAAGGGAAGCAGAATCCATGGCTTTAAAAAGAACAACAGGACTTTGGTTCCTATTGACTTGTGTTCAGTTCACTCCTGGTTGCACCCCCAATACTGGCATTTACAGTTGCTCACAGTGTAATCATCAAGCAGCCTTGCCTGGCAGGAGGCTTCTCAGAGCGGACTACTATGTCCCTAGACATCAACTCATGACAGCCACATGTCTCAGTGCGTGCTGGTGATCCCTGAGCTATCTTGCCAAGTCCTGTTGGCTTTCCTGAGTTCAAGTGAGATGATTCAATCCAGTAGTTAGCTGTCATCAGCAATAACTGTATTTATCATTATTAAAATTAGTTTGTTTTCTTCAAAGAAATGCTGTCTATGTGTTTCTGTTCATGTGACTAACAATGCACATAACTTCTATTTTGTCCACATCTGTACATTTGCACTGCTGCTGAAGCCCCTGTGAGCTGGGTGATTTATAAGCCCTTTAAGTCACTTGCCTGTCCCATTCAGCAGGAAACTATAACCTAACCCTTTCCCTAATGGCAATCAAAGGTACAATTAATCAATAAAAGGGGTCAGTTAATATTCTCCACACGTAAGTGCTGAATATCAGAATAATACACTCTCTTGTGGTTGGCATTCCATCATTTTGTGGTTTAGCTAAAAAGGAAATTGACAGGACAAGCACAGTGTACACCATGGGATTGCTCCATGGATCTGGGGCAGCTGTTATATCTGCTGCAGAGAGACATTTTCTCTGCCGAAAGAGTTCTTTTAAATAAATAGAAAAATTAATAGGGAGTAAGATTTTCTTTACGTGGTTTGTGAAGCTTTCTTTCTTTTTACTTCAAAGACTTAAGTGGCATGAGGGAATCCCCTAGCAGCCATAGGCCTTGGGAATTAAATTTTTTCCATCTGTTCCCTATTCCCTAAGCAATGTAGCACAAATCCTACTACCATATATTTCTCTAAGCAGCCTCCTGTGGAAAGAGAGAGGCTTGATTAGTGCATATGCATATGATTGCCTGCCCACATTTAGAAAACTGACCACTAAGAGAAATGTCTTTATATTCATTACCATCCTCAAACTCTCTGTGCTATGTACATGACAGGGTAACATTGCCATTGCAGGAGGCAATGCGGGAAACAAGGACTGAGGTATCCTTACCTGAAACCATATCAATTGATGTGCTCTACAGTTCTCAGAAAGGTCCTTCTCTCAATAAAGGGCTGACCTGGGTTCAGAAAGTTTGTGGCTCTAGTGTATCACTAGTGCTCTGCAGATGACCTGGACTAGTTTGCTGGCAGATGCAGTCTTCATAGGAATACCTTTGTTTCTCACACCATTTCCATGCTGTTTATAAAATAGTGACATGTACTTTATATTTCTGTACTGCTTCATATTTCTTAATCTTAATTCTGAGTTACTGTTGACTTTTCTAACTAAAGTTCTGTTGAAATTTTTTATTCAGTGTTCTTTGAATTAGGAATATTCTTGTTTTCCAGAAAATGCAATTATAAAGTGAGTTGCTTTGAACTTCCAGTTTTCTGGTGTATAATTAAAATATGTCCTTCAGTTGTCTGTGTGTTTTCTGTCTAAATCTGCCATGAACTTAAAGCAGTTTTTCATCCCAGACTGTGTTGTCTGTGTCTCAATGTTAACGTTTCATTTCATTTAACAAGCCACTGTTTTTTTCTGGAACTGAGGTCTTTCTGTCACACTGAGTTTCAGTAGGTCTGACCTTATCACAGAATCAGAAAATGCTGAGTTGGAAGGGATCCACAAGGATCATGATTATTTTGTATCTGCCTGAGATGATTTAGTACAGTGGTGGGTTAATTTTAATATTTGGTACTTCTTTAGAAAAAGCTTTGCAGGATATGGCTGCATCCTATGTTTCTTGTTCACTCAACTGTTCTTTTTTATTCACCTTTGAATTCCCTATAATATGGTCCATGTGTGTAGACTATGTTTTATGGATGAAGTGGATTGGCAAATTAAGCTACTTGGCTATGGAATTCAGTTTCTTGTAGTTCAGCGCTGAGACTTTCATTCCAGTGCAGAAAGGGGAAATTTAAAACAGACGTCAATAGATTGAAATACTTCAGGACAGTTATTTTTTATCAGTGGCGCTCAAAAATGAGGAGTTTCAAAACCAGCATTTTTGCAGAAATTCACAGTTGCTGTCTGGATACAGGTTGGCCTGACATTTAATGGTTTGGGGTTTTTTTAGGGTTATGGCTGAAAAATAAAAAAATTAACTTCATGAACTTCATGAAGTTGATGATCTGAAGTTGTTTTGTACAAAAGTATTCAAAGGGCCTAGTTAATTTTTAAATTAGTAAATATCACTATTTATTCTAATTTTGATCAAGAATAAGATTTTCAAGTGGTGTAAATTGGTTATAAATAATTTTCATCTCTGGCTGTCTGTACACTAATAAAAAATAATTTATAATATTTTCATATGACAATTTTAATTTTAAAAGTTAACTTAAAATTAAAACACTGCAGCATTTTAAGCAACATATCACAGGTATGATTGTTTTCAGGTAAATCCTGTGCTAAAAAATAACCAAAATGCCAGTGACTCTAATCTATACACCACCTTTGTCTACAAGCTGGTTAGCAGAAGTATGGCTGGACAGCCTGCAGACAACTTTCTGTAAGAGTGGTATTTAAAGTGGAGAAGGAGAAGATCTCATTGCTGTCTACAACCAGCTCATGAGTGCAAGCAGAGGGACAGGCACTGATCTGCTCTCTGGTGACCAATGAGAGAACCCGAGGGAATGGTATGAGGCTGTGTCAGGGGAGGTTTAGGTTGGATATAAGGAGAAGGTTTTTCACTCAGAGGGTGTTTGGATACTGTAACAGGCTCCTCAGAGAAGTGGTCACAGCGCTAAGCCTGACAAAGTTCAAGAAGCATTTGGACAATGCCCTCAGGCATATGGTGTGATTCTTGGGGATGTTCTGTGCAGAGCCAGGAGCTGGACTTTGATGATCCTAGTGAGACCCTTCCAACTCAGGATATTCTATAATTCCATTAAATTTCTCTGTCTCTTTTTCCATCTGTTACTTCTCTTAGTGACAATTTTGCAACCTTTTCCTAACTGAATGTAATTAGTAGCAGAACTATATTATCTTTGATCTCTAAGAACTGAAGACCAGTCCATTGTGCTAAACACTATATAAACACTGCACCTGTGTAAATGTAGCTCTAGAAGGAGCATCCTCACTTGCTCCAAGCAAGTAAGAATAGAACACTGGCAACAACAAAATAGCTAAACCATTATCAGACTATGTCTCCTTTTCTGATAAATGGAACATTGATTTTACCATGAGAAGATTCATTGCGACTCAGCTGTCCAGATTTACAGTGCCTGACTACTCAGGATCTCACCCCAGTCTTTGGTGGCAATTGCACTGGCCTTGAAGTCATTAGCAAAAATATTTTCATAACTAAGCTATTTCTTTATTGTCTGGCCTCTTTTCTTCAAAATTTGCAATGAATTTGTAAAAGAAGATGGCAGTAAAATAAAATAAATAAAACAAAAAATTGCTTGGAGAAATTGTTCTAGTAATAGCTTGTAATGCATTTAATAATTCTTTTCATTTACTGAATAACATTTAAAGTAAAATGTCATTCCAAATACATACAGTTCTGCTATTAGTGCCATTTCTGTGTTACAACAACTTCTCATAACAAGATCTGTTTTATGAGCATAGCTTTATAAGAGAAGTTTCTTTTTCATTTGCAGTTTGTTAAATTATAACAGTTTCTATATCTGACTGTTAAGGAATGGGAGCCTTTTATTTGGCTACAGTTTTAAATAAATACATTATTTATGAAAATAGGTGTTTCTCCTTATAATGTATCAGGAAATAGTTTGCATAATCCCCAGCTTCTTACAGAAATCCAAACGTGATTCATTTCCTTTTCACAGGTTTTGATGGTGTAAGAACATAAGAAAGCCACTTCAAAATACACTCTCTGAGGCCAGAGACAAACTTGACCTCTTCTTAAACACTTCTGCTTTGCTCAAAGAGGCTGACCCACAGAGATCGATGCAAAAAGAAGGTGCTCAGGGCCCTAGGTCTGAGATGCTGAATATGGCACTTTTTCAAGGTGAAATAGCAACACAGAAGGAGGATATTTTTATAAGTAAAAGTACTTGCTTGATTCCCCTGTCACTGCTCAACGACGTGCATTTATGTATGCTATTTAAAGCCATGTTAAATGAATAAATATGTGTAGTATGTAACACTCAGCTCAACAGATATTAAAAGATCCCTTCCCTTCTTCCTTCCCTTCCCTTCCTCCTTCCATTCCCTTCCTCCTTCCATTCCCTTCTTCCTTCCCTTCTTGCTCTTTTCTAAAGAAAGCTGGACTGGTTATTTTTATTATGACTTTATAGAAACACTGAATTGAAAACATTTGTGGTTATTCAAGTGCTTTAGGAGGATCTGCTTCTTACCTCCCGGTAAGACAGTAAATTCTTCCATGTGTCAACTTCATCAGTTATCCCTACCAGCTTTTCACATGCCTGAGGGATATTTAGTCAGACAGACTGTTCTAGAGAAATCTCCAGTGAAGGTCAGCCAAACAAACAGCACTTACTCAGGAACAATGTAATGGGTCTGTATGTGTGAATGGCAGGACAGTGACATGGTGCTGAGGAAAGCAAGTGAGAGCACAACTTTCCTTTTCAGCCTCTTCTTGAGAATAACCCTGGTTTCAGAACTGAAGAGCCTTCCTTGCTCTGCTACCTGCACTCCAAGCAGCACTGAGACTGAGGTCCTTCCCAAAATCTGGGGTGTTCATTGTCCAAACCTTTGAAAGCATCATTTTTGCTGACTTATGAGTGGACACTGGGCCAAATCATGCAGTGGGGGATGATGTGTCTGGTGGGTTCACTCAAATGCCATGGTGCAGAATGAGAGTTTGGCTTCCAGTAAGGGCTCTACAGACTGAGGACCCCTGAGGATGGCATGTACATTTCCCTCCTCTCCTGATGTTTGTCTTCTCCTCCCTGAACCAAGCATCAAATTTAGCTGGCAGAATTTGATGAGACTCTACAAAACTGCTTTTGATAGGTACAGTCTTGAGGTGGGGAGCAGACTGCAAAGGTGGACATATGAGTCTGTTTTTATGGGGAGGAGGGGACTTGACATAGGGAAAAGTTGTGTAAGTCACATAAGTCACATTGAGTAAATGAGATTTGCCTTTTCCTATGACCTCTGAATACTAGGAAAGCTCTCCCTAACCACAAAGCTCAATATTCAAATGTCAGTCCTTACCTTATAACTAATTCACCTTAACAGGGTTATACATGTGAATAGGCTCACTGGGATCAAAGGAGCTGCTTGCCTGCATGCAGTGTCATGCACACACATTTGCAGGATCAAGCCCTCCAGATACACAGCAGCTTTCATTGTCCTGCCTGTTGCTAAGCCACAATCTGACGTGAATTAAGGAAAGTGAAGAGAAGCATATGCTTACATGGCAAAGCTGCTGCAAAATGGTTTAAAGTGTTAAAGGTTTAAATCACACCAAGGCTATAAAAATCAGCTTTGTTTATGGAGCGGTACAGAGACCTATTGTACTTCATATCGATCAATCCATTGAACACCTGGTTCAAAATGTACAATTGAAAGCTGGGGGAAAGTGCTAAATTGAACAATCCAAGTAACCTGTGAACCTGACAGTCATAAATCAATGGAGATGTTGCACATAGTTAACCCTAACCAGTTAGCAAGTTGTACCAATTACTAGCTGCATTACCTGGTTAGGAGCTAGTTTACTGTTTCAGAATTGTATTAATAAAGAAAACATCTTTGCACCAAATGTTCCTCAGTAAACAGACTACCAGGTTCACTGAAAGCTTTCAGGGTTTTTCACACATGTATGGGCTCTGACAAACACTGAATTTTCTGATGCCAGTGCTATTTTGTTACTTTTGTTCACAGGATCTTTGCAGGCTTGGAAAGACTTTGGTTTGCTGGCCCATCTTATCTTACATGTGCCTGGCAACATTTGCCTTCGTTTGCTTCCTAAGGCCAGTAAAAACACTGAGTTTTTCAGGAAGGCTCATAAGAACTTCTTGTTCACTTTAAACCATTTTGCTTACGGTTTATTGCATACACACCTCTAGTCCTCTGTTAGCTTTTACATTATTTTATCCTTTCAGCTCAGGCTGAGAGGTCTGCAGTCACCTGGGTTAGACATATAACTTAAAAAAAGAAATTGTTGTGTGGCCTTTTTACTTTTTTCTTTCATGTCCTTCTTGGAACTCCTCCAGTATTCTCAGACTTACCAAAAAGCAATATTCATGTCTTTGAATTTTCTTCAGTCAGCTTTTTTAAACCTCTTCTTCGTAAATTATGCAGGTCTGCTGATTTAAATTGCTGTTTAACATTCTACTGATTTACTGGAATGAGCAACATTGCATTGCCTTCTTATGACAGAATTGATTTTGTCCGTTTTTTTCTTCAGAGATAAGATTTATTTACAAAACATACAAATTTTTGCATATATTATTAACACATTTACACATCTGTGTAGTCAAGCCCTAAAGCCCAAAAGTTTTTCTTCTTATCCATAACTCTGATGAAAAACCTTACTTCTTCCTTCCATCCTTATCAATTTTGTGTAGCTCTTATGTTCTGTCTAATTCTGATGAATTCTGATAATTGCCTTTTTTAATGTAATTATTTTGATTTACATAGCTGTTTTCACTTGTATGCAAGTTAACATTTAGGCTAGCCCAGCTTTCATTCTTTTTTTTTTTTTTATTAAACCTCTGGTAAAATGTTTTTAAACACTTTCCAGTTATTATCCACATTTCCTGTCTAATTTCTTTCTCCCAAGTGATTTAGTCATAATTGTTTTCAGCTTTGCAAAATTGGCTCTTGCAATCCATCAAGTATACATATTACTGGTCTGGACTTAATTCTGATTATGTATAACAAACAAGCAAATCATGATCACTTTTATCTAAACTACTGCTGATTTCTGAAGTGTACTTCTATGATATTTTATTCTCATCTATAAGGATAAAATAATACAATACAGCATTCCAAAAGTGTTAGATGCAGCACTTTTTAAGGAACTCATAATTTATGGCATATTCCAAGGATCTATTAATTTGGTGGCATGAAAACTCCAAACCATGCTATTCATATTGAAGTGCTGACATTGCATGGTTTATTTTTCTTCTTGTTTTATGGATACTTACTTAAGGAGATAGTTTTGCTCTTCTTCTGGTAATTGCTTGCAGTTTTTGTGTTACACAACACTCCAAAAAAGCATACCTTTTATACTGTTTTTGTGATACACCAATCTACAGATTAAGAATTATGTCTTTAAGTCTATTTCCTAATTTTGTCATATTTATTCTGCCCTATTTTAATGACTAAATGAAATTTAGAAGGAGAGAACTGGATTCCCAAAGAATCCTTCCCCAGGAAAAGGAATGGATAAGAAGTAGAATATGTTTAGGAGTTTCAACTCAATCAACATTTGAAAAAGGGCCTAATACCTGTCTCAGCTTTTCATGCCTTCTTGTTGCTGTCATCAATAGACATTGCCAGATGGCAAAGTGGGGTAGAGAGCCAGGCTTCAGTACCACACATACCCGAGAAATCAGAAAACTGGTTCTTGAGTGGGAGACTGCTAATTTCAGTGGAACTGGGTTCTGACTCTGTACTGTTATTGTAAATGGACAAAGTTAGAGACAACAGCCAGCTTTGTGCCCTGAGTTAGGGAAGATGATCTCATTTTGAGTATGTTCTGCATATTTGTTTCCTGCTAGTGGTGTCTTAGAACACTCTGCAGCTACCTCACTTATAAATCTGTTCATCTTTGGTTTGTTAATGTAAAACACTTAGAATACACTCATGTATTTTTAAACTTGAATCCCTATTATATTTTTGTGTAGTTATGATTTCATCTTTTGAATTAGATCAGTGTTCAACAGAATTAGTCAATTTACATTGTCAAAAATGTATTGTATTTCTCATTGAAAGCGCCTGCTTTTCATAAAATGACCTTTTTACTTTAGTATTGTCGCTATAATAAATAACAATAAAATGATAATTTTTTCTGTGGCCTCTAAATGCTCAAGGAAATACCTCTCTGGAAAATGAGGATTTGTGAAATTACTTTTTTGATGAAAAATGCAGAGTCTCTAGTGCCAAATGTTTCATGAATACATGTCAGTCTTTGCCACATTTTATTTTTGTTGCTTTCAAAAAGCTAAACATAAACTGTTCTGATCCTTTCAAAATAACAAGCTTCTATTTGTTTGTTTGAAGAAAAGTCTTCTTCACGAATTTTTTTTTGTATTATCTCTTTTATCAGAAGGCTAGTGTGCTTAGCAATGCCAACTTGATTAACTAATGAGACAATAATGTGGCACTCATCTGCTTTTGCAAGCATCTAGCAAAATGAGAATTGGGCAGCCTAGTCATGTTTTTCAGGTGGCAATGTTGTGCCAGTAGGCATGGAGTGATGAACCAGTGATAGGCAGAGACATAAAACAGAGAGCGAGAGTGGTGAGGCAACCACATGTAACTTCTAGGCAACTGGGTCTGTAAAATTTTTATGACCCTCACTGTACTTGATGATGCTGTGCTCCAAAGGGAAGGTGAGAGTTTAACACACACTGCCCTCCTGAATCAAAGGACTGCAATAGGTTTTAAAAGCTAAGGTGATAGCACTATTAAGTGCATCACTGTGAGGAGCTGCCCTCTGAGCTCAAAGAGTTTTGTAGGAAGCCCTGGGCTGTAGGTGCTTGAGCAAGGAACTCTATTTATTCACTGCAAAATGGTGATGATACAACTGCAGTTTTAGATGTATGGCTTCCTCTAGTGATGCAAGAAATCAGTTAAATGGAGATGACAGAAACTGGCCAGTGGATCAGGAAAGTTCATGGCATCAGTCTTTCTGTGGGACAGACCACTGAACACTCTCCAGCTTTCACATTCTTGAAGAAGAGAAAAGCTTATGGCTCAGATTGTAGCAGAGCAGCCAAAATGAATTTCTAAGGATTACCTCCAGTTCAAAATTTGCATGATCCTTTTCCTGAAGCATGAATGTTTATTATCCCAGTACAACTGGTGGAAGGTAGGTTGGTTATAGAAATGAAGCTCTGGTGGATGACACTAGGAATAATAACAGAGTATTTTGGGAGGAGACCACAAGCTCACTCTTCCTGCACTCATCAGTCTCCCTGTAAGAGATGGTTGGTTATGCTGCTCACACACAACCTCAAAACATATTAATTCTCAGGAAATATGCTAATGCAGTGCAAGGAGAGATTACTGGGTCTGGCTAAGATAGAGTTAATTTCCCCCGTAGCATCCCTCATAGCCCTGTACTTTGTATTGGCAACTAGAAAGGTGTTAACAACACACACCAGTGTTTTGGCTACAGCTCAGCAGTGCTCACACAGCATCAAGACTGTTTATCAGAAATTCTTCCCTGAGCAGTAGCCTGGAGGTGGGCAAGATTTTGGGAGGGGACATAGCCAGGACAGCTGACCCAAATTAAACAAAAGGATGTTTTATACCTTGTCACACCTGCTCAGCAATAAAAGCTAAGAGAAAATAGGAGGAGGGGAAGCATTTATTATTGCGTTTGTCTTCCTAAGTAACCACTATGGGTACTGAAATCCTACTTCTTGGGAAGTGGCTGGTCATCACCTGCTGATAGGAAGTAGAGAAAAAATCTTTTGTTTTTCTTTGCTTCTGTGCACAGCCTTTGCTTTTGCTTCATTAAACCACCTTTATCTTGATCCACAAAGTTATTTTCTATGTTATTTTTTGCCCCACTGTCCTGCTGTAGAGGGGAGTGATAGAGCAACTTGGTGGGCACCTGACATCTAGCCAAGGTCAACTCACCACACCAGATCAGCCTGAAACATGCTAAAACACATTATGCCACTTACTTGGGCCAGTGCTACTAAAGGTTTAACCATAAAACCTTCCAAAGGCTAACCCTGCTGCCTGCCATCTAATTTATTTTCCCTTGGTAACCCATCCTGTTTCACTTGCCATTAGATTTAGAACAAGACACTGTAGAAAGCACCATAAAATCAGAGAATAATGCGACTTGAAAATGCAAAGGATGTTCCATAAATAAGCATCTGACTTGCAAAAGAATCACTCTTGCTATGGGAGTTAATTAACAAACAAGTCATGTCTGTGCTCCTTCCTGGTGGTTGCAGTAATCTTCTTGCTTGGTCCAAAGAGCTGAACATAAATAAGATTGTCACAAAGTGTATGGTGAGGAGAATTTGGCATTTGAGAAAACAAATTTAAAGCAACCCAAGAAGTTTTCCCTTTGCAAATGCTGTCACAGTTGGCAGAAAGATATCAAGAGACATATTTACAATTTAAATGTGAGCTTGGTCATTGAGGACATTTTTTTGAGGGAGATGTGGATCAAATATGTCCACTGGGTTACAATGCTGAGACCACCCAGGCTCTTGCTAATACCAATGTTTACATAAAAAGTTAAAAACAAGCTCCCCCCCAAATTAGAAAGCCAATATCTAACTAGATGCTTGCTTATTATATACCCTGTAGTCTAAATGTTAATAGCTTTGACCTCCTTCAGTTTAATCTTAATCTCCTTGACAGAGCAAGTGAACTTTGGGTTATACTTTAACAAATTGTTCCCTTTGTTTTCTTCCCCTGCTTAGGTTTCCAACAGTGACTATGTCACATATTGCAGACACAAATGAAAGCCTGTCTTCTTTTTCAATCAGTCATATCACTAAGTATATGAGCAGAAAAACCCTTGTGATTGACACTGCTTCAACAAAAGCAGATTCAGTTTGCAGATGATAAGAGGCAAAGTCATACAAGCAGTGTTTACAAAGCAGTGAAGGAGAGAAAAAAATTAATGATAAAAGGACTAATCTTATTGTTTTACTAGATGAGAGAATGGTTCTTTGTGTTTGCTCTAGCAGAAGCCGACAGATTGTCTCCCACCTCCCTTGTACCCTTTTGGCAGCAAAACATTTTCCAGATTCTGTATCAAATGCTGGCTGGTAAATAAAAAAAGGGCTCTGGAATGCCTGGGAAGGCTCAGAAAGCAGAGGAATGCCTGCACACCATAGCGTGGGCATATGCTACCTACGGCATGCTATATAATTGAATATTATTTCACTTAGGAAGGGGAAATGAGGTGCAAGACAAATGGAAGCAAATGCCTTTGAAGGAAAAAGAAACAAAGCTGTGTGAAAACATTTGGGACTGGCTGATCTTACATGTTTTCTATCATATGGAAATCTCACGGCTAACAGCTATCAGGAGCATTCTTTCTGGTTTCCTCACTCTAAGGAAGACCAGGCCCATGTCAGCTCTAATCAAAAGGAGTTCCAGCTTTCAACCCACACTCTTGGTACTGGAGTGCTCATATGGTAGTATGGCCAGTACTGGTCACAGACGTACCATTTCTATTTTTCGGTGCCAAATGCTAGAGGGGCATGGCTGGAACAGATTCACAGAGTGATAGAGCAGTTTATATTGAGAGGTACCTCTGGAGGTGACATGGTCTGAATGCTGCCCAGGGAAAAGCTGAGTTCAAAATCAAATCTAGATTGCCCTGTACACTTTTGATATTCACTACTGGCAGCAGGGTGGGCCACTGGGTTTTTTCCAGGACAGCACAACTGTACAGAAATCTGTTTTAATGTTATGTAATGGCCATTATTGACTGCACAGGAGGCAGGACAGAGAATTAAAATCCAGGACGATCTCAACAGGCAAAGGACAGGATAACCTTGCTTTCTGTCTCCTCTAATGTTCATTAGTTTCATGGCTTAATTCCTATCTCTTGCTAGCAGGGCCAGGCAGAGTTGCCCTTTCAGCAGCTGAAGGCACACTGCTTCACCACTGTTCACCAAAGGTTGCTGAACGCGTATTTCTATTTTTTTTCTCTTCAAGATGAAGATTTCCAGCTCAGTTATGTCCATCAGTGAGCATTAATATCTAGTTGTAAAATAATCAGTTGCCACATTCATTATTGAAATAGGTTGCACACAGAGCATATGAAGCAATAGAAGGCAAGACAAAACTGTTTAAATGATTCTCCCCTAAAAGTCTCTGTGGAGTATGTTCATTGTGTCTGTCTAATCTAACCTTCCCCATAGGCTATATGAGAAGCAGCACTAGCACTGAGGGAATAGCACATACCTCAGGTTTCATTGAAACATTTCATTTCGTCCCGGTCTGCCCCACTAAAAAGACACTGACACTTTTAAAGAACATTACTTGAATTAAAACCAGGGACCCTCTTGGGAGAAAAAAATTGACTTACCAAGTAATGAAACACAGGCAATTTTAATCTTATCCAGAACAATTGCAAATAATGGCAAATAATATAGTGAGTTTCACAGTGAGCAAGTGCAAAAAAAGGCATTCTGGCATCTATTTCTGAATCATGTTCAAATTACTAGTGTTTAGCAAGTTACCAAACACCAGCAGAGACACAGGAACTGTATCTATCTTTAGCTCATGGAAAATGTGAATATATTTGGATTAGTGTTAAGAGTCTTTCACTATATGCTAAGATAATTTAATATTTTAAATATATATTTATTTATTGCTGGTAAATGTTTGCATATGGATACACTTAACATCCCCACTACAGTTCAGAAGATGTACAGTAATTTGTTCATTTTTGGTATTGTGATCAGGTGGCTCAGCTCTATCTCACATTTGCGCTGCTTCACACTCATGATTTATTCTTGCAAATGTCCATGAATTAATAAATAAGGGCCCTGGCAAGCTAGCCCTCAATGATTTTTCCATGGAAACATCTGCATTGAAAAATAGAGCTGTGAAACATTTTGCATTGTCAATTGCTAACAGTTACAGCACTCCTCTGGTACATTAGCTAGAGTAATTTGGGCTTTAGAACAAAAGTGAGTATCTATAACACAAGCACATAAAATGAGTATCAGGGAAATCAATCAAAGAGTAATAAACTTTTATTAAAAAAGGCATCTGTCTCTGGCAATTCATAAAACAAGTTCTCCAAATCTGTATAGACAGTACAAATAAACATAAAATGATTCTTTAAGGGCATAATGAAGGGTTCTGTCAACAACAATACGAAAACAAAACATAGATGTATGTTTGTTAAAGAAATTGCACAGTTTCTGTTCAGAAAGCCTTTGGCATTTCCTTTATATAAAATAGGAGTACAAGATGCAAGAAATGAATTCCCCATCTGAGCCATGTCTTTTTAGTTTCTGCTTCCTGTTCTATCAAATCTGTCATTGCTCTGTGGGGCTTGGTACTTGGTGAAGGTTTTTGAACTTGATGAAATACTTTAAGCTAATCCTAAATCTCTAGGACTTAGTCACATACCTAAGTTTAGCAGTGTTCATTCTTGCACTCTGTTCCTAGTGGACTATTTCTATGAGACAGAAGCCTCCTTTTTGCTTGAGCAACATATTTCAAACTAACCCTTTTCCAAAAATTACAATTTTTAATTCTATGAAATGTTGCTGGTATAATGTATATTATTAAAATAACTGTTCTTTATTTTGTTTCCTTTTTGAGTTCATTTTAAGTATAAAGTTACCAAAACTCTACATAATATGTGGATCAAAAGGAAATCAGTTGAAAAAGGATGTTTATTTAATAATTATCGTTGGAAAACGAATATGAGGTCAGATGGGTGAATTGCAGGTCACTTAACCAGAATTTTAGCCTGATATTAATTGAACACTTGGATTTTACTCCTCATGCACAAAAGACCAACATTTGAACTATTAGTACCTAAAATTAAATGGAATCTATGTTTTTATGCTAGGAGGTATTTACTTTAGAGTAGATCCAAAGAGTAGGCAAAGAAATCCTCCATGATGAAAGAAAAATGACCAATATCTGAATGTTTTCTGAAAAAAAACAAGGAAAAGACAAGGCTCAGAGCCCAGCACTACAAAGTTCTTGATGTATCTTCCATCTGGACCACACTGAACTCCGCGCTATTGAAACAGAAATTGGGAAACACCTACCTGGTCATCACATCAATTCCTCTCAGATATATGGTATTTTCTTATATTCCATCCTTCTCATCCTTCTTCAATCCTTCTTTCCTTCTTCTCTTCCCATCTTTCTTCCATTACCCTAAATATCTTAATTCCCTTCTTTGTCAGGATTCAAACAAGAGGGCAATTAAAAGAAATTTCCAGTGGGAAAAGAAAGACTTAGAACTTGTCTCTGTTGCCTACTCAACTTTTTCTCCTCACCTGTTGTTCCTAGTAACAGCTCTCTGGGTGACTGCAGGAATTTTATTTTCCTTCCCTGTGTGAAGCTCTTGAGAATTTTCCCCTTGTAGCTACATAAGTGTTTCATTAGCTCCCAAATATTTTGATCTGAAAGTGCAACCTGCCTACTTCAATGGTTATTGTAAAGCCACAAAACCAGTACCCTGTAGTTTATTGAGAAGACTCAGTTTTCTTCTGTACAACAAAGGAAAAAAAGCATTAAGCAATAGAAAAATTGTGGTCTGCAATTTCAAATCAGAGTCTGAAAACATTAAGTGCAAAGTAACTGTTAAATATGTGAACATAAGTGGGGTTGATCTCTGACAAATCTTGAAATGTAAAAGATAAAGTACATAAACACATACCTGTCTGTCTCCACACTTGTATTGCAGCTCAGCTGTTAATGATCCCGGCGTTCTTTCAATAGGAAATTTTGTATTTTTTGTAAAACCTTAACATTGGGAACTTTTGAATAGCTGATTGGGTCATTCTCTTTCTTGTGTTGTTTGGTGGTGGGGATGTTTTGTGGTTTTTTGTTTGTTTGGTTTTTGTTTTGTTTTGGGTTATTTTTTAGTTTGTTATTTTTAGGTATCATAGTGCCTACTCCTTTTAATGTTGTTATTATAGATCTTATTATAAGGGGAAGATTATTATTGTTGTTATTGAATGCAATGAGAAAATATGCACAAATATACGTAAGGGGTTGACATACCTTCAAGGACAGATCCATAGACTTGAAAAAAAAATTAGAAATTCATGCAATCTTCTAAATCTGAATGTTATTTGACATTCATCAGAGCCAAGAGGTACTCAGTATGTTTAAAGTCAAGGTGCCTAAATATGGAATTAATAGCTCAGTATGAGGCACATCTTTCGAACACCTGAAGGTTATAAGAAATGAGGACAGGGATCTAGAATGCAAATTGTTATGCAGCTGTTCCTATCTGCTGCTGTAAAAAGATAACTTTATTACTATGTTTGCCAAGTAATTGCGATCTTTATAGAGACCAAACATACCCAGAATTTATTATTGTTGTATTTAAAGTATTAAGAATGGATGGAATATGAATTAAGATAAAGCACTTGGAGCAGTAGACAGGACTATATGTGGGAGACTTTGGAAGATGATGAATCAGAACTCCTATGCTAGAGCTTGCAGAGATCATCTGTGAATTTGGGATACAAATTTGCCTTTGTTCCTTAAAAGGAGAGTGAGAGGTCAGATCTCCAGCTGTTTTCTGGAAGATGAATGGATCCTCTGCAAAGCTATGGCCAGTGACAAGAGTCCAAGAAAACTCATGGCCAAATACTTCAGGATCTTAGGCATTGCTACCCTCACGAATTCTCCTGTTCTTGGCTTGTTTTGGGGACATATGATTGTCTTGCACTTAGTCCCGGGACAAACCCTCAGCTCTGCCCTGCACAGCTCCAGTCCAATCTCAAAATGCTCAGACATGGGGACATCTACCTATGAGACAACAAAGAACAGAACTTTGCAAATTGTGAGTTTCTGCTGGACAATAGAGAGGAGACTGATTTCCTTTTTTTTGTTCTCATATTCCTTTGTGCCAACATGGGTTTTGGTGTCAATGGCACGTTTGTTCAGAAAAACCACTTGTCTTATCAGTACTGAGTTTTGATGCAGTTATTATACAGTTTGGATACTGCAGATTCAGTAATGTGCTTCAGAAAATAGAATAAGCACCTTAAAGGATTGCATTGAGAGAGCTGAGGGGAGAGATATCACATACAGGAAGCAGAGCCAGTGACATGCTATCATTTCCTTGTGGCTGAGGATGGTTGAGTAAGTTACCTAAACTTCAGAGGTGTCTGGGAAAACCAGGTACCAATTTTGCACTTTGACACTTTGACAGCAACAAATTCATGCTGCTTATTACAAATTGATATTCAGACCACCTACTCAGGGGTGACTTTAGACAACAATGGAGCCAGGTACTAATAAATGAACATGGGAGCCAGGAAAAAGAGGTTTAAATCTCTCTTGGGATATGCTGCATCATGCGAAAAGGTGAGAAAAACATACTCCATCTGTGAGGTGAGGAAATAAACATGGCACTGAGCTGTTACTGTGAATCTGTGTGTGTGAGAGGTATACTAAAACCCCATCAAGCAAGAGACTGTGTAAAGATGGTATATGTTGCTTCCAAGCCTAAAATGTCTGTAATCCTAGCCCCTACTTGAGAAACTCTGATCCAAGTGACAGTGTTTAAAATCTACAATGACTGTGTGAGAAAATCAAGATTTTATTTTTAGTTTATATTAATTATTTTATAGTTTAAATTTTATTAATTAGCAAATCTATAAATGTAGAGGAACTTGCATATAATACCTTTCATTGCTCTCAATCCTTTCTTTTCTGCCTCAAGTTTACTTATTCTT
>JAOXXN010000446.1:79644542-79665039 GCA_026770055.1 Myrmophylax atrothorax | reverse complement strand
ACTTATTCTTTGAAAAGTCTGTAAAACTCTGGGGGGATATATGGTCAACTATTCACTAAATTATAGAATTATTTACTTGTAAATTAGGTTATAGTTCACTAAGGTCCTGTAAAATGAGTTTATCAAGAACCCTATCTCATTTAGAAATGGTGTCAGAGGATAGCACAAAGGAACTAGTGAATTTCTTTATATCTTTTATATCTTTAAAAGTTTAAATCCTCATAGAATGAGGAACTGATTAGAATGTACATAAATCAATGAAAAGACTCGGAATGATAGTCCACATTTGTGGACCTGTGGGGCACACCCTCCAAAAGGGAATAATTTGAAATGTCACTGAAAACATATTAGATCCTCATTTAGTATGAAAGTGTTTTGTACATTGTTGATCTAAATCACACTTGTTTGTGTTAGCAATGTCAAATGATGAACAATTAAATGTGTGTACACGTTTCTGCATTTGTGTTCTTCTCCCTTGTGTAATGTGTAAGCAGAGCTTTGATGTTCCTTACATGCATGTGTCCACAGCTTCATTTGCTAGGGCAGAGGGAGAAAAAAAAGTTATACCAGGAATATGTTCTGCATAGCAGAGAGAAACTTCTGCCTTCCATAGCAATGAGCTGCTCTCCTGCTGTCTTGTGGCAAAGCCATTATTGAGCCCTAAAGCAGACATAGCCATCAGGTTCTTAAAGCCAAGATCTGAATCAAAAAAGAAATATCAAAATCCCCTCAGAAAATGTGTAAGTGTGATATCAGATGGCCAGTCTAAAATCCTTTGAGGAGCCTTCTCACATTCCAGGATAATGGTGCAGCCTAATAAGAGTGCCAGAGATGAAAGGTTTGGGATGCTTGATCTGGCAGCTGGAAAACAAGTTGTACTATGTGAGGCTTACAGAATTCAATCTCTTCATCTTATCTGAGAGAAGATGGAGAGGTGAATTGATCGTTATGTCTAGGTACTTACACATGGAAAAGAGATCCAATAGCAGGGTGTTTCTGAGCTTGTTGACAAAGACCTGACAAGATCTATTGCAAAGATTTAGAGAAATTAGGCCTGGTTATAGCTTTGTAGCAGAGAGGGTAATTGAATGAAGTAACATTCTCCTAAAAGAGCTGGATGGAGGACTGGACAGGGACAACTCAACATGGATTTATATCTTTAAAGCTATAAATAATCCTTCTATGAGATATAATTTAATCCAGTCTCTGGGTGAAACTCGGTGTCCAGTAGGTCCAGGGACCCAGGTGGAATAGTTGTGTTGGTACTTTATGACCTAAATGCTTATGAATATATGAATCCCTTATTCATGTCTTCTTTTTGTAGACCAGGGAAAGGATAACAAGTTATGCACAACCTTGAGAGTGCCCATAACATCTGGAACTCTGTGTTAAGGCAACCACCACAACCAAAGCTTATCAAGACTTCAGGGGATCAGTGAAAAGATTTCCTTTGTGCACTGGGCAGATGCAGTCTCAGAGCTCATGTCTTAATTTACCTTTGTTTCTTTTTTGTGTCATTCAGAAACATCAGAGGTGGCTGCAGCTGGAGACATAGTAACAGATGGATAGACTACAGAGGCTGGATTCTATTTTTCACTTATTTACTTAGCAGATCTCCATTTTGTATTTTCTAATCTAAATCAGAAAACACCTTTGTTTATATTGATTTTATTTTTAGAGTTAGTCTAAAATACTTTGAATATTCCTTTTTCACCTATATGCTGTCCAAAGGTCTTTTTTTTAATTATTATTTTGTTTCCTCAAACTGAGGCAGGACTCAAGTAACTAATAAGCCCTCTCATTCTATGTAGAGAAAAAATCTGAAAGACCACATACCTGTAGGAATAGATTACTGGAGAAGATGGGAAAGTGGTGCCAGTACAGCAGAGTCTATTATTAAAAAAAAAAAAAAAAAAGAAGAAAAGCAGAACCAACCCCTAGTTTCCTATTTCCATTTACAGTTAGATGAGCCAGTGCATAGCAGAAAGGAAAAGGAAAAAAACAAAGCCAAACCTTCTGAATCCAAAATTACATTACTCTTTGAGAAAAAAAATTTCAGAAACAGAAATCAAATCTTAATTTTACCTTTTGCGGTTTCATTCTGGAACAGGCAAATATGATATCTGTAGGTGTGTTTGCTTGGGGAAGTGACACTGTATCTGTACCTAGTTTACCGTGAGAGACCAGGGCTACAGTTTGTTCAGTTGAAAGGAATCAAGGGATCCCAAAGGGAATCGCACTTTGAAGCAAATCAAGGAAATAAGGAAATAAACACACAACAGAAATCACTGAACTCAAATCAACAAATTAAGGAAATAAAAGACTCCAGTGCTGTCCCATGCAGTGAGCAAATCCAAAACTCATGCAAGCAGAAATTCAGGGTCAGTTGGTGTCCAAAACCAAATAAATTATGTCCAAAAATAAGTAAATTGTCTGTCCTTAGAATTCAATAATCCAGTAATGTTTCAATAAGCAGTCAGCTGCTGCTTAGCGATGACTTGATATGAGCTGCTATTCAGAAGCCCTATTCCTGCATTAAGATTTTAGGATGTCCCAGATTCCCATAACAATTTCCTTCCCCATCAAGGGGAATGTGTTCCAGTCTGTGAGGAAAAAGGCCATCCATTTTACATTAAACAAATTTGTATCTACCTTGCCTCTTAAGTAGATAAAGTTCCTCACTCAGGTAACATCACTACACCTTGTCTACTCTTTCTGAAAGTCACCCTAAAATGAGAGCCAGTTCTGTCATCATGCTCCTCTGGGAAATCAAACATCGATGATGTTAGGCAGCAATAGTTAATAGTGTCTTATTTATTATGTGTGAAGACCAAAATTTTTAAGAGAAATCACTAGCATTAAGTGCAAACATTTTGCTTAATTTCATTGACATTTTGGCAGTAATATCTTTCAGGCTCCTTAAGGAAATTCAGCCTATAATAATAAATAATGAGCAAAAATATTGCTGGAAGATGAAACTTAATAGCCTATTCCTTAAAGTCTCAGATTTTATTATAGGAATGTAGATGCTGATTGCCACATATACCAGACTGATGCTTCTCTCCAATTTTTTTCCTAATCCCTGCAGACTAAGAATAAAGTGATAAAATTGGAAAAAATATGCCACACTTTTGAAGTGCTGCAGCAGACGTGCCTGTGTGTGTGCAGTGTAGGAATCCATGTGCACCTCCCCAGTGGACATCTAAAAGAATGACCCGGTCTGTTTGTTGATTGTGTTTTGAAAATTAAAGTTTCTTATAAAAAATTCAATGTCCAAGTAAAGGGAATGGAGGACTTGGCATTCCTGTGATCCTGGAATGTTTGGAGAATTAGGGAGTTTTTTTCTGCCAATGAAGTAAAAAGACTGAAGCACCCTATCATGGGCACAAGACTGGGTTATGGGGTTTTAAGGAGGCTAGCTGATAACTCTCCTAAAAAGCATTTTTAAGTCCTCCTTAGTCAACTTTGTGGGCATTTGGTGTCCATGAAACATTTGATTTGGCTTCATTTGCAAAGAGTTCAGCCTGAGAAGCAGACACAGGATCTAATGAACAAGATGACTTGCTTTATTGCAAAGTAATCATCTAAAAGAAGAAAGAAACATACATACATGTGCACGCACACACATACTTCAAAAAATAATTGTCAAAGTATATCTAGTATTTTAAAAGCAGAAATTTAAATCAAGTTGTTCAAGTGAATCTTCTAGGTCAGTCTCTAGTAGCAGTACAAGTCCCACAGAAGAGGAGGCATCTGTGATGACATGTCTTGGAAAAAAAGAAAGGAAACCACCTGTGGGAGATATTGCATCCCAGATGGCTGTACTGCCCTTCAGACAAAATGGCTCAGGTTGGGATAACCATGTGTTTTCAGTACAAGGATAGGAAAGGGAATAATTAATTGGACATAGGTACAGAAACCTTGGCAACTCTATTTTATTACAGAATAATTTTGTAAAAGCCAGCATCTCATGCCAGTATAAGGAGGCTCAATATTGCTGACAAACATGTGAATTGAATTAAGAAGAAGATTGAGGGATAAGATGGAAGTCACTAATTTTCACTCCCAAGGCACTTAGATTAAATAAATGCTAATATAAGACTTCCATTTCATTCAAGCATTCATTAGAGTTTTCAAAGATATGTTGAAAATGCCAGAATGAATCAGTTATTCGGCTTCAAGGGCTCTGAGAGTGTTTAAACCACAGGGTTTTTTGAACTTATGTTCCAAAAAAGTACATTTCCTAAGGATAATCATTGTTCCATCTCCAAAAGGAGGAATTCTCTCATGAGGAAAATTAGAGGAGAAGCAATAGGTTAAAAGTGTTAGGCTCAGCTCCCATGGCAATTTATTTTTATATATGTATATATATATACATATATCTATAACAAACATAGATAACACATAAATATACCCATTACTCCTATGATCTAATTCTTCCATAACATTATCTTGAAATCTCTTTTCCACTGAGAAGAATAATGGCAATTTGTTGCTATCTGACTGGAACTGCATAGAATATAAAAATGTGTTTTATAGATTTTTATTGCAACAGTGTTTACAAATAGTGTAGGACACAGCTACATTTATTCAAGAGTTAGTGTTGATCTCATAGCACAGAGCAGAGATACTGACTCATAGGCATAGGTAGGCCAAATCTCTGATAACTCTGTGACTTGGACTATCCTGCTTTTTTAGCTTTCTGAGCACTCTTAACTTCAGTGCCTTTGCAGCATGCATTGTGATTCACTGTAAGATAAGGAAATCCCTCGAAAGCAGGTATCAGCAATCTCTTGTTGAGAGACCGAAGGTTTGGTGAAAGCAGATGTCAAATGGCACTCTGCAAGACTGGGAACTGAGAGATGCTTCATCTTGAGAGTGTCATCTGTAAACATTACCCAGCTCTTGGCTCCTACTGTGTTTTGCACTCAGAGAGACACAGAAGCCTCCTTCTTACCTACTGCTTCTCTCCCAGTGTTACCACAGAGTACTCAGTAGTTCCCTTATCAAGAGATGTGGGCTGTAATGGCAGGAGTGTGCCATCACATGGAACCTCTGTGATAAGCTTTCGGGCTTCTAGCAAACACCTGGATCTGCCTCACATATAGCATGAGAGCACATGTTGTATACTGTGCTTGGCCATCACCCCCTGTTTGCAACCAAATAATAGCTATGTATTTTCCTACTGCTGCTGCTGCCGGTGCTCTTGGCAGGCAATCAGTTCAAGATCATTTTGTGAACCTGGAAGATGTCCTGCAACCAGGACACTTCCACTTTCCCATCTCCAAATGGTAGTTTTGAACAAGGTAGACCAGCACTTTATGGAGAGCTTTAAAAGTTGGGTTTAGCCTGGAAATGTGAAGCTTTCAGCTAAAACTGGCAGTGTCTCCTGAGTTTTGTAAAGCAGCATGGTCAAGAACGAAGTATGGGTATGTCATCACAAGTGTGGTCTCAGCATATATTGAACAGGGTACTGTTCTGGCTGTGATGGCATCACCTTTCCACACCTGCACCAGTGTGAACAGCAGTGCTGGTAGTGGTTGCTACTGATGCCTGGTAATGCTGAAACTGCTAGGGACTTTTTATGAGACAGAACCAAGATAAGAATTTTAGACTTCGTCAGATTGTGCCTTGATTTTTATGTCATGAAAGAAACTGAAGTGTGAACTAATAATTTTCAGTGTAGTTGCCAGAGGAAAAAATTCCAGAGGGAAATGGGAAACATACAAATGAATGTATTTTCACCTAAAGCCATCAAAAGCCTAATTGAAGTCCTTTAAAATGACTGTCATATTTGACTCCATATCTGGAGGGAGGAAGAGAAAAAATCTGTCACCTCAACTTTTTGTCAGACATAATAGTGAGCATGTAGTGGATATTTTTTAAAAAATTTAGGATCCCTTATTTTTCCTAGATGATTAATTAATTACATTAAAATAATGTCAAAAGTATTTTAGGTTGATATTGAATACACATGACACCAAATTCTGAACAATTTTCTTTGTTTTCAATGGGCTTTGCTTTGAAGTTTTAAAGAACCTGAAAGATGAACACATATTTTAGTCTAATTTACACCTTATCACCTTATTATGCTTTGTTTTATTCCCGAGGATGCAATTATGTATAAAGAGCCTAACTTTTACCTCTTAAAATCAGTTTTGGATTTAAACCAGAATTTGCAATGGTCTCAAATTACGTGCATCATGTTAAATGTCAGAACTTGATTAGAGTATAACCCTCAAAAAGTGGTCCTAACAGTGTGGTTATGTTTTGTGCCTGCATTATTTATGCTAGTAATAACATAAAAGATAAGAAAACTCACAGAATTTAGACAAAACATAAAAACTCCCAAGTTTGGAATAGCATCACAAAGCATTTAATGTATAATCTAAATTCAAAATCTATCCTGAATATCCAGATTGAAATCAGAAAATATTTTTAATTTTCCAGGTTTTGGAAGCAGTCTTTCCTGTCAGTGGTGTCCAGTTTATCACAGTTGTCATGTATCAGAGACCTAAAGACCACCAAATAGTGGGCACACTGGGCAGAGTGCTGTGTTTGTATGTAGATAGGGTCTCTACTCGGACAAGATTTTTGTTCAGTGAAGACAAGCAGCACACTAAGATCAGGGAGGAAACACTCACAGCAATGTGTACATATGTGTGTTTATAATTTTCTTCTTATTTCTATAAATAAATACATGTAAATGTTAACATTTTTTATATCTTCATTTCTCATAGATATCACTCAGAGAAAAAGTCCTTCAACATGTCTGCTATTTCTTCAAAGGGAGATACTTTGTAGTTTTATGCAGGCATCTTTACAAGTGCTTTATGGGATTGGAGATGGTAAGAAATTTTCTGCTTATAGTTAGCATGCTGTTTTCTTTTGGTTATGCTCATTTGAGAATAAGAATTGTGGTTTATTTCTAACAGGCCTTTGAAACCTATTGTTCAACTAGACTCTATTCGTCTTTAGTCTTAAAACATCATTTTCAATTGTTTTAACATTGTATCATCAGCATTTTTACAAAAAGAAGGAAAAAAGTCAAAGCAGTAACAGATATATCTCTGCATTCTGACAATAAATACAGATGATAATGAAAGCACTAAATGAAGTGGTCATGGCCAGACATAGGGAAGTCTGGGGCCATGGTTTGCAGTATCTCTCTCAGCAGGTGACACTTGCTAGGTAGGCAATTCTTCCTATGGAGTTCTGATTTGCCAGATGTACAGACTGAAGCTTCATGTTCCCATAGCTCACATTTCATCCTGTGTAATGTCATCAGCCAGCTCTACAAAGCCATGCCAATCTTACAACTGGAGAAAAAGTCTAATTGAGACATGGCTTTGAGTTAATTCTGGGGTAACACCACTTTGAGCCCTTTTATGTAAACAGGAAGAAAATGTTGCCAGGCTTTTCTCTGTGTTTTGCTCTGCAGCTCAACCTTGATTTGAAGAGTCTATGTTCAATGGTCACTTACTCCCTAATACCTTAAAAGCAGGCAGAATGTTGTAAGTGAAATTGAATGGAATAAAGCACTGAAGGGGAGAGGCTGTCAGGAGCAATTGCTTAAAACTAGAAGAACAGACTACTTAAAATAAGATCTTGAAGCTAGAACATAAGGTAGTTATTTAATTTTGGCTTACAGTATCAAACTTGTCATTACCCTTTTAGGAAAAGTCTAAGAAGATTGTTGAGTACATGAAGGTAGCAAAAGTAATTTTATTTGATAGAAGAGATTGGCATTGGTAAACAGATACATTCATTCAATGCATCATTAGCCCCAGAAAAGAATGACTGGATTTTGGCCAAAATAGAAGGAAATTCTACTAGGAAAGGGAACTGAATTACACACATTGTCTAAAAAATGGAAACTTGTCAATTGTGATAAATTATCCTTTAAGATACTTGTGAGCCTGCTAGGAGACATTTGTGTATATGGCAATGCAAACATAATCACACTAGCCACTGGATACAGAAATGGATCTGTGTATCACAAGTGACAGTTCATACAGGTGATGAGATACATCCTGCCCTGTGATGCCTCCAACAGAAATGAAAGAGAATGAGGAAGGAAGTAAAACCACTGATGTGCCCAGGTTTAGAGGGAGGTCTTGCCTGTTCTCCCACAGGAGTGCAGTCTTCCAGAAAGTAGGTCTGATGAGTATAGACAGAGATTTATAATGGGCAGAAATTTCACCCTACTGCAAAGTTTGGATGAAAACACAGGAATCCTGGGCAATGCATCAACCTGCCTTCGGGGAACTGAGCAATAGTGATGCAGAGTGTAAGGAAGGGAAGTGGAGAATGCACAAAGAAGAGAGATAGAGGCAATTCCTGACAAGTTATAAACTAGCACAGATCCAGCTGCTTGAGAAACCAACAAATTCAACCTAATTTTTGAAAGAAGCAACAGAAGAGTGGATTGGCTTCTGATAAAGCACAGCAGGGAAAGCGTATAAGTCATCTGCAATCGATAATTTTGCCATAAGCTAAGCTACTTCCAGGATAAAGAGCTGGCTTTGATGTCAAAAGGAGCAGGTGCCTGTGGGAGGTCAAAGTTTGAAATGAGATTACTCACAAGGATCAGAAAGATAATCAAATCTGCCCACTTCTGTGGCAGTGACATATCAGTGAAAAAGACTCAAGTCCTAAATAGCCACAGTTAGGACTGAAAAAGGATAACTGCAAAATCTTGATGAGAGGACAAAAGGGAAAAACGGTTTCTGAGGGCAACTCATTTCCGACTGACTTGAAAAGACCAAGCTCATTGGTCTGTTAAAAGGCTTTTACTGTTCAGTTGAGAGGCAACTGGAAGCAAGGACAGTCAGACCCAAACACACAAAGAAGCATGGGCCTTGCAGGGTTAGCAAGAGTTGCAGTCTTAGGAGGGGAGTACACAGAGCCCAAGTAAGCACCCATGGCCTTGTACAACAAATGGAGAAAGTGGACACAATGACTGGGAGGAAGGCAAAGCAGGTCAGAGATGAATGAAAGGAGAAAGATATCTTAAATACCACTATTCCTCATAAAATTAGTCAAATCCCATAACTGAACACTTAGGTAACACAAAAGCATCCTTCTGTTCTGTGGTACTAACTCATCCCTCTGAAGGTGGTTCTCTGACTCCTTCCCTCTCTTCAGAGACCCAGCTAGAGAAAGAGCTGTGCATCTTTTACACAGCATCCGGTGGTTACAACACCTGCCTAGGAAGTGTGACATCCGAGTTCAGGAGTTTTGGGGTTTAAAACTGCATATCATACATTCTTGAGTGTTGAAGTCTTCAGAGCAGAGGCCAGGCTGGTGTAGAGGGCATGTTCCACTGAAGTGCAGAGCATAGTGGTGAAATTAATGTAGGATTACTGGAGCCAGAGAAGAAGGTAAAGAAGGAAATACTCTGATTTGGTGCTGAATGTGTGTTAATGGAGAGCACAATCCTGATGTCTTGGAAAGAATGGGCCAAACAGCTTCACCGTAAAAACAAGGCTCAGTTTCACCACCCTACAGTCCTTTAGAGATCTTGATGACAGGGATATTTGAATATCTGACTTCAGAGTTCCTGCTACACTATACAGATAGCTCAGTACAGTGTTGAGTTCAGAGATGTTACAAAATCATTCTTTGTTCAAATCCTCTGGCAGTGGTGACCAAAGTTTTGTAGCCAGCATGTGGCATTTAGCCTGTAACTCTCCAGATCAGAGCCCTGAATCAGTCTCTTTGCCTATGCTAGTAAACCAAACCAGGCCAGATACACCTGGAGCATTGCTGGCACATCGGCAGCAGTAGTGCAGCAGGGGTATCTCTGGCCAGGGCCAGCTAGTGCTCTCATAGACAATTTCTGGACATAGCCAAAGGGAAAATGTAGACCTGTGATGGTCCCTGAAAAGCAGTGCAGATGTGTTCACGTTATTTTGGGGGGGGGAAGGCGTATGGACTTTCACTGTGTCTTGCCATTTATCAGCAACCTGTTTAATCTAGTGGTATAAGAGCAGGACTGGTGTTCATGCAAGGCTTGGCCTCATCACTGGAGCTGTGACTAAGCATGAGCCCCTGCACACAGGGCTGCTTTCAGAGGAACTGCAGAGTAGGTGCTGAATATGCGACAGCACCAGAACAGGGTTTGCCCCATGCTTACACTGAGATACCTAAGTGGGCCAATACCCCTTCTACCCTTTCATGGCATTCCAAAGGCAAGACAAAGTGGCCTGGAGGAGTCTGGGTGAGCAAAGACAGTAATCTACTCAGATGGTAACAGAAGGATAAAGTTCAGAGTAAGACCATCACAACCATATTTGACAGCCCAGAATGATTGGTTTGTAACTTGACAGCTGCCATGAAGCCTGAGAACATCAATAAAAGCTGTATTTTCTTCACCTTTATGTATCTTTTTTCCCTTTTGTAACCATGTCTGCCTGTTTTTTCAAAGACAGAAAAAGAAACTATCATTCACAGCTCATACCTGAACAACAGAACTAACTCTTTCATCCTGCTGCAGAAAGATTACTAGACAGAATCAGAGAGTGCATCCAAAATCCTGTCTCTGAAAAAGGGTTTTGATACGGTTTGATTATTCTTTTTCCTTCGCGCAGAAACTCTATTGCAGTTTCAGAAGACTCTTTATTTTGTTTTGATTCTTTTCCCTTTGTGTATCTGGGTCAATAATTGTCCAGACATTGACACTGATTTCTCACTTTGTCATGGCAACTGAGCAGTTCTTATTCATCAGACCTTGAGCCTTGTTTCACTATTTGATGCCACCTAGTAATGTAAACACCTTTGACAGTCTGGGCTTAATTGTTATGTCAAAATTAATACAGCATAGTATTATTAACAAGTGTACATAGTGACTAAGCAACAACAATAATATAACTCCAGGTCGTAGATTTTCTATCACTTGTTTCAGCAGAGCTGACCACTAATGAACATTAATATATGCATCTGTTTATAACTTTTATTTTTATATTTATGTATAAGGAATATGTCTAACAAAACATTGGCTTGAATTTTGAAAATTCATTTACTTTAAGGTGTTTGCTTTGAATGTTACTTCTGTATTCTGAAAGTTTGATGATAAATGTGCATGTTGCAATATATATTTGCAACATGCTTCTATAGGGAGTAGCTCTCCTATTATCCCTGTCTTCTAAAGGAGTTTAGGCCAGTAAGCCAGGCCAGCAATGCAGTTATAAATTCAGCAGCTCCAGCCATCCCATTTTCTGTCCCACCACTATGTGTTTGTGGAGTTTCCAAGGCAGCAAATTAAGGTTGTATACTTCTGTGTGGTCCTGTTATAGCCTGCCCCTATTCTCATGTCTTCTGCAGAAGCACAGCTGTTCCCTTGCCTTTGAAGACTTCTATTCTCAGCCAGTGCACATTTTGTTCTCTAAAACCTTATCCAATTTGCAAGAAAATTGCTTCCAGTAAATGATCTCATGGTACAATTTTGCCCCAGTTTCATAAATCCCTCTGTAGCCTTTCTAGATGCTTTCAGTGTCTTCAGTGTTTGTATCTTCCTCTGATAGTTTCCACTACCTTGATTCTTTGTACTTGGCATGCATGTAGATATCTATTTAAAACATTTTTAGCATGGGGATCTAGCCATCTGATTCCTATTAACAGTAATGGGAACTGCATGGCTAAGTTAATTACCATGTACTGTGCTGAACATTTACCACTTAGTACCTTCCCTTTGTTTTCCCTTTAAGATGCCTTCTAGTATTTCTGAAATTAATGCACTTCCCTGGGTAGTGGAACTGGATATGGGTCACTAAAAATCTTGCTTGTATTGATGTGTATTTGTTGTTGTGTTCAGTGATAGAAATGAAAAACCTTACCTGGTATTGCATGGCTTCAGCAATTGACTTCAAGTGCTTCATTTTGATGTTGCTGCAGAGTCATCCACAAAGAAACAAAGGAACAGAGTGAGTTGGACATAGGGTATCACCACAGGATTTTCACATAAGAACTCTCACTGAGAGTACCATGGCACCTCTCAAGTGCCCATTAAGTACCCAAGTGAGAATAGAAATGAGCCTGAGCATAACTCTAGTATAGATGACACAAATATTTCCCTACTGTCTGCTGCCCTCACTGACAAGTGCAAATAAAGGTAGGGAATGAATGAATCCAAGAGGGTAAAGGCAGGTTTAGCAGTGATGGGAATAACTGGCACAGGCCACAGACATTTGGAAAAATCAATACCGCAGCAGTAGTTAAGTTTGTGTGTGGTCTTGACATCTTAACACATGCATTTTTGCTTGAGGAGGTGGCACTTTTTGACAGAAGTGTTTTTGTCTTCTTTGTATCACAGAGACTTTGTCCTTTCCGTTTACATAAGGCTCTACTTAGTATGACCTACATTTTCATTTTGTCACTGTAAAGAGAGAAGAGAATTTCTATGAGAATGGTTAAAGGAAGCAAAGAAAAAAAATTGCCACACCCTGTTTTATTTTAATTTCAAAACAGAGAAATTATTCTATTTTTCTTTGCAAACTATTTTTAACAAAGTAAAAAATGAACAAAACCAGTAAAAATGCTTACCAGCTCATTCAGAAATTATCTTATTTCACTAATTCTAGTTCAAAGCTTCTGAGACATGCTGGCAAAAATGTATGATGGTAAGATAACCTAATTAAAATGAAGAGCTGGGAGTAGAATACTAGATGGGTGAAGAGAGGGGGTAAAAACTCCTTCTATCTCACGGAAGTAGCTGACAACTTCCCTACAAGAAGCAGCAGCAATGAGAGGAGAGGGCTGTATGGATCAAAGATAAGTATTACCTTTTATTTATATGCTGTTTGAACAGCTGGCCCTTGTATTTTATATGCAAAGCAGGTGATCTCTTACTCCTGCTAGTCTTACATATTCTGTTGTCTATGCCTAAATGTGGATTGTCAGAAGTTCAGCATCGGGAAGGATATCTAGCAGCACAGGTTTTCACTTCCTCCAAATACATTTGTCTCCCATTTGCTTATCTATCAACCAGGAAATACAGATATAATATAAAACAACTGGCCTCTTGTTGAAATTAATATTCTGTGGTTAGCTTCAAACTAGCATCTAACAGTATTACAACTTCTGTCTGGTTCTGTTGAACTTCAGATGTCTCTAATTAAGATATACACATAAAAGGTTGTAAAGGCCCTAATAAAAATACGTTTTAAATAGTTATTTTCATCACAACTGATAATTTCAGACAAGAGAGCTTTCTCATGCTGCAGTTTGAAAGCATTCTGAATAGTGAGAAGCATTCAAATTTAAGTTGAATGAAAGACTTTGTGTTTGGAAAACGTACTTCATACTGAGAAACTTCATATTCATCTACTTATTTTGCTGGAGAGGAGACTAATGGATGGCTTGATTGTGGTCTGTGAGTGCCTAACTGAGGAACAGGTTTCTCTTAGCTAGTTCTTTAATCTATCAGTAAAAAATCTGTAATGAGATTCCGCAGTTGGAAGCTGAGGCAAGACAAATTTAGATTTGAAGCACAGAACTAATTTTTAACACTGATGGTAGTTAAACATAGACATAACTTACCTAGGAATGTGGTTGATTCTCCATCATGTGGATGCTTTATTTTAGGGTTGAATGTCCCTCTGGAACATATGCCACAGTTCAAACAGTAATTTCTGAGAGGTTTCTGTGGTGATGATCTGCTGAAGGTAAAACATAATAATCTTTTGATGGTGGCTTTCCAACTAGAAATTTATGAATTTTAACAAGATTGTAAAAACACAAACTGAGTATTAACAGCTCCTAATGCCTACCTGAGACCACAGAAAACATGAAACTTTAGGTCTGAAATGCAAACAGCATATTTTTATAAAGAAGTGATGATTCACATGTTCATAACTGTGGAAATGTCAGCTCTTCACTCCCTGTGGAACAAGAAAAAAGTGAAAAGAACATTCATATTGAAAGTTTTTAAGATCTGTCTCAAGCAGTGGGTCATTAAAGTCCCATCTAAGTACAGGTTTGGGAATTCAATTATATGTACCAACTCTATACAAACTGGAATAAAAATCCTTGTACCACAGCAGATTGCTGGGCACTTAGCTTTCAGCATGGCTTCTAGAAAAAACTCCTGAAATCCTCTTTCTAATACCTAAATCACAACAGAATTATTCTTTTTTTTCCTTCCAGCCACCTGGCCTATCGGTTATGATGTATTTCGGTGGAATCTTGTGTCTTTGCCAGTCAGGCCAGATGCTCATTTACAGTGGAACTGATGAGAAGATGAAGTGCTCTTTGACAGAAGTGTGTACCAGTGCTTGACATTGCCAAATAATCAGTGCCAAAAAAGCTTTATTTGTTTAATCATAGAATGGTTTGGGTTGTAAAGGATCTTAAATATCATCTAGTTCCAACCGCTCTGCCATGGGCAGAGACACCTTCCACTAGGTTGTGTGGCTCAGGGATGCATCCAACCTGGCATTGAACCCTCTCAGGGAGGAGGCATCCACAGCTTCACTGGGCAAAATGTTCCAGAGCCTCATCATCCTCTGAGTAAGGTATTTCTTCCTGACAACTGATCTAAATCTCTCATCTTTTATTTTAAAACTGTTCCCCTTTGTTCTATTTACTAACTGCCTGTGTAAAGAATCATTCTTCCTCTTTTATAAAGTCCCCTTTAGGTACTGGAATGCTGCTATAAGGTTTCCCAGGACCTTCCTTCTCCAGACTGAAAAATCGCAATTCTCTGACCATCTTCAAGGCCCTCCTCTGGACTCACTCCAACAAGTCCATGACCTTCTTTTCTTATGTTGGGATCTCAGAGAGAGATGCAGTACTCAAGCTGGGGCTGAATCACTTTCCTCAACCTGCTAGTCACATTTCTTGTGGTGAAGCCCAGGGTGTGGTTGGCTTTCTGGGATGCAACTGCACAGTGTTGGCTAATGTCCAGCTTTTTGTCCACTAGAACCCCTGAGTCCTTCCCTGTAGGGCTGCTCTCAATCAGTTCTTCTCCCAGTCTTTACTCTTGTCTGGGATTGCCCCAACCCAGTGCAGTACCTTGCTCTTAGACTTGTTTCTTCTCAAATTTGTGCAGGTCCCCCTGGATGGCATTCCTTCCTTGTGTCAACTTCACCACTCACCTTTGTGTCATCTGCAAACTTGCTGAGGATGCTTTTGATCTCACTGTCTGTATCATTGATAGATACAGACAGTGAGATGAAAGATATTGAAGAATGGCAATCCCAAGACAGGGCTCTGAGCAACACCAGACATCACTGGCCTCCACCCGGACATAGAGCCATCAACGACTCTCTGGCTATGTCCATCCAGACAATTCCTTATCCACAGAATAGTCCACCCTTCAAATCCATGTGTATTAAATCATCACACCCACTCTATGCCTGATGACCTAAAAAGTTACCTAGTCATTGAGTTTTTCTGGACTATTTCTGAAAATTAGTTGTAAATTATGAATGTGTGAGCCACCTTCATTTTTATTTGACAGTTTTTAGATCTCCCAGAGGGTTTTCTCTTATGGGAACCCATGTATATAATTTAAAGAACCTTAGAAAGTCTGGTGGCTTTGAAATTAAACCAAGTAAGCTTGTGAATCTCTCTGAAGGATCTGGCTTTTTTTAGCTAAGAAAATGTCACAGGGGTTATATACAGGGGTCATAGTTTTGAACCAAAGTGAATTAGTCAGACTCTGTAAGTTATTTGTGGATGTTAAAAGCTTTTATTCATCATTGGCCTATGTTTTGTAAAATCACTGCCACTTCTTATTCACCTTGCCATTGCTTTCTACAACCAATAATGGGACACTCTCCCATAAGACATAATTTAATTTAATTTAATCAATGCCTTTTTAAAAGTGGAGGGAAAAGGCTGATTCCTCAGTTTAAGTTTTATAAAGATTGGCAACATTAGGATGAACAAAGCAAAGAAAGAAACAGGAAGTGAAGAAGAGCTGGTAAAGAGAGGTGACAGAAAGCTAAAGGTAATTTGTGTTTTATGGATGAAATTAAAAGAAATATTGTGGAAACAGAAAACGTCTTTAGTATGAACTGAACCTGTGTTTAGGTGATAGCTGAAAGATAAATATAATGTGGAATTTGGCACAGATGCACAGCGCCTGAGCAGCTTCTGGAATCACTTCTCTTTCAGCATTCATCACATACATCACAATGGACTTGTTTGAGGGGCATAAATAAATGTGACTCATAAATTTAACTGTGTTAGGCTAACAAGTTGTACTAAGCTAAATAAAATAAGGAAAGAAACCTGTTAAACACAGAATGCAGTAGTACTACACAAGAAATGAAATATGACTCATGTCCCCAGCTAGAAGAGCACTTGTGGCTTATCTTCACAGGTTATTTGGTAACAGGTAACAGAGCTTAGAGCAGGCATCTGCTAAGCCAGAATATAAATCACTACAAAACCAAGTAGTGTAGCTGTATTTCCAAAACAAACAAACAAGACACATTTCCATTATATTTTCCCTTGTCTCCCTCCTCTTGTTTAGTTTCTGTGTTTTCTAAAGGAGGCAGAACCCAAAACATTTACCAGAGTTGTGGCAAAGTTCAGCTGCAAGCTTGGACTGTGTCCAGCAATACAGACTTGAGCACATTGTTTCATTTCTCTTTTTTTTTTCTTACAAGTCATTGGATAAAATGCACAAACTGCAACTGGAAGGGGGACCAAAACTGAGGAATCCCACAGTATCATTGTTGAGTTATTGGAGAACTGTAATGCATAAATAGGATGATTTATGTGGACATAGTCCAGTGATGAGAAGACATCAAGACTTCTGTCTGTGCTCCTGCTCAGATGTTACATCACAATTCAGTATGCAGCTCATGAAAAACTTTAAACAAGAGACATTGTAATTTATAGAAGATGAAAATCACAGGTCAGTGTGATGGTCATTCAGATGTGGTGCTCTTCACAGAAGCTGAGACATTGCTTGGCCAAAACTGAGGGCTGCTAGAGGAGGCAGGATGCTCTGCTCTGCCCTCACCCACCTTATCTTGCCCACTCCCACAACTGAAAGAGCCTGCCTTAACAAGAGTGTAGAACTGTCCTATCCCTTGCTTGCATGAACTTGATAATCAACAGCCTTTCCTTAATAATTGAACTGACCTGCCACCCTGTTACACTTTGCATTGAACTTGAGGTTAAGCAAGATATGCTCAATCTAACAGTGAGTGTTGAATAGTGTGTGGGAAACTAGACAAATGTCCAGGGAGTTTTTTGAGTTTGGGTTCTGCATGCATGTGTGTGTATGTGTCTAGACATTAGCACTTGAACAGAATTTAAGTACTTACTGTCATTGTTTCTCCTATAGAAATCTACTCTTGGAGAGATTAGTTCTTGGAATTTCCAGTCCTTGATCTTTGAGGAGATTCCCTTCATTTACTAGGGCTTTATAGAGTGTCAGATATCTTAGTCTTTAACCTTAGCTCAAACCAGAATTTTAAATGTGCAGAAGCTTAAAATGGTTTGCAGATCCAGTCCTGCACCGGTTTTGTGAAAGAAGAATTATATTAAGATCTGCTTTGTAACAAGCCAGTGACTTTTGCTTTAGCCCTTTAAGGCCTGCCTCTGCTTCTGCCTCTGCCTGACTTTCAAAAAGAAAGCTAAGCTTGAAAAGACTCTCTTTGTTCTAATGAAAATTTGGCTTGAAAAACAACTGTGGATTTTGGCCCAATGGGAAAGAAAAAAAAAAAAAGGGAATCACCCTTGAATATTTTGCAAATTGCAGGGAAAAGATTTGCTGTTGGAAGGCTTTTTGTTTTTTAAATCTTTTCCCTGAAATAGAACCGAAGCATAGTTAATTTTTTATTGCTCTGACACTCAGAGTATATGGTTTTGTTTTGCCTTTTTGTTACAATAAGCCTTTACCTTTAATCCTTACTGTGATTATATTTATTATTATTATTGTTTTGCCTGGTTATTATTTGTTTTGCGTATTTCCTGTTATTTTGCCTACTCCACTTGGAATCCTTTCTAACTGCAGTGTTTTCATAATCCATGAACTGATGCACCCACTTGCATATTTCAGAATCTTATGTACTATGCCTTATTTAAACTACCTGCAGAAGTCTTTTGCATGTATTTCAGTCAAAAAGTCCTGGCCAGTCAGATGATAGAGAGTAGAAATATCACTAGTCATCTTCCAACCATCTTCTCTTAGTAATTGTTAATGATAAGGGATTGAAAATGAAATTAAAATTCTTTTGTAATGTCATTATCTTGGAAGTGATTTTATAGCCTGTTGAGAATTAAATGTTAAAGTACAGCACAGTGTACAAAATAATTCCTGTTTTAATACATTTTTATGGCCCTCAGAGGAGCAGAAGCACAGCTCAGCTCAGAATTAGCCTGTGTATTACTCAGCTTTCCAGGTCTCTAATTCAAAATGAAAATTAAACAATACTCTTTTTAGCAGAGTAGTTCATCCAGAACAGCTAAGAAAATAATTTTTCATTTTGAAGGGCTTTTACTCAGACCCTTTCAAGGTGTTTTTTAATTGTTTAATCCCAAAATTGAAAACCCAGAATCCTCTGTAATAAAATATTTGGAGCTCCTATGCATTAATTCCATTGCCCCCCATTACAGCTGATATGCACTAGTTAAAAAGCTCTGATGCCGCACTTAAAAGCATAATGTCTGAAATAAAACTCACATGGTATCCAAACCTAATGAATTTTTCAAGAGGTTCTGCTAGACTTCCAGGTATCTGTATAAATAAAACAGTATTTTAGGATTATTCAGATAATTCCACTATTAAATCCTAATGAATAGTAGAAATCACATGTTTGGTTAACCAAGTTTCTGACCTCTGCAGCAGATGTAACATCAGACATCAGTGGACTTGATCATGAGATCACTACAGATGGCAAGAAACCAGTTAGAAAGGGACAGTTCAGCTGACACATGAGAAGCAAAGAGCTTCCTAACTTATTTCACAGAATTTTCTCCTAGAGTCTGTTATGAATTCCAAACAGAAATAAAATGAGTTCTCTCCATAGTTTATCCCTGAGCTTGCCTATGACTTTCTTCTCAGCAACTCTCTCCTCAAATCCCTATAGTCCCTTGCAAGTGGCACATTAGAGATTCTTGTGCATGTCATGGCTCTGCCTCTGATTTCTCCAGCATATAACCCTCCAGTGCCCTCTGGCACACTGCATTGGCTTCTCTGTCCTTGCCCCACAGCCTGGGGCAGCAACAGGACCAAGGTTTAGGAGCCAGCTTGTATATGATCTATGCTGGCAGAGGCACCTAAGAAATAGTCGCTAGCTGATGCTACTCTGCCTTCTCAGCTTGGGGAAACCATGGAGAGAACCATAACTAATGTCCTGCCTCCTTAGTGTATGCTGAATACAGCAGAAAATTCAGCTTGTTTACTGCACACTAATTCCTTCTTTCTTCTGTGATTTTTTCCTCCTCTGTTTTTGTTTGTTTGCTCATTTTGGATATTCCTTTTAATTCGTTTGAAATGAATGAAGCCACCATTCTTTTGAAACAAATGTATATATTGTACAATCAATAACATTTGCATTCTCTGCTGAATCCAGCATTTTCAGCATCAGCTCCAGCAGCAGTATCTGCTGCCTTTGAAGTCTTTGAAGTCCCCACAACTCAGGCTGAAGGCATTCAAAAAGGAGAAAGTAGCAGGCTGGCAGAGGCAAGGGGGAGAGGAAGGTTTTTTTCTTTAGGTATAGACACTCTTTGCAGTGTGAACAGTAGAATTAGAACACTTAAAAAAATAAAGCAACCCATTGATTTTCCCTTCAAAAGAAGCTTCAGCCTAAGCCAGGGTTATTTGAAAGCCTTCTTAGGTAACAGACAAAGTGTGACCTGATGAGGTTGGAACTGTAAGTGCCCATTTTGGGGGGGTAAAAAGGAAAGGGAATGGATTTTCTATAGAGCTTATTTCCACTGTTTTAAAATATTCTGAGTAGGAATCACAATGACTCTATATTCTGAACGAAAGCCATGAAGAGAAATGTGCTATTAAAACAGATTGTAATTTGCACAACATTATACTGCAAATTTGTTTTGCTATTCAATTCCTCAAGACAGAGAGGGGCGTGGTTAGCTCAAAAAAGCCCCAGATGCACAAGGGGCTACTGAGCAGCTTTATTAGGAAAACGATATTTTTCAGAACCATGCTGGAGCTAAGAGGTTTGATAGAGCGAAAGGCAATGAGTGGAAGCCATGAGGTGTTCAGCTAATGCCACAGATTGCAACCAAGGGGTAGATACAGTGCAAGAGGAAGATATGAAGACAAACTCTCATTGTCTTTGGCCATATTTGCTCTGGTATCAGAGGCACGGTACATACAACATGGAGCTTCTACAGTTAATCAACCCAGCAGAGATGATTATTTCCCCAGATGTGGCAATGTACTAACGTGGTTGCATTGTTTCTGGACCTTTGATACATACTGTAGGAGATGTGCATAACATGCCAAGTTCATGGACATTTGTCAGCCTGTCAATGCAAAAGGCTTGACAGTTGCTAATACATATATATA